>CALNHX010001484.1:0-223683 GCA_940337035.1 Agriotes lineatus
ACGGCGCCTGCCGTCGTTTTTAGGCCTTCCCGCTTGGGAAACGTGTTAGTACGTTATCCTTGACCTAGATATGTAATTTTGTGAAAAATTTCTTGAGGAAAGAATCCAATTCTTGGCGCCGCGACGCCGCTCCTTGGGAGCGGCGTAGGGCTTCCAAACCGGACTCGTTTGTTAGAGGACCGCCCACAAATGGCTTGTGCAAAATTTCAAGGTGCTATCTTAATTTATTACAAAAATACGAGCTGATCCCAGTATCCCAAACCGTACTAGTAAATTCAAGCAAAATTGGACGCCGACGGCGCCTGCCGTCGTTTTTAGGCCTTCCCGCTTGGGAAACGTGTTAGTACGTTATCCTTGACCTAGATATGTAATTTTGTGAAAAAATTTCTTGAGGAAAGAATCCAATTCTTGGCGCCGCGACGCCGCTCCTTGGGAGCGGCGTAGGGCTTCCAAACCGGACTCGTTTGTTAGAGGACCGCCCACAAATGGCTTGTGCAAAATTTCAAGGTGCTATCTTAATTTATTACAAAAATACGAGCTGACCCCAGTATCCCAAACCGTACTAGTAAATTCAAGCAAAATTGGACGCCGACGGCGCCTGCCGTCGTTTTTAGGCCTTCCCGCTTGGGAAACGTGTTAGTACGTTATCCTTGACCTAGATATGTAATTTTGTGAAAAAATTTCTTGAGGAAAGAATCCAATTCTTGGCGCCGCGACGCCGCTCCTTGGGAGCGGCGTAGGGCTTCCAAACCGGACTCGTTTGTTAGAGGACCGCCCACAAATGGCTTGTGCAAAATTTCAAGGTGCTATCTTAATTTATTACAAAAATACGAGCTGACCCCAGTATCCCAAACCGTACTAGTAAATTCAAGCAAAATTGGACGCCGACGGCGCCTGCCGTCGTTTTTAGGCCTTCCCGCTTGGGAAACGTGTTAGTACGTTATCCTTGACCTAGATATGTAATTTTGTGAAAAAATTTCTTGAGGAAAGAATCCAATTCTTGGCGCCGCGACGCCGCTCCTTGGAGCGGCGTAGGGCTTCCAAACCGGACTCGTTTGTTAGAGGACCGCCCACAAATGGCTTGTGCAAAATTTCAAGGTGCTATCTTAATTTATTACAAAAATACGAGCTGACCCCAGTATCCCAAACCGTACTAGTAAATTCAAGCAAAATTGGACGCCGACGGCGCCTGCCGTCGTTTTTAGGCCTTCCCGCTTGGGAAACGTGTTAGTACGTTATCCTTGACCTAGATATGTAATTTTGTGAAAAAATTTCTTGAGGAAAGAATCCAATTCTTGGCGCCGCGACGCCGCTCCTTGGGAGCGGCGTAGGGCTTCCAAACCGGACTCGTTTGTTAGAGGACCGCCCACAAATGGCTTGTGCAAAATTTCAAGGTGCTATCTTAATTTATTACAAAAATACGAGCTGACCCCAGTATCCCAAACCGTACTAGTAAATTCAAGCAAAATTGGACGCCGACGGCGCCTGCCGTCGTTTTTAGGCCTTCCCGCTTGGGAAACGTGTTAGTACGTTATCCTTGACCTAGATATGTAATTTTGTGAAAAAATTTCTTGAGGAAAGAATCCAATTCTTGGCGCCGCGACGCCGCTCCTTGGGAGCGGCGTAGGGCTTCCAAACCGGACTCGTTTGTTAGAGGACCGCCCACAAATGGCTTGTGCAAAATTTCAAGGTGCTATCTTAATTTATTACAAAAATACGAGCTGATCCCAGTATCCCAAACCGTACTAGTAAATTCAAGCAAAATTGGACGCCGACGGCGCCTGCCGTCGTTTTTAGGCCTTCCCGCTTGGGAAACGTGTTAGTACGTTATCCTTGACCTAGATATGTAATTTTGTGAAAAAATTTCTTGAGGAAAGAATCCAATTCTTGGCGCCGCGACGCCGCTCCTTGGGAGCGGCGTAGGGCTTCCAAACCGGACTCGTTTGTTAGAGGACCGCCCACAAATGGCTTGTGCAAAATTTCAAGGTGCTATCTTAATTTATTACAAAAATACGAGCTGACCCCAGTATCCCAAACCGTACTAGTAAATTCAAGCAAAATTGGACGCCGACGGCGCCTGCCGTCGTTTTTAGGCCTTCCCGCTTGGGAAACGTGTTAGTACGTTATCCTTGACCTAGATATGTAATTTTGTGAAAAAATTTCTTGAGGAAAAAATCCAATTCTTGGCGCCGCGACGCCGCTCCTTGGGAGCGGCGTAGGGCTTCCAAACCGGACTCGTTTGTTAGAGGACCGCCCACAAATGGCTTGTGCAAAATTTCAAGGTGCTATCTTAATTTATTACAAAAATACGATCTGACCCCAGTATCCCAAACCGTACTAGTAAATTCAAGCAAATTGGACGCCGACGGCGCCTGCCGTCGTTTTTAGGCCTTCCCGCTTGGGAAACGTGTTAGTACGTTATCCTTGACCTAGATATGTAATTTTGTGAAAAAATTTCTTGAGGAAAGAATCCAATTCTTGGCGCCGCGACGCCGCTCCTTGGGAGCGGCGTAGGGCTTCCAAACCGGACTCGTTTGTTAGAGGACCGCCCACAAATGGCTTGTGCAAAATTTCAAGGTGCTATCTTAATTTATTACAAAAATACGAGCTGATCCCAGTATCCCAAACCGTACTAGTAAATTCAAGCAAAATTGGACGCCGACGGCGCCTGCCGTCGTTTTTAGGCCTTCCCGCTTGGGAAACGTGTTAGTACGTTATCCTTGACCTAGATATGTAATTTTGTGAAAAAATTTCTTGAGGAAAAAATCCAATTCTTGGCGCCGCGACGCCGCTCCTTGGGAGCGGCGTAGGGCTTCCAAACCGGACTCGTTTGTTAGAGGACCGCCCACAAATGGCTTGTGCAAAATTTCAAGGTGCTATCTTAATTTATTACAAAAATACGAGCTGACCCCAGTATCCCAAACCGTACTAGTAAATTCAAGCAAAATTGGACGCCGACGGCGCCTGCCGTCGTTTTTAGGCCTTCCCGCTTGGGAAACGTGTTAGTACGTTATCCTTGACCTAGATATGTAATTTTGTGAAAAAATTTCTTGAGGAAAGAATCCAATTCTTGGCGCCGCGACGCCGCTCCTTGGGAGCGGCGTAGGGCTTCCAAACCGGACTCGTTTGTTAGAGGACCGCCCACAAATGGCTTGTGCAAAATTTCAAGGTGCTATCTTAATTTATTACAAAAATACGAGCTGACCCCAGTATCCCAAACCGTACTAGTAAATTCAAGCAAAATTGGACGCCGACGGCGCCTGCCGTCGTTTTTAGGCTTTCCCGCTTGGGAAACGTGTTAGTACGTTATCCTTGACCTAGATATGTAATTTTGTGAAAAAATTTCTTGAGGAAAAAATCCAATTCTTGGCGCCGCGACGCCGCTCCTTGGGAGCGGGGTAGGGCTTCCAAACCGGACTCGTTTGTTAGAGGACCGCCCACAAATGGCTTGTGCAAAATTTCAAGGTGCTATCTTAATTTATTACAAAAATACGATCTGACCCCAGTATCCCAAACCGTACTAGTAAATTCAAGCAAAATTGGACGCCGACGGCGCCTGCCGTCGTTTTTAGGCCTTCCCGCTTGGGAAACGTGTTAGTACGTTATCCTTGACCTAGATATGTAATTTTGTGAAAAAATTTCTTGAGGAAAGAATCCAATTCTTGGCGCCGCGACGCCGCTCCTTGGAAGCGGCGTAGGGCTTCCAAACCGGACTCGTTTGTTAGAGGACCGCCCACAAATGGCTTGTGCAAAATTTCAAGGTGCTATCTTAATTTATTACAAAAATACGAGCTGATCCCAGTATCCCAAACCGTACTAGTAAATTCAAGCAAAATTGGACGCCGACGGCGCCTGCCGTGGTTTTTAGGCCTTCCCGCTTGGGAAACGTGTTAGTACGTTATCCTTGACCTAGATATGTAATTTTGTGAAAAAATTTCTTGAGGAAAGAATCCAATTCTTGGCGCCGCGACGCCGCTCCTTGGGAGCGGCGTAGGGCTTCCAAACCGGACTCGTTTGTTAGAGGACCGCCCACAAATGGCTTGTGCAAAATTTCAAGGTGCTATCTTAATTTATTACAAAAATACGAGCTGACCCCAGTATCCCAAACCGTACTAGTAAATTCAAGCAAAATTGGACGCCGACGGCGCCTGCCGTCGTTTTTAGGCCTTCCCGCTTGGGAAACGTGTTAGTACGTTATCCTTGACCTAGATATGTAATTTTGTGAAAAAATTTCTTGAGGAAAGAATCCAATTCTTGGCGCCGCGACGCCGCTCCTTGGGAGCGGCGTAGAGCTTCCAAACCGGACTCGTTTGTTAGAGGACCGCCCACAAATGGCTTGTGCAAAATTTCAAGGTGCTATCTTAATTTATTACAAAAATACGAGCTGACCCCAGTATCCCAAACCGTACTAGTAAATTCAAGCAAAATTGGACGCCGACGGCGCCTGCCGTCGTTTTTAGGCCTTCCCGCTTGGGAAACGTGTTAGTACGTTATCCTTGACCTAGATATGTAATTTTGTGAAAAAATTTCTTGAGGAAAGAATCCAATTCTTGGCGCCGCGACGCCGCTCCTTGGGAGCGGCGTAGGGCTTCCAAACCGGACTCGTTTGTTAGAGGACCGCCCACAAATGGCTTGTGCAAAATTTCAAGGTGCTATCTTAATTTATTACAAAAATACGAGCTGATCCCAGTATCCCAAACCGTACTAGTAAATTCAAGCAAAATTGGACGCCGACGGCGCCTGCCGTCGTTTTTAGGCCTTCCCGCTTGGGAAACGTGTTAGTACGTTATCCTTGACCTAGATATGTAATTTTGTGAAAAAATTTCTTGAGGAAAGAATCCAATTCTTGGCGCCGCGACGCCGCTCCTTGGGAGCGGCGTAGGGCTTCCAAACCGGACTCGTTTGTTAGAGGACCGCCCACAAATGGCTTGTGCAAAATTTCAAGGTGCTATCTTAATTTATTACAAAAATACGAGCTGACCCCAGTATCCCAAACCGTACTAGTAAATTCAAGCAAAATTGGACGCCGACGGCGCCTGCCGTCGTTTTTAGGCCTTCCCGCTTGGGAAACGTGTTAGTACGTTATCCTTGACCTAGATATGTAATTTTGTGAAAAAATTTCTTGAGGAAAAAATCCAATTCTTGGCGCCGCGACGCCGCTCCTTGGGAGCGGGGTAGGGCTTCCAAACCGGACTCGTTTGTTAGAGGACCGCCCACAAATGGCTTGTGCAAAATTTCAAGGTGCTATCTTAATTTATTACAAAAATACGATCTGACCCCAGTATCCCAAACCGTACTAGTAAATTCAAGCAAAATTGGACGCCGACGGCGCCTGCCGTCGTTTTTAGGCCTTCCCGCTTGGGAAACGTGTTAGTACGTTATCCTTGACCTAGATATGTAATTTTGTGAAAAAATTTCTTGAGGAAAAAATCCAATTCTTGGCGCCGCGACGCCGCTCCTTGGGAGCGGCGTAGGGCTTCCAAACCGGACTCGTTTGTTAGAGGACCGCCCACAAATGGCTTGTGCAAAATTTCAAGGTGCTATCTTAATTTATTACAAAAATACGAGCTGACCCCAGTATCCCAAACCGTACTAGTAAATTCAAGCAAAATTGGACGCCGACGGCGCCTGCCGTCGTTTTTAGGCCTTCCCGCTTGGGAAACGTGTTAGTACGTTATCCTTGACCTAGATATGTAATTTTGTGAAAAAATTTCTTGAGGAAAAAATCCAATTCTTGGCGCCGCGACGCCGCTCCTTGGGAGCGGGGTAGGGCTTCCAAACCGGACTCGTTTGTTAGAGGACCGCCCACAAATGGCTTGTGCAAAATTTCAAGGTGCTATCTTAATTTATTACAAAAATACGATCTGACCCCAGTATCCCAAACCGTACTAGTAAATTCAAGCAAAATTGGACGCCGACGGCGCCTGCCGTCGTTTTTAGGCCTTCCCGCTTGGGAAACGTGTTAGTACGTTATCCTTGACCTAGATATGTAATTTTGTGAAAAAATTTCTTGAGGAAAGAATCCAATTCTTGGCGCCGCGACGCCGCTCCTTGGGAGCGGCGTAGGGCTTCCAAACCGGACTCGTTTGTTAGAGGACCGCCCACAAATGGCTTGTGCAAAATTTCAAGGTGCTATCTTAATTTATTACAAAAATACGAGCTGACCCCAGTATCCCAAACCGTACTAGTAAATTCAAGCAAAATTGGACGCCGACGGCGCCTGCCGTCGTTTTTAGGCCTTCCCGCTTGGGAAACGTGTTAGTACGTTATCCTTGACCTAGATATGTAATTTTGTGAAAAAATTTCTTGAGGAAAAAATCCAATTCTTGGCGCCGCGACGCCGCTCCTTGGGAGCGGGGTAGGGCTTCCAAACCGGACTCGTTTGTTAGAGGACCGCCCACAAATGGCTTGTGCAAAATTTCAAGGTGCTATCTTAATTTATTACAAAAATACGATCTGACCCCAGTATCCCAAACCGTACTAGTAAATTCAAGCAAAATTGGACGCCGACGGCGCCTGCCGTCGTTTTTAGGCCTTCCCGCTTGGGAAACGTGTTAGTACGTTATCCTTGACCTAGATATGTAATTTTGTGAAACAATTTCTTGAGGAAAAAATCCAATTCTTGGCGCCGCGACGCCGCTCCTTGGGAGCGGCGTAGGGCTTCCAAACCGGACTCGTTTGTTAGAGGACCGCCCACAAATGGCTTGTGCAAAATTTCAAGGTGCTATCTTAATTTATTACAAAAATACGAGCTGACCCCAGTATCCCAAACCGTACTAGTAAATTCAAGCAAAATTGGACGCCGACGGCGCCTGCCGTCGTTTTTAGGCCTTCCCGCTTGGGAAACGTGTTAGTACGTTATCCTTGACCTAGATATGTAATTTTGTGAAAAAATTTCTTGAGGAAAAAATCCAATTCTTGGCGCCGCGACGCCGCTCCTTGGGAGCGGGGTAGGGCTTCCAAACCGGACTCGTTTGTTAGAGGACCGCCCACAAATGGCTTGTGCAAAATTTCAAGGTGCTATCTTAATTTATTACAAAAATACGATCTGACCCCAGTATCCCAAACCGTACTAGTAAATTCAAGCAAAATTGGACGCCGACGGCGCCTGCCGTCGTTTTTAGGCCTTCCCGCTTGGGAAACGTGTTAGTACGTTATCCTTGACCTAGATATGTAATTTTGTGAAACAATTTCTTGAGGAAAAAATCCAATTCTTGGCGCCGCGACGCCGCTCCTTGGGAGCGGCGTAGGGCTTCCAAACCGGACTCGTTTGTTAGAGGACCGCCCACAAATGGCTTGTGCAAAATTTCAAGGTGCTATCTTAATTTATTACAAAAATACGAGCTGACCCCAGTATCCCAAACCGTACTAGTAAATTCAAGCAAAATTGGACGCCGACGGCGCCTGCCGTCGTTTTTAGGCCTTCCCGCTTGGGAAACGTGTTAGTACGTTATCCTTGACCTAGATATGTAATTTTGTGAAAAAATTTCTTGAGGAAAAAATCCAATTCTTGGCGCCGCGACGCCGCTCCTTGGGAGCGGGGTAGGGCTTCCAAACCGGACTCGTTTGTTAGAGGACCGCCCACAAATGGCTTGTGCAAAATTTCAAGGTGCTATCTTAATTTATTACAAAAATACGATCTGACCCCAGTATCCCAAACCGTACTAGTAAATTCAAGCAAAATTGGACGCCGACGGCGCCTGCCGTCGTTTTTAGGCCTTCCCGCTTGGGAAACGTGTTAGTACGTTATCCTTGACCTAGATATGTAATTTTGTGAAAAAATTTCTTGAGGAAAGAATCCAATTCTTGGCGCCGCGACGCCGCTCCTTGGGAGCGGCGTAGGGCTTCCAAACCGGACTCGTTTGTTAGAGGACCGCCCACAAATGGCTTGTGCAAAATTTCAAGGTGCTATCTTAATTTATTACAAAAATACGAGCTGATCCCAGTATCCCAAACCGTACTAGTAAATTCAAGCAAAATTGGACGCCGACGGCGCCTGCCGTCGTTTTTAGGCCTTCCCGCTTGGGAAACGTGTTAGTACGTTATCCTTGACCTAGATATGTAATTTTGTGAAAAAATTTCTTGAGGAAAAAATCCAATTCTTGGCGCCGCGACGCCGCTCCTTGGGAGCGGCGTAGGGCTTCCAAACCGGACTCGTTTGTTAGAGGACCGCCCACAAATGGCTTGTGCAAAATTTCAAGGTGCTATCTTAATTTATTACAAAAATACGAGCTGACCCCAGTATCCCAAACCGTACTAGTAAATTCAAGCAAAATTGGACGCCGACGGCGCCTGCCGTCGTTTTTAGGCCTTCCCGCTTGGGAAACGTGTTAGTACGTTATCCTTGACCTAGATATGTAATTTTGTGAAAAAATTTCTTGAGGAAAAAATCCAATTCTTGGCGCCGCGACGCCGCTCCTTGGGAGCGGGGTAGGGCTTCCAAACCGGACTCGTTTGTTAGAGGACCGCCCACAAATGGCTTGTGCAAAATTTCAAGGTGCTATCTTAATTTATTACAAAAATACGATCTGACCCCAGTATCCCAAACCGTACTAGTAAATTCAAGCAAAATTGGACGCCGACGGCGCCTGCCGTCGTTTTTAGGCCTTCCCGCTTGGGAAACGTGTTAGTACGTTATCCTTGACCTAGATATGTAATTTTGTGAAAAAATTTCTTGAAGAAAGAATCCAATTCTTGGCGCCGCGACGCCGCTCCTTGGGAGCGGCGTAGGGCTTCCAAACCGGACTCGTTTGTTAGAGGACCGCCCACAAATGGCTTGTGCAAAATTTCAAGGTGCTATCTTAATTTATTACAAAAATACGAGCTGACCCCAGTATCCCAAACCGTACTAGTAAATTCAAGCAAAATTGGACGCCGACGGCGCCTGCCGTCGTTTTTAGGCCTTCCCGCTTGGGAAACGTGTTAGTACGTTATCCTTGACCTAGATATGTAATTTTGTGAAAAAATTTCTTGAGGAAAAAATCCAATTCTTGGCGCCGCGACGCCGCTCCTTGGGAGCGGGGTAGGGCTTCCAAACCGGACTCGTTTGTTAGAGGACCGCCCACAAATGGCTTGTGCAAAATTTCAAGGTGCTATCTTAATTTATTACAAAAATACGATCTGACCCCAGTATCCCAAACCGTACTAGTAAATTCAAGCAAAATTGGACGCCGACGGCGCCTGCCGTCGTTTTTAGGCCTTCCCGCTTGGGAAACGTGTTAGTACGTTATCCTTGACCTAGATATGTAATTTTGTGAAACAATTTCTTGAGGAAAAAATCCAATTCTTGGCGCCGCGACGCCGCTCCTTGGGAGCGGCGTAGGGCTTCCAAACCGGACTCGTTTGTTAGAGGACCGCCCACAAATGGCTTGTGCAAAATTTCAAGGTGCTATCTTAATTTATTACAAAAATACGAGCTGACCCCAGTATCCCAAACCGTACTAGTAAATTCAAGCAAAATTGGACGCCGACGGCGCCTGCCGTCGTTTTTAGGCCTTCCCGCTTGGGAAACGTGTTAGTACGTTATCCTTGACCTAGATATGTAATTTTGTGAAAAAATTTCTTGAGGAAAAAATCCAATTCTTGGCGCCGCGACGCCGCTCCTTGGGAGCGGGGTAGGGCTTCCAAACCGGACTCGTTTGTTAGAGGACCGCCCACAAATGGCTTGTGCAAAATTTCAAGGTGCTATCTTAATTTATTACAAAAATACGATCTGACCCCAGTATCCCAAACCGTACTAGTAAATTCAAGCAAAATTGGACGCCGACGGCGCCTGCCGTCGTTTTTAGGCCTTCCCGCTTGGGAAACGTGTTAGTACGTTATCCTTGACCTAGATATGTAATTTTGTGAAAAAATTTCTTGAGGAAAGAATCCAATTCTTGGCGCCGCGACGCCGCTCCTTGGGAGCGGCGTAGGGCTTCCAAACCGGACTCGTTTGTTAGAGGACCGCCCACAAATGGCTTGTGCAAAATTTCAAGGTGCTATCTTAATTTATTACAAAAATACGAGCTGATCCCAGTATCCCAAACCGTACTAGTAAATTCAAGCAAAATTGGACGCCGACGGCGCCTGCCGTCGTTTTTAGGCCTTCCCGCTTGGGAAACGTGTTAGTACGTTATCCTTGACCTAGATATGTAATTTTGTGAAAAAATTTCTTGAGGAAAAAATCCAATTCTTGGCGCCGCGACGCCGCTCCTTGGGAGCGGCGTAGGGCTTCCAAACCGGACTCGTTTGTTAGAGGACCGCCCACAAATGGCTTGTGCAAAATTTCAAGGTGCTATCTTAATTTATTACAAAAATACGATCTGACCCCAGTATCCCAAACCGTACTAGTAAATTCAAGCAAAATTGGACGCCGACGGCGCCTGCCGTCGTTTTTAGGCCTTCCCGCTTGGGAAACGTGTTAGTACGTTATCCTTGACCTAGATATGTAATTTTGTGAAAAAATTTCTTGAGGAAAGAATCCAATTCTTGGCGCCGCGACGCCGCTCCTTGTTTATAATAATAATTATTTTAATACAATAAAAATGAATGGACAAAAAGCATTGTTATTACACATATTAACAATAATAGTTTTTATTTCTAGGGGGAAATGACGTTATATGACACCTAAATTACGCATTTTAAGCTTTGTGCATATTCTTGGTATTGTTGTATAATTGCGCAAAATATTTGCCTCTGCTAATACTACAATTCGACTTGCAATTGTTAATGTATTTGTGTAGTTTACTTTAAGTTGAAGCTGCTCAAGCGGTTCTGAATTGTGTAGCCTCCCTCTTATGTTAATAGCTCTCGAATCGGTAGTTCATATGTATTCCCTATATTGACCCCAGGAGCCCAAATCCTACCCTTGATTGTCAGTGACACTTTGTAAATAACCTTCAAATTTGACATATCCATTTGGGAACAAGACATATACGTGTTTCAACATTTTCTATGCTAGTATACGGTTTTAAAAACTGAGGTTAAACAACTAGTACATAGGTAAATAAATTATGGAAAATGTTACAATGTCTTAACAAAACAGTTAACATCTTAAATTTATAGATGAACTGTCAGTACTTGAAAGCTGCTTGATTTATATTATGTATTGATTGTATGAAACCAACTTAGACATGATTTACACTTCCCATGATGTACCTACTAAATTGATTTTAAATAGATTTCAAATTTTGGTTGTAATACTATACAAGTATTATCGTGCTTAGACGTCTTTTGGGTTGCCTAGCTTCCAGTGTTGTCCTCATAAATTTTGTAAACATTTTCAGTGTAGTGCTTATCTAAATTATTCTACTTCTGTTAACATTTGAAGTTTCCTAAATTTGACGTCTATTTTCTTAGGATGATTGACACTGTTCAGCGTTTATATTATTAGGATTTCATATTTCAATACTTTAAAATTGATAACAAGAGGTTAAAATTGGGTAAATATACAAGTTTAATTGTTAGTGTGGACAATAAAATATAAGTTAGTATGATTGCACGGTAAAATCTAAAATTTCAGTCAAATGATAGCTTTGTCTTCCCATAAACTACAAATAAACAAAAATTTACACGAAAATAAGTTTATCTTTTAAACTGAATTCTGACAAGTTGAACATCCACTACATATTGTTAAATAGATTCACATTTGTGATAATCATAAAAACTTAAAACACATAAAATGACATCATAAAATGCTAAATAATTAGACGATTCCCCTTAGAAACTGAAATGTATTCTCATTTTTTTTTAATTATGAGCATTAATGAATTAACATACAGTAAGCACGAGAATGCTTACATTGATAAAATTGGTAATCAATGAATTACAATTTGTGGTGTGTATAGAAGTGATAACGTAAAGCACTAAGTACTTCAATCATTTTTTATATCTGTTTTTATATTAAATAAATTAATAAATGCATAATTTTTATATATTTCATATTTTTGCTTTATAAGCTTTACGAGCTCGTTGATAATTTTTCTTTCAAACGGAACACAATTTAAATGTATGTGTACTCTTATACGTATATCATCTTTTTTTTAATTCGGCGCCATCACTAAACTCCACCTCCTTTTTATAATTGGTCAGCACGGTGTAATTATTAACGGCTGCTCCAAACCACACCCTATGTATAACCCATATATATAATACACATATAATGCTAGTAGCGCCTCGGAACGCAGGAAAATATTACGGCGCCGACATAGTTTCACTTGGAGTATAACGCGTCTCGTGCGCATGCGTGAGAATTCGAACTCCGCCTTTAGAAGCGAATTTGAAACTTGACCACTTCCCCATTGGGCGGACGACGCCGCCACGCTTGCGCACAGCTCACCATTATACATTGAAGAGTTGGTTGTCTGTCTCACTTCCTACGTGAGTTTCCCACTCATAGCCGCTAGCAATATAGTAAGTATTAGATATATGGTATAACCACAAAACAATAACTAATTCATAAATAAAACACTAACAGCCGTATTCATAGTCGTTCGCCAGCGGTTCGCCGGCGAGTCGCCGGAGTTTCGTTATGAATAGTATGTTGGCGGCACTGTACGTCTATGTCAAATTCGAGGTTAGCAGGTTAGGTTTTGCGTCAGTTTTGACAGAAATTGACACAAAACCTAACCTGATAACCTCGAATTTGACATAGACGTACAGTGCCGCCAACATACTATTCATAACGAAACTCCGGCCACTCGCCGGCGAACCGCTGGCGAACGACTATGAATACGGCTGTAATAAGTGTTTTATTTATGAACTAATTGGAACTAATTGTATAACCAAAACCACAGATTAGAGATCCGCAGCGTTGCCAACTTTCAATTTGATCAATCACCAAGAGTGGAGGAAAAAGTCGGCACAATGTCGCCAACTACACAATAATAAGAAATCTCCAGTTTTTTATTTTAAATACTAATGGCGGTTTGCACTGCACGAAAATATTTAGGACTAAATTTAAAACGTGATTAACAATTGTTTCTATGCTTTTTAAGTCAATTTTAAATTTAATACAAAACTTTTTCTAGCGGTGCAAACGGCCATTAGGTATTTAGTTTCTAATTAAATGTTATAGAAATAAATGGGGGGTTTTAAATAATTACATATTTTCTGCAGAAAATTTATTATTTAGATATATGAACCAAAATAACTGAAAACAAATATAAACAAACAAATACATGGATTAAGAAAAACTTTAAAATTTTGCCTAAAACATGATGTTCAATTCGACTAAAACAAGTTTCCTTTAGGCAGAGCTGTCACAAATCAGTGAGATTTAAATCTTTTTTTGATTTAAATACTTTGATTTTAAATCTTTTTGCGGAATATGATTTTTGATTTATGATTTTAGGGCCGGTTGCAGAAAGCAATGTTAAGTCTGGTGTTAGCTAACGCGACGTCAAAGTGAACAAAAACGAATCAAATCTTAAATGCTTATGGTAACTAATACACTAGTAAACAAAATTTGATGCGATTTTGTTCACTTTGACGCGATGTTAGCTGACACCAGACTTAACATTGCTTTCTGCAACCGGCCCTAAATCTTTTTAAAAAGTATCTTTGATTTTTACTTAAAAATTAAGATTTATATCTTTTCAAAATGATTTAAATCTCTAAAAACATTTAAATCTTTTTTAAAACGATTTAAATCTTTCTAAAATGATTTAAATACCTATATAAAAAGATTTAAATCTTTTTACATAGCTTGTCTATTCCTGTCGATTCGTGAATCTACTTGCAACTGCTGCAACCGTGCATTATATTTGCTTTGTATTTAACGCATTGTCGTCGCAGTCGTCGCATGGCCAGTATCAAGAGGTTTTTTGGTTATAGTAGAAAGCGCATAAAATTTTATAGTTTTAAGCTTGTGTTAAATTGTGAGTTGGACATTTGTGTAATAATTTAATTGGAGATTCAGAAAAACATAACGGTAGAGGACTAAGAGGTAAATAGGTAAGCGACAATTTGATTTTTTTTAAGTCTAGCACAACTTAATTATTTTAAAACCGGTAGAATTTTACTGATACGTTGATTTTAGTTTCTTGTTAAAAAAAATTAATATTTTTATTATACAAGGTGAGAAACTAAAATTATATATTTCTGCATTTTCTCACTCGAGGCCATCCAACAGCTCTGGTCTTCTAATTGGTACTCTTAGTACTCCTATTTCGTTTCCGTATTAATCGGGTTCAATCCTGCCTGTGCTCCCACTGTGGCATTGATGTCGCTTGCCAAGCACGTGGAGGACCCACCCCCACGCCGTTCTGAGCAACCCCACTTCAGCTGGTAGTCTTCGAATGCACGACATCTCACCAGTGTGACAGCCACGAGGTTTTCCCCAGTGCAGGGACCTGTCGCACGTGAGGTTATTTCAACTAGTGGACAGCATCTCCGTGTAGCTACTCTGCATGGCTGCTCTGGCAAAGCTGCGCTACTGTGCATCCCCAGGTATCTGCTAGCGTTTTGGTCATCTCATCGTTTAAACTAGAAATATCATTCGTGCTAGTTTTATGAAAGCTTATGCGATGTGCCTACCTTGTGTAATGGTGATCTTCCTAACCGATGTCTACACAACAAAGAAGCTGACCTGCGGTTAATTAATTAAATCATTAACGATGGTAGCCAAAAATTTCGTACACTTACCGCGATGGCCGAGCTAACTCAATCGGCGATATGGTCCTGGGTTCAAATCACCAGTTATGCACCCCTGTAAAGTCTTTAAAAAAATATTGTTGGGCGCCAGAAACCAGATGGTTTCGATTAAAAATAAATGAACTACAAGTAATCAGAGTTTATTAAATATTAAATAATCTTACAGTCAATAACTGTGATTTACGTAATATGTAGTTTATTCAAAATTTGCAATAATACAAGCAAACAAACTAAAGGTTGCCACACGCGTTAATACAAATAACCCCTTTGTGGGTCGTTAAATTAATTAAAATAGCAAGGTAAATCGAGTGATATGCATATCGCTGTCATTTATTAAAAACCTTTCTGTCTAGGCTGTTGTAAGCAAAAAACGTGGGTGCTTCTTTCACAAAAATAAAGGCGTAAAGTGCACATAAAAATTCAAAACTATCTTTAATTAAATAACAGTGAATGTTCTACTCAATGGAAACAAATTGAAGTTCTGGTATAACCAGCCCGGGTATTTCACAATTAACGTAACTGTATCAACAACCGAAAGCACTAACCTCTGACGTCCTGTACTTCTTAAGTGGCAGTGCAGTCGAGGGGTTGCTACACAGGATTCTTAACGCGATGCGGCGGCTTGACCAAAAGCAGACCAGATTGCAGCATCGGCGCTGAAGGTAGCTGATGACCGTCTAAAATTGTGAAGGGAAGCTGGCCTCCAAGTGTAAAATTATCAGGCAAAAATGGTTACTTCCAAGTAAAATTTCCAAGAGAAGATTTCCGGATAAAAAATAATTCCTGGTAAAAATTTATGAGTTCCAGGCGAGAATAATTCCTGGTAAAAGCTAAAGAAATGCAATTAATATGAGGATAACAGAAAGAAAAACCCATCGTACCTGAATTCAATTTTCAGCTTTCAAACACAATCGTCGTGGCGTAATTAGGACGAAGAAAATCTTCGCAAGCAAGTGGTTTGTTTGAGGCACCAAAATATAATGCTTCCGCGTTCGCACAATCGAAATAAGAACAGCTGCAAGCTGGACCTTTGAGATAAGCCAGCGAAAGTTTTTGGGGCTTTCCAGAATCGGTACGAAATGAGCAAACTAATAAATTGAAATAATTCGAAATACAATTTGATTATGATTCGAAAACAATATACAGGCTAGTCCTGAAGTAATTGGTATATGGAGAAAACGTTCGAGCAAATCCGAAAAATGGTTTCAATGTTACCGAGAGATTAAGAAATTCTTTGTAACTGCGATGTTTCCCTCGTGCAATTACTTATGTGGAATGGGTTATTTATAGTTTATGAGTACATTTAATATTTCTTCGATTGGTTAACCTCAATGTTAGCAGTTTTCGTCGCGTTCAGTCTCTCAACATTTTAAAATTTAACTAAACCTTTTTGCGAGGATTTATCGGGAGCTTGAATATTGCAATTAACTCCTTGTTAGCGCTGAAAATACACAATTTTAAGTGTAAAACCCCTAGACGAAATGGTACCAATTCGAATAGTTCGCGAATAGACAGATTAATTGATCGTTAAAGCGATTTAATGAGAACTTGAAACTCCCGTATACCGCTATCGCAGTACTTGAATGTTTAAGTCACTACCGTACAGTTGAGATACGTGTACTCGAGCGAATTGCGAGTTAAGATCGTAGAGTTCTGTTTTTGACTTCAATTTTATTAACATAAAAATCTTGTACATTTTATAAGTGAAACTAAAATTACATATACTATTCCATTTACAAACAAATTATTCTATCACAGATTTGTGTTGCCTTTATCGAGTATGGTGCAGAGTTTGTGTGTGTATATACTGTAAATAAATAATTAGATTATTTCAAGCTATGGTGTTTTCTGTCTTTTATTATTTTTATGAAACAGCTAAGTGTTTTAGGAACTTACACGGCCACCTGTACGTTTTCTGGTTTAAACCGTCTCGAACCAGTGGCGCTTCCGGGTAACCCCCCTCCCCCCCCATTCCTGCTCAGGAACTAGCTGGCGAAAATTTGCTGCACTACTAGACAATTCCTGAACCGCCGTGTTGTGAAGTATATATTATTTTCTTTTTCTTTTGTGTACAAATAAATTCCCCGTGTAGCAATTAACAAGCTTCACGTACAGACTAAATTTAAAAAAAAATGTCGAAATGATTTGGCTGTAGGATTCGAACAGTGTCCACCCTTACGCCGTGGAGTAGCAAAGAAATTTTCAATAAAATGTTGATTTAATCTAGTTGTCAATAGAAACTCATAACCAGGTTTAGGATAATTATTCTTAGCGTTTTATACCATAAATGCATATTTTGAAGGTTTCTAATTAATGCCGCATATTTCTCAAAACATTGATTTCAAGTTGCATTAAATGTATTTATTTTGAAAGTTTTAGGTACTTTCAAAGCAGAACAGCATGAAAAACACTTTTTTTCCCAGCCGGTTAGAATAGTAGGCATTGCTCACCTCATCTGAGGTAAGAAAGTTCGTTTTTCTCACCTAGGTAAGAAAGTAAATCATGCAATTTTTATGAAGAAACTGTACCGCATGTTAGCTGACTGCTGACGCGTGCTGATTCTGACAGCTGACATATTGATAGTTGACGGATAATTGACTTTATGACTTGTGTTACAGTCTGTTTATACGAGGAATTAGGAATACATTCTGTGAGTGTTCACATCCTTTTGATGCAGGTAAGTGGCCCAGTCTGTTGAATTATTTTTATAGTGTCAAATTTTGCTCCACTGAGGCCGGCTGGGAAAAAAATAGTATTCAAACTTCGTTAAGAAAGTGCTCTTGCATACCTTGCGCAATTACAAACCTCGCCTTAGGCTCGGTTTATAAACTTTGCGCTCGGTATGCAAGACTGCACTTTCTTACCTTGGTTTGAAATATACTATTTTTACATTTTTGGTTGAATATTGGTAATTTTTAAGATTAAGCAATTCCACAGATCCATGCTAACCTTTTAATAGGAAATGCAAATTCTTTTTCGTCATATCTTAGAACGGTCTAGCTAGGGATTATGGCCCAGGAAAACTTATGTTTTGGTCAAGTCAAACTAATGAGGCTTTACAATGAGCCGTTCTATGCGAGGAGCGGTTGACCTCAATAGGGATTCATTCAAAACATTTGCAGCTGACGTCAATTAGTTTACAGAAACCCTTTACAAAGATATAGGAAGCCGTATAAATTCACAAATCGCAGGAATCAGATTTTTCAGTACGAATGATATTATACACACACATAATCCTGAGAGTTTCTACCGTGAGGTGTAAGGCTATGATATTATAATAATAAGCAAAACAAAGTGTGAGCTGATAAAAGGGAATCCACATCGTTTATCGTTTGTTGTCAGTTGACTTTTAATAGCTGCCTAACAACTTATTGATGATAATAAGAAACTGAGTTATTTATTTTATTTTGCGATTGCAATTACAAATAAATATACAAACAACCAAATAAAATAGAACCACGATAAAAACAAATAATTGATATATTTCAAAGCAATAATTTCTTGATGCAAACGTATCAGGAATTATGTACTTATTTCTAAAATCGGCTTATTTTGAATGTGATGTCTAAGAGACAATGGGAAATGTTGTCTACCTTTCGAAGGGCGTGTTAACCTTGGCAACATCGCACGTCCGTTTGAAGAAACGGATTCTAGAATCATGGTTCTGCTCTGAGATCGTCGAATTTCCTGAGCTATGTTTAACTGGGATCCCTACCGTCAGAGGGCTAAGACCTGTAAGGCTAGCGGGCGGGAGTTTTTAAGCTATACGCTAATACTGCCCCGCGCTGAGTCTCTTCTAATTATATGATCTTTGGTAATAGTTCGAATTATAAATTTATATATTTTTAGTTTCGTTTTTCGACTCAGCTTTGTGTCTATCAATAATCCTTTGTACCTGTAACTTGACCTGTTTCTCGCTTGTATTCGATTTTCAATCTTTTTGATTCTTTCGTTGGTTCCGTTGATTACCGTACCTACGTATTTGAAGCTTTCTACTTCTTCAAATTGGTAATTACCTATCTGTATCATTCATAACGTGCTCGTTACATTTTTGCAACACTGCATGTACATCGTTTTGTCTTGATTTACTTCTAAACCTCGAGCTCTTGTTTCTTCTATCAATTTTGTAATTGCCTCATGTCAGGGAAGATAGACGGTCGGCCTTACCTTTTGGCGAAAGTTATATTAGTTATTTTGCCGGCTGGTAACTATCGGCCTAATTGGGCTAGCTCGCCGCGAGGGTCGCAGGGTTCCAGCTATGCTAAAAGAGAATACGAAAAAAAAAAGGAGTGGGCGCCAGGTCCTAGTCTCAGATCCAATTCCTCGTGCCGGACCTTACACAAGGTCGAAGATAAAAAACCAGCAAGTCAAAAATAAACAAATCAACCAATGAATAGATCACAGCTTTATTCTAAATATATTGGTACGTACTATAGTGCATCGCAAACCCGCAAACATATAAGTATAAAAAAAAGAATATTGCTAATCATCGACAATACTAGATTCTCAAAAATATAAACTAAATACAAGTACATAAAAAAAAGACAATAAAGGGGGCTATGTATAAGTAGGCTAACGCACTAAAACATTTCGAGCATAAAAACAAAATAACGCGAGGTTTAGAGGGAGCGCATCGAATATTGACTTACAAAAAAAACTAGAATAGACCCCGTGAGGCAGGGCAAAGCAGAACCAGGTTATGCAAGCGCTCAGCTGATGTGAGACCCCGAATATCAGCTCAGTAAGATCCTAAAGCAATTAATCCAAAATTTCTAATGTCAAAACTACGAGGATATATGGCCATATAGTTCACAGAGCAGTTTTATTAATGGAAATACATCAGGTGCATAAATGAACGCTAAAGCAATCGCTTGAATAAACCTACGGCAAACTTGTACCTACGTAGGGACTCGCAAATAAAGTACAATAACGCGGAATTGACAATTATTCTACCGGCGGCGGGCCTTGTGACACAACCGTTACCAACCCGAGATTAGTTATTAGACAAGAACTTAAATTGCAAACGTCAGGCGGTTGACACGCAATGGCGACGAAAATAAATATAAATATCTGTATATTAAACAAACCGCAGGCAACGAACAGTAAGTACAACCCTAAATCTGAAGTAGTTAAACGAAAGATCTAACATACAATTTGCAGGGGAGCTCGATGGGGCGCGGCGGCCGGCAAAAGTAAATATAAATATGTGTGTATTAAACAAACCGCAGAGCTGCCTTCACCAAGTCAGGTAACCTCGATTAATATTTCGAAGAAGCTCACTCAAATGCACAAAATGGATGCTCGAAATTTGCAATAGCCCTATCATAATAACGCATTAAAATTATACCAAAAAAAAACATGCCCTAACATCTAACTCGACAAAGCATTGCTAGGCCAAGAATATCATACATCATAACGAGACGAGATTCTAATAACTAACTATAGAATTCACCAGGCACAAATAGCTATATCAGTTTCTTGCCTGTAGTAAAAACATGTCGGCTTCTAACCTGGCGTGCGGGGGCCGGGGACGACAGAAGCGATGGAGGTTTCGGCAAACGCAGCGAGAGGCCCAACGGACCTAGGGAGCGGTGATTGTATCACAGGTGAGTGCCGTGCTACCCCTCCAGCGTAGCTACCAGGGAATTTGTCGAGCTCCTTGACAATTCGATGGTTTCAGGGGCCCAAATCGACGGTTTGGATGCTAGCAGAGTGCAGCTGAACAAGGAGTGCTAAGCCTCTTCAGGGGGAAGTTCAACCTCTCGCAGGAAGCGTCCGAACTCTCCCAAGGTCGTAGCCGACAGGAAATGGATCCCACAGTAAGTCGAAGTCCACAGTAAATCGTATCCGACAGGAAATCGAATCCCACAGGGAAAGGCTATAACGCACAATGCCCAAATAAGTCCCAAATAAGAAGAAACTGGTCTTATCTTATCTCACGCTGGAATTGAGCCAGAAGAAAGGGCAGAAGCAATGCTGACCTCAAACGAATCCGCAAAAGCGAAAGGACGTAAGTACAACCAAATCAAATACGAACGTCTTAAGGGCACATGTGCTTTTTCAGATCCTCCGAAAAATCAAGACGGAGCTGAGCTATACTAATTAGCTCAAAAATTTAAGCACACGGCCGAGGCACTAGCAGCCTGCACCAAGTTTAAAATGGGAAAGACCTCAAAAATTCCACCAGCTTCCAGTTATCAAAACTTTCCAAAATTTTTGGGCCAGTAGATGCGAAAAAAACAGCCTGAAAAATTGTGACTGCAACAAGTGATATCCTTTATCTAGCAACAAAATAGAATAGTGCAGAATAATTTGTAGCAGGGGTTGCCTAACCGCCATATACAAATATCTGTAGGAATATGACCAAAATAAATTTAATTAGTAGAATATGGGTAATTATTCGAAGAGTTGCTTACCAAACTGCTTGATAATTATAGGCAAATAATTAAAAATAAGATACAGCTAAATATACCTAGTTTAAAGCTTGCAAAAATTGACAAAAGCCAACCATAAATATTCAAGTTCAGAATTCAGCTAGCGAAAGTTCAATGCTACGGGGGGCACTCCAAAAGTATCGTAACACTCAATCATGCTCCTCTGGTCTCTTGCTAGCACCACAATATTATCAGCGTAGGCTACTATTTGTACTGCTTTCCGATTGACTTCGGCCGTTTTTTATTCCTACTGCTTTTTTGCTCCGTCCATCGTCTGCATTATTATGTGTATTGTGTCCACTATTGTCCGTCCTCTCCTAAATCCATACTGGTATTCACTAATCTCTTTTTTCGGCGTGTGCTTGTAGTCTGTTTTGGATAAATGAAAGTATTGTAATCGTCAAAAAAATCGACTTCGAGATTTTGACGAATCTTGACGTTTTAGACCAACTAGAGTCCGAAAAAACCATTTTTCGAATTATGTCTGTGTGTGTGTGTGTGTGTGAACACGATAACTTAAAAACGAAATAAGCTAGACCAGGGGTCGGCAACCTTTTGAGACGAAAGAGCCAAAAGTTACAATTTACAAAATTTCCCAGTTCTTAAAGAGCCACTAAAAATTTTCGTTTCAATATTATAGTATTTGCTTATATATATTTGATTTTTGATTTAAAATAAACGACTTTAAATACGAAATAATATTTATTAATATAAAAACAGACAAATGTTTTTGGCATAAAACATATTAAAGTATTTTAGCTAAAATAATAAAATAATTAATCCAATAATATAACTACAGTTATTGAATAATAGATAGTTACATCAATGTGAGCATTGGCTTTGCATGCCTTTTTGAAAGTTTGGTTAAATCTGGCTCATAACTTGTTGTTTTAAGTTTCAATCACGACTCTAGATTTTTATTTGTTGGTTGACTTCTTACTTTACTTTTTATTATATTCATGCAAGAGAACGCTGGCTCACACGAATATGTCGACCAGAAGATCGTTAGCACTCCAAATGCCGACTTCTTCACCTTACTGTAGCATTCTGGAAGACTATTCCATGCGCCGAATATGAGTGCCTCAACTCGCAGCATTTCTTTTAGAGCTGTCCACTTGTGCTGCGGGAAGTGCATGCATTTCTGGACCTCCAACTCTTCCAACTTGCTCTTCAGTTCTGTGAACTTGCCACTCCACAAGTCTTTGCTTTTCAAATCCAGCAATTGCATTTGAAGCGATCCAGCATCAATTCCAAATGGCTCAATGTTGATCTCATTTGTATTTATGTTGAGAGGATTTACTATGAACGCGAGAGTACTTTTGTGTGTTTTGAATTACTCGAGCTCTCAGCGAATCCATCCTTCATTTTTTATAGCTATGCTGAGTGTGAATAGTTGCATTGGTTTCATCGCGATATTGCTTCAGATTTGTAAAATGAACTAATTTATTTTTCTCCATATCTTCAACAAAGAGAAGATTTTTTTTTTAAATAAACCACTTCTTCCAGCAAAGCATAGGCTGGGTTTCCCTTTCCTTGCAGTTTAAGATTTAGCTCATTTAGTTTCATTGTGATATCTAGTACCATGTAGTTAAATTTTTGCAGTCATTTGTCTTCTTCCGATTCGGGATGGTCAATGCCTTTTTCATTGAGGAATGTTTATATTTCACTCAAGCACAAAGCAAAACGTTACATCTAGAAAGCCATCGCACTTTATTGTGCAGAAGTTGGTCAGAATACTGGCTCTCTATTGCTGCAAGGAATTTTTGAAACTGGCGATGGTAGAGTGCTTTTGCCAAGATGCTGTTAATAATCTCAATTGCCAAGTTCATGACCTCAACTATTTCGGCCGGAAATGTTTGGGCACAAAGCGCCTCTTGATAAATTATGCAGTGAAATGTTAGAATTTCATGGTTTATTTTTTTCTGAAGAATCGATGTTACCCCTCTATGTATTCCTGTCATACTTCTGGCTCTATCAATTGCTATGGAAACGATTTTATTTAAATCGATTACATTGTCTTCCAGGCATTTTTGCACAGCATTTGCTATATCTTCCCACGAGTTTTCCCTGAGAGCGGTAGCAATCCTAGCAGTTCTTCTTTCGGACCTTGGGGCGACATATACCTGACGAAAAGGGCAACTTGTGCCGTGTCTTTTATGTCGCAAGACTCATCTATAGCAAGTGATAAGGCAGAAGCCAGTTGAATGTCTTCCACTTGCATATGTGTTACATTTGAAGACATTTTAGCAGCTCTATCTTGTACCGTTTTAGCAGATAATGACAAATCTTTGATTTTTTTCATGATTTCTGCTTTGTTTTTGAAATCACGAAACAGTTCTTCAGATGCACGTATAAAACAATACTTGACGTACTCACCATCTGTGAATGGTTTCCCTCTTTTTGTAATTTCTAGTGATACTGCAAAGCTTGCCAGATTTACATTATTTGAAGATTGCACCCAGTTACTTAGCATGGAACTTGACTGCTGTTTTTTTTAAGCTCTTCAACGCACTTTTTTCGTGCGTCACCGGTGGGATATTTACCAGGGAACTGGATATGTTTTGTAGTGAAGTGTCTCTCCAAATTTGACTTCTTATTATTAACTGGAGAGCCGCAACTTTACATCGAAAGAGCCGCATGCGGCTCGCGAGCCGCAGGTTGCCGACCCCTGAGCTAGACCCTTGAAATTATGTACATAGTCATTATTCAAAATTTGTAGATTCCTATCAAATTTTGAGCAAAATTTGTTAACCGGAAGTGGCACTTTACCTAAACAGGTAGCGGTACCTATTCAAGTAAAGTACCAGTTTGCTTCGAGATATTTGAACAAAATTTTGTACATACATTTCTTATGTAGAAAAACTACGAGATATTACATTTCAGCATGATCGGTTAACCGGAAGTGGCATTTTATCTAAACAGGTAGCGGTATCCATTCAAGTAAAGTACCAGTTTGCTTCAAGGTATTTGCACGAAATTTTGCACATACATTTATTATTGAGAAAAACTCCCAGATATAAAATTTCAGTATGATAGGTTAACCTAAAGCGGCACTTTACCTAAACAGGTGGTGGTTACCTGAAAATGTAATTTTATCGCTGTATGTATATACATTGCAATAAACTTTTCAAATTTGCTAGAAAACAATTAATTGGTAAAATCTTCTGTGAAAACACCAATAGTTATCAGTACCAAGGCGAATGCGAGAAAGTCTAGGGGAGCACACTCCCGATTTTTTAATATTGGCATCACCTCCTCCCTCCATATTTTACTGATTAGCTTGAACAGTCTATCTTTCAGTTGCTCTCCGCCGTATTTTATGAGCTCGTTTTTATCTCTAAATGCACAATCGTAGCGCAGGCCGCTCACCTATGTGGAGCAACATAGCACAGGTAGCAGGAAACAAATGTAGGCACACGGCTAGGGAAAGCAAAGAAGGAAAATTTAAGTGGAGGACGATGTTCGAAAATGGATTTATGTTTGAAAAAGAAGAGGAACATACACGGTATTTACTAAGTAATGACCATTGGGGAGCCTTGACGTCAATCTGACGCTGTCGTTACTTACCACGGTTTGGAGTAGGTATAGAGATACTGTATGTAGTGTTATGCTATTGGTACTGGGGTTTAAAAATCAGATTAATAAGATTAAAAGAATACAGTATTATACATTACAAAGATGAATTTAGATGTGAAATGGATATCAAAATTATTAAGATGTATTTAGAAAAGAAAGGAAATAGAATTTATAATTTAATTAAATGAAACTAATTGAGAAACAATAGGATTTTAACTTAATTTAATATCTGAAATGAAAATGGAAGTTAATAACAAATACTTTTTCGAAATATACTATTTAACATAGTAGGTATTAGACATAATAAAGCTTCAATAGTGTGTTGGACTGTAAAAAATAAGCTAGATCGCTAAGGAGATAGTTTATTGATAAGAATAAAAATTTTGATAAAAAAAATATGTAATACAATTTGTAGCGTTTGAAATTAAGAAATAAATCCCTTTATAAAAGTTTTGTTAAATATATTTTGATAAATAAAAAGGTTTAAATTGGAAATAAAATTCGCATGGTGAAAAAAATAAAAAGTAAAATGTTAAAAAAAGAAGATTAGCAGACTAGATGGATGAAGATTAGAATGCGGTGAGAAGACCTTATAATCTACAAAGGCAAATCAAAGTAAGGGAACGCTGAATTGAGTTTATTGTAGAATTACATTGTATCGACTGAATTGGATAACAAGGAATGGTTTACAAAGGAAGTGGTTTATATCGACATCATTAGCAGAGAGAGTATTTGTGGGGCTTGTCAACTGACATCTTGTGGCTTGCATCTGGTGAAAGTTCGTGGTGCCGGGTTGTAGCAGGTTTCGTACTTGTGAGTTGGTTGAGCATCAGAGTAAACACGTCTACAGCTGAGGTCGATTTGGATGCATACTGAGGTGGAGTTGTGAATGCTGTTTTAAAAAGGTGAGCTGTTTTTGTGGGTTCCTGTGTTGATTTGGATCCGGATTCTGGACATCTTGGCAGTTGGTTGTCGGTTGAAGCCTTCACCGTGGCTTTGAGTGGGGCAGTTCTTGTAACGTGGTGAATTGCAGAGCTGGATGCATTGGGTTTGGTAGAGAAGAGTGTTAAGTACAATAACAGGTAACAAAATACAGGTATTTAAAATAAGAACTGAAAGAAAATAAAGAGTGAAGTAAGTTAATCTTAATTAAGGGAGTACTTACCATTTGAGATTCTGGAATGACAAATGCAACGAGAAAGTGTTTGTAATTGATTTTTCAAAACTAGTTTGAAGTGTCAGTTAACAGATGTATTGAGTTGTCATATAAAATAAAAACATTAAATTTCAGAATATAAGCAATCTAGATTATAAAGAATCCGACCTGATTTTCAGTCAAGTGTTCTACTGAGGCTAGCAGTGAATAATTTTGATTATACATAATAAAAATAGGGCAAATAAATTAATTAAAATTCAATTTTAAAAAGAATTGATTGAGAATAGACTAAAGTAAAGCTGTAAGTCAATTATTATAACATAACATAGGACTTACAACGTGGTAGAGTCAACGTAACATAAGTTGGGCACACAAAGTGGAGCTAGTTACCTTGACAATAGTTTACTAGAGTTCGGCAAACAGCCTGATTTGACATAAATGTTTGATACAAATTAGATATTTGACATATGTCGAACAAAGAGCTTATGAGAACCAATTTTGCTGGAGCTTGCTTCAAATGTGCTAGTTTTCAGAGCATTGGCCGTTATTAGTATCTCTAGAACCGATTATAAGGTACATACGGCCAACCTAGTTAAAATTTAGATTTGCATGTGTGAAACCATCGGTCATAACATATTATAAAATAGCACTTTTATTACACATCCTGCAAGAAATGTTCCAACCAATCAAAATGTATCACGCTGTTTGCCCAACTCTTAGTAAACTATAATAGCTACAGCGACTCTTAAGTAGTTACGGATCATAGTGCTCTCTCACTCTAAATCACTTTTGAATAAGGATTTTCTCTTTGTTTAATTTTACTTTTTAGTACTGATAACCAAATACTTGACATTATAGTTTACACTACATCGTGATATAGTACATTGCATAGCAGAGGTAATTTAACTTCATCATAAATTAAACGTCATAACAATTATGATTTAATACGATAACTGTCAGATGCACAGCCAGCTGTAATCCAAGAGTCACTACAAAGCCAAACTAAAAATTTGCAGTCTTTCTCGAAACCGTCATTTTAATCACTTATGTATTATCAAACCATCTGACAATTTTATGACTTTACCACTTGACATGACAGTTTTGTGTGTGATAGCTTATCGCCAAGTGGTCACCCACTGCCATGTTGCAATTTCCCCACCTTACAAACTATTGTGAACATATCATTCAGTACTGTTGTGTAGTGCTCTTGTAATGCTATAAAATGGATGAAATACCCTCCATAGCTATGGTATTTAAGAATAAAAGGCTGTTAACATAGAAGCAACTTGAGAAAAGTTTACAGCAGTCGAATGTTGAAACTGTAGACAAAAGCGTTGCAGGTATATTTTGTTATTTTTATACTTGGTGTATATTGTGAGTTTGACTTCAATGTACTTAGCACAAATTTGCCGACATCACAGTGGTTGGAAGCAACTAGTAATTAACTAATTAAGACTTTTATAGCAATAGTGCTATTGCTATTATGCCTAATGTGAAGCCTATTAACTGGTTTTATCTAATAATATAGTTCAGTATCAATTGCAACGCAAAACAAGTTTTAGAATTTTTAAATTTCGACTTTAGATTCGGATAGAAGATGAAAAAATGGAAAAGGCATGTACGATGAACAAACCTTATATCTCACAAGGCACAAGGAAAAAACACGTCCGTGTTTTTCAGAAATTTTAATTTCAGATCAAGATCAAGATTACCTCCACCTTGATGAGCTCAAAATAAAAACATTGGTAGCGTCAACAAACGATGAGTGCAAAGACTTATTTCAAGCGATAGGGCCGAGTATCAAGCTATTTCACGCGAATGTGAGAAGTCTGAGCTGTAATTACAACGAGTTACAGACACTGATAAGACTACAAGGTGACAATTAAGACATAATAGTGTGTACGGAAACGTGGAGACTCGATAACGTCGATTTTTTCCAATTGGAAGGGTTTGCGTTTATATACAGTGACGGTGATTTCAACCGCAGCGGCAATATACAGATCGCCAAACTCAAATATCACAAACTATCTAGACAGTTTTTTTAATTATTTGGATGAAAAAAGTAATATTGCAGAGCATGTCATCGTAGGCGATTTAAATATTGATACGCTGGTGCCGGATGCTGAAGGAGAGAGATATCTAAGTGAACTAGCTGAAAAGGGTTATTTACAAGCAATAAGTGTTCCGACGAGGGTGAGCGGGAATAATGCTACGTGCATAGACCACATACAAGTGAAAACACAGAGAAACTTATCGGACTTTACGTCTGGGGTATGCGAAATTGACTTTACTGATCATTATGCGATTATGCTGGCGATAAAAAGAATGTGTCGGGAAGAGGAAGAAGTGAACCGTGTGCAAATGAGTAAATCAAGGATAAACTATAAGAAGTTGTCCAATTTAGCGGGGAATATAAATTGGTATGAGATTTGTCAGATAGAGGAACCGAAGTCGGCGATAACGCTTTTCTACCAGAACTTTGAACAACTTTTGGAGGCGGCAACACAGGTGGTTACAAAGAAAGATAGGACCATTAAACCATGGATATCAAGTGACATTCTAAGAGCTATCAGAATGAGAGATAAGATGTACAAAAAGTGGAAGAAGGCCAGAGATGTGCAGTACGAGCAATATGGACAGGAGTACATCAGATACCGTAATGTGTTGACGAAGAGGATAAGAGCTGCGAGGAGTGAATACTACAGAGAAAAAGCTTACAATTGTAAAGAAGACCCAAGAAGGATGTGGAAACTAGTAGGCGATTTCATCAACAAAAGGAAAGGTGGAGGCAAAGAGTGCATTAAACAATTGTTGACGGAAAGCGGCTCTAAGTTGGAAAACCTGTACGATATTGCGAATGAACTCAACAACTTCTTCAGTACTGTAGGCGGCAAGCTAGCAGCAGCGATCAACGTAGAAGAGACAGAAGAGGACAAGATGCTACCAACAACGATGTTTTTGTTACAAGTGAGTGAGCATGAAGTGTTTCGAATTCTAACGTCTTTGGACAGTCGAAAATCTGCGGGTCCGGACAGAATTGCGCCTGCTGCATTGAAGGCGGTAGCTGTTTACATTGTTTCTCCTTTAACTCACATTTTTAATTTGTGCTTTAGGGATGGTGTGTTTCCAGAAATGTTTAAGACTGCGGAAATAGTTCTTTTGTACAAAGGTGGGGATAAAAAAATGGCCTCCAACTACAGACCCATAGCTCTAGTCTTAAATATCGCAAAGATTTTTGAAAAATGTATAGTCAAAAGAATGGTAGATTTCGCAAGAAGAACTGGTTTTCTCTGGGATAAACAGTATGGGTTTATGGCTGGAAGGTCTACCGACGATGCTTTAGCGCTATTACTGAAATGGATAGGAAATGCGTTAGATGCAGGGAATAAGGCAGCTATGATAAATATAGATCTGGCTAAGGCATTTGATTTTCTTGACCATAAGATATTGTTACGGAAGTTATATAGCTTAGGATATAGAAGAGTGATTCACAAATTGTTGACGGATTACCTAACGGGGAGAACTCAAAAAGTAAAACTGAAGGAGTTGAAAAGTAGAGAAGTGAGTATCAAGTTTGGTGTTCCACAGGGCACGGTCCTAGGGCCTTTATTATTCATATTATTCGTAAATGGTTTGAAGGATGTAAATTGTATGGGGGAGTTGATCTCCTATGCCGACGATACGGCAATCTTTTTCCGTGCTACTAGCTGGGACGGTTTATTCAGAAAAATAGAAGTAGGGTTACCGGAGGCATTAAAGTGGTTTAATTGCAACAAATTAACAGTGAATCTAAATAAAACGAGTTTCACTCCCTTTGGGAGTTACGAGAGCAGCCTGCCTGCGCAAAGAAAATTAAAAATACACGATTTACAATGTGTGGGAAGAAATAATTGCAATTGCATCGAAATACAAAGGTTGGACGTAGTAAAGCATTTGGGACTGCAGTTTGATTCAAATTTTAAATGGCGAGAACATATCAATGCAATGGCGGTGAGATTGAGGAGTTCGCTGTACATCTTGGGGAAGTTGAGGCTGGTATTAGGTCAGAAAGGATCAATGAGTGCATACTACGCATTCTTTCATTCAGTTTTAACGTACGGCGCGATAGCGTGGGGTGGTGCATATGAAACTGTGATAGGCAAATTAGGACTATTACAAAACAGAGCCTTGAAACTGATTAAATTTAAGAACTTGAGATATAGTGCAACTACTCTATATAACGAATGCAAGGTCTTGACCGTGAAGCAATTATACGGCCTAAGTTCGGTGCGGATGTGTGTGAAGTGTAATTTATTAATTCTAAGAAACACTAATACGAGAAGAGCACGGGATCAAAGAGTTGAAATTCCACACCGGAGAAGTAGCGTCGGAATTCGTGCATGGGACAGTGTTGGTTTACGTATATATAACGATCTCCCGATTGAAATAAAAATGATCCGGAATAGAGGCTGTTTTGGTTATGTAGTGAAAAATTTTATAATGAAAAATTGGCACGGAATAGAGGGAGGGCTTACATAGTCAGTGCAGGATAAGAGGTTCAAGGTACAGTTGTTGTTTAAGTTTATGCTGGTTTTATCCTATTTTATAATTTAGTTGATATTTCGCTACAGAGTTTATTTGTTGTTTCGAGGGGGAAATATTTTGTAGGCTGATATACACTCCGTTATTAGGAGCTGGATAAGATGGCGTTGAGCGCCAGGAAAGTTAAAACCATATTTCTATTTTTTTAAACTTTTTTTTTCTTTGTATATGTTCTGAGAAGAAGGAAGGCAATGTGCGTCATTAGGGTTAAATTAGTTGTAAGTTATATATGCGGTTGTCATATAAGTAGACGAGATATGGAACTGTGTTAGTCGATGAGGCCTGTTTCGGGACACAAGTGTTTGAGCGCTCTTCCGGGGTTGTTATCTGCTAACTCTAGCGAGGTATAATGCGAATATGTGAGTAAATTATTTAAATCTGTCAAAATTACATTTTCAAATATAGTAAAGTAGCATTAAAATCTAGATACTTCGTTGCATATGACAGAAGAATAAACAATAGCAAGTTATATTTTTACATATGTAAATATTTGTAAGTGTAATCACTTGGTTTGTTACTTTTGTAAATTTTGTAAATAAATAAATATAGATTCGGATAGACGATAAAAAAGTAGAATAAAAATGTCTGACTCATCATCCTTCCACTTTGTAAGGAATACGGAAATCAATTGGTAATAAATAATTTGCCCTTGTTGTTCACCTAGCTAGCTCAGTACACATCCAAATCTTAATTTACCTTAGTTCGTGGATAGGAAGTGTCAATAATTGCCAAAAACTGGAAGTTGATCTGCACTTGTAGTATTCTCAGACTGAAACTGACTTCAAGCAATATGCACAAAAAAGCCAATTTGTTTACAAACAGATATATTGACCTTCTAAATATACACACGTAAAATAATAAAGAAAATAGGATTAAATCTTATAATAAACAGCCATTCCTAAACACAATAGCGGTAACTTAAGAATGTATAATCTACGTGCATTAGATAGCTTCTACTCGCTTTTACTCATCAAATAATAATAGATTCATTACTATATCTGAAATACAATCTTTATACAATTTCAAAAAGACGCTGAAATAACTGTCTTTAATATGTGAACCTTAAACTGCATCGAAATCCGCCGTTGGGGTTTGATGCATAAAAACCCGGCTACACGATTCACGTACGTATTTATTTGTCTATGAAGCGCATTTCTTTACGCTTGTGAAATCTTCAGAACCCAGCCTGAAACAAACGCTTATCGCTCAAACTGCACACATGTCCTGTACAAGGTTACCTTAAACTCGAGGCTAACCTGTATTAGCCTTTGAATACTCATATGGAACTTTACTACAAATACTGTGACAGAGAAGTACCTGCTAATGTCCCCTCTCTGGCAGCTGACGTCACCATACAATCAGGACGTCACAAAACTTCTTGGCAGCTTTGCAATCGTGTACTTATTCTGTACAAGGTGGGCAAGTCTGTTTTGATTGGTAATTTCAACAACTATAGGAGATATGAAAAAATGCATCCCCATCTTCCATCCCTTTTTTCAAAAAAGATTTAATGGTGAAAACCAAAATTGCCTTTCCATTTTGTGGCTATATCGCGCTTATTTAAGAAAATAGAGAAAAGTAATTTTTTTACGTTCTTTATACATTATTTTGATAGAATGCCGTAACGTAGTCAATATTTCAAAACAAATTTCAAATGTTGAGTTATATCATCTAGTTGTATATTTTTATACGGAACTCAGTTAGTTGCGGCATCATGAGAAAGAGGATTTTTTCCCACATCAGTGATATACACTGTTTCAAAATTCCTTCCCCAAGTCTTTTCATTTCACATACAAAAATTTATACCTAGAAATTTTGAAGTTTATAAGTTTGACAGAAGTAAAAACATTGCAGTTCAAGTAATTGTTCTTTGTTTTGTTTGTTATGGACAAGGTCTAGGAACACGGACCAGGTATTTTCCGTTGTTGCTGACATACATATAATCTTTGGGCGCGAGGGTATGGACGCTAGAGCTTCGCAAGAGTCTACGCTGCACATATTTCTGGTCAAAGGCATCCAACTCACAAAACATTTGTTTTATTTTGCACAATAGACAGCGAACAACTGGTAGCCCAATTCCAGTAAGAACTGCAGGTAGGCAAGAACAGCAGAGTCGGAGAAAGCGATTTTGGATTTTGTTACCAATATTCCAGGCTGCAGCACCACGGAAGTTGAAAGCTAATTTGGGGTAAATCATTGTCAAGTTTCTAGAATATCGACCGAGGAAGGATTATATCACTACCATTACACGAAAGTGCAAGCTCTTCTACCAAAGAAGGTCTGAATTTTGTCAGTGGTTAATAAACCAAAATGATCTTGATCCAAATTTTATTTTATAAATTCTCTGAAGGTACCAGTGTTTCTTTTAGTAGAAACGATGTGTTACTATTCACATCATCATTGAGTAGCTGAAAACCCACACGTGTACTATCCTGGAAGACATCAATGTAGATTTTCAATTAACGTTTGGGCGGGTATTTCGAATAATCAGGTATTAATTAGCACCAATTTTGCTCCAAACATAATTTGAGGTGACAATTTTTTTCCAATTCCTCAATGAGGATTTAGAAGAGCAATAGATAATTTACCATAGAATTAATTGGTAAATTTATGATGGTGCACCACCACATTTTGCAGCTAAAGTTCGGGAATGGTTATACTGAAATTTTCCAATTTGCTAGATAGGTCGTACAAGTTTTATGATTTAGATTTTTTGTGTGGGGTTAGTGAAGAATACAGTTTATCAAAAGCCAGTAAATACCCAGAAAGTACACGATCAGAGAATTGAACATTTGTTATTTTGTTACATAAATTAATTACTAACATTTTTGAAAAACATTGTAATAATTTTTAATTAGGATAACAGGAAACTTATCAGTTAATCACGTGCACATTTTAATGTGATTTAATCAACATACCGTACCATGATTATATCAACAATGCTAAATTGTTAAAAACTAGAATATCTCGATACTGAAAAGCCATGCGTACATCGGTTCTGTTTGTATATTTGGGTTCAGCTTAACAACTATTTGAACCACCTTTCCCAAGGGAAAGGAATTATGAAACACCCTGTATATCCATAGCATGTCTCTGTAATTGGTTACAATTTGGAAAAACTGTCAAGTTAAGATGACACCTTTAAACGAAGTTCCGAAAGCCATCATAAGGTAAGCATAAGGGCAGTTGCGTGTGAGCTCAGTGTTAAGAACATGGACTTACTCGCTAAGAACTCGTGATACTGAACAATTTTAAAAAAAAAACAAGAAACAATTATGCAACTAAAATTTTCAAAAATGATATCTTGATATTTTTACTGTCTTAGTTTTCTATGAAGGTAATCGTACATATACATTACAATAAAAAAACATACAATAATATGTTACAATATAATATTCTAAAGGTTCCTCAGCCAATTTATTGCAGCTGGGGTCACATTTACAAAATCATCTGAGGTGCCCTGGAATGCTGTATGTGTGCACTGGGATGTCACACACCTTAATTAGTTATAAGTGTTTAAAATGTATGGTAAAGATTCATATAATGCATATGTAATAGTATATTACATAACAAGCTGCAAAAGTGGTATATATCGTGTGAGTATATTTGAGAAACGAGGCATAGCCGAGTGACTTTATATACGAGCGTACAATCGTAGCCTACCGAGAGCATCTAGCCTTGACACGCTAAGCGTGACTTCACAACTGAAGCAGTACGCGCTCATAAGAATTGTACGGGAATGAGCGGAATTTAGTCTCTTTTATACAATTTAACATTTATATTACTATTTATTACGTAACTTTGGTAGTCTAAAATATATTTATGTTATGGAATACGGTTAATATTTGAGTTATGTAATTAAAAAATCATCATTTTTTGTTACATATCGTAATTTTGGTTTGAATTAATCAAACTACATCACATATTTTAATACATGCTTTATTATGCCGTTGTAATTTAAACAAACTATTAAATCGACATATTATACATAGTACATAACATTTATGTACTAACAGAATAAAACATACTAATTGTGTCAAAACAGAAATGAATCATCTAACGTTACGCACTACTTAATTTTTTAATAGATCTGGATTTCTTATTTTTAGAACTTTTTTCCTCTATTTCATTGTTTCGGACTTTGGAATAGTTATTAAGCAAAATATTGCAAAAATTATGGATGCATTTCTCACCCAGTTTAATTTTAGACATGCTGCAACCTGTGCAAGAATCAAACGTTATACTTCTGTAAACAAGCATTTCAAGAGACAATTTATAAAAAGTTTCTCGTATCTTTCTCCAATAAGAACTTTAAAAAGTAGAAGCATATTTGTAATAATATGTACAAAAATGTCCTTTGGCTATTTTAAACCTCCGCAATCTAAACAAGACAGGTAGGTACTGAAAGTGTTTTTCTAAATTAACATGTAGATCTACATCCACTATTTTATCATAACATGTATAATTTTTACAGCTTTCACAGGTAATAGTTTTGTTCACAGTTCTTACAATATAGCCAGCAATATATATTATAACATGATGCTCATTATCGGAAACAGCTTCATCGTTCGTCAATATTAGAGCGTCATAGAAAATTTCGTCAATATCTGCTTCGGTTTTGGTCAAATTGGTAACTTGCTGGACACTATTTAAAAAATTCTTCAAATAAAATTCTCCAATTGAGGACGACTGAAGTTTTAAAAGACTAAGAAGTTTTAATTTCCTCTCAGATTCCAATACCTGAACGACCGAAATATGATAATTACCTCCGTTCATTTCTCTGTACCTACCAAACCGCCCTTCCAAATTGTCAGTTTGAAATTTTCCTAGTAACACGTAATCAAATTTCAGTTCGTTGAGTAAATATTTAGACAAATAAATTATACTGTTACTTGTATGGGTTAATGACAACTGTGACTGATTCGATAACTTTCCATTTGTTGAAGATGTGGATTCTCCTTGTATAATTAAATTGTTCCACTTATTTATCCACCGAATAAAGTTTTCTAGGAAAATCACATTTTTGTCGCAATCAGGACTGCAAATTGCGTCAAAATGAGAATCTCTAAATCGGGCACCTTTGAATTTTGACTTACAATTGACTATTTTCCACCACTTAGAAATCAAGTTTATAAATTTTATAGTACCATGCACTGAAGTCAAATTATGTTTGTTATTTAATTCTAATGCAACAACATTTTTGTTGTCAAATAAACGAACACATAAATTTACGTTCTGTCTTTCAATTCATGACGGGTATAATACCTTACGAGACAAAGATGGTGCTTGTTTCAAAATAGCTTTTTCTTCTGCCAGAAATAGTTGTTTTAAATCGCTTACACACGCAAAAGTTTTATTACTGTTATCCATTACAATGCCTTCTTCCTGCATATTGTCTGGTATACAGGGTACAACAAAAGTTTGTTTAGAATCTTTTTGATTAAACCAATTGTTCCTAATTGATTTAAATACATGTACAGTATCAAACAGTATAAATATTTTTTGTTTGCCTTCATTGTCGTATGGATTAATGAAGTATGTTTGTAACGTACCGCCACATAAAACATCAAACATTTTTTTATTCACGGCGTTGTTGTCGGATATAATTGAAACGACATAATACCCAGCATTTGTTAATAATTCTAGAACTTTAAGAGTCAACTGGTGTAAAAAAATCATGCTTTAAAGTGGAGACCGGAAATAAACCGACCACATCCTTGTTTTTAGAACATATTGATGAAATCATAAATGCCTGTATAGTGGAAGCAGGACTTACAGTTTCACTATTTTCATCAAAAGCGAATCCTTCAACTTTTCCGCCTTTAAAAGTAATGTTGTTTTTTACATATATTTCGTCCAGCATCATAATTACGTATTTTTCATTTGGACTGAGTTTTGTCAATTTATCAGTCAAATATTTCGTGTGACTCACGTCTATCCCTAAATTTTTTGTACCAAGCTTCATTAATAGACGTTTCAAATGCCTTGGCGTGGGAAGCGTCAATAATTGGGTTTTCTCTATAAGACAATATGCACCTGGAAACATAAAAAATATGCAGCTTGCGGATAGTAGCGTTTCTGGAGAATACCGAACAAGTTTCGTATCAATTAAATTGATCTGTTCGACAAAAACTTTATTTTGGCAAGTTTTTCCGCGTCTTCAGTATCATTTTCAATTTTATTTAACATTTTTGATACGAATTTCAAACTGTCTTCACTTTCATCTCTGTTGCATACTATTTTATAATCTCTTATATATTCTAAAAATTTTAACAACATAGTCCATGTTTCACATTTTTTTGTTTTTCCTAAAATTTCTGTAATATTTTTGTTTATTTCAACATTTTTATAAAAATACGATATAGTTAAATTGTCGTTTATAAGTGCGCTCTTTTCTATATATGGTGTGCCTAAATTGTTTTCATTTTCAACTAAATTGTATATAAATATCTTTTTCTCAAATATTTTATAATTAAAATAAATGGTAAAGTTCTTAATCTTATTGGCAAAATTTGTCGTTAAATTTTCAAAATTATTAATCTCGTCCGCCACTTTTGTTTTCATCTCTTCTAACTTCACGCGCTTTTGATGTTCCAAACTTCTGGTATCAGGAGATTTTCGTTTAGCTGGTAAATCAGTACTTAAGTATGAAGGTTGATTTTCAAATATTGTCGGAAATGCGTCATCGGTCAGTTTGAGTTGATTTCTTGGAACAATTAACACAGAACCATCGAGTTTTGTCATTTTGTCTTCTTTAATTATAAAGTTATTAGAGAAGTGTTTAATACGAATTCTGGTAGCATCTTTAATGATAAAATTTTCCCTATGGATACAATTTAGCCATTTTTTTCTACGCAACTCATCCTTAGGAAATCTAAATATTGAGATACGTTCGTCATTACTGTAATTACTTTTACATCCGGGCACACAGCAGCCTGCTGGCATACCTATTGCTAAAATTTGACATTTTAAAATCTTACCTAGATAAACAAATGTGCATAAACTACCTGTGAGTAGATCTGCTGAAAAAATAATTAGGGGAATACACCAAACTACTTTTCTTGCGTTAATAAAATCACGTGTAGCCTGTACTATCTAGTATCTAAGCCGGTAGGTAGTTACTTGATAAGAGAAGGCTTACTCAAGCGTTAAGGGTCGACCTGCTTCAGTCGTGACGTCAACGACTTGGAGGCTACGGTAAAATACACTTTCGAGGGAGTTATATGCGCTATTTTTTCTACTACCACAAAAAAGACATATTTTTGCAATTTAATGAATGACAGCTTTATTGTGATAACCTACAGTCAGTAGTTTTTAGGTTAAAATGACATATTTAGCCCACTACATAACCACAGTCTATAGCGGCTGTCCATTCTCAAAGTCAAACATAGGTGATCAACACTGTGCATTCGATTTTTAGATGTTTTGTCATTATTTCTATACTACAGAAGTAAATATTATTATTATTAGTATCATTAAATGCAAAATAACTTTATCTTTCCATTGATGTCATTAACTTTCCTGTAACTTAAATTGGCCAGCAGGGGTCAGCAAAAACGTCCAATGCAATGTTAAATTCCCATGTTCGAGTTTGAGAACGGACACCTGGAATATAAAACAGTCGTTTCACTCAGCCAAAATTATGCCCCCGAATTCCAGGGTGCATATTCCAACATTTCGACTCCCAGTATATGCGCAGTAGTTACAGTATTGACGGTTGAAAATTAAGTTCAAGAACCGTAACCTTTTCGAATTGCCAACAAAGGAGTGCCCTGTCTGTTTTGTATATAGACTGTAGTATAACTGTGAATTGTGCATTTTTTTCATAACAAACACGTTCACTATGATAACGACTGGGTGAATGATATTGTCATTTTTCGTGGCTACTTGACTGTGTGTAACTAAACTGCTTGTTTCTACAACTGACAAACAAAGATGACATTTACGCATAGCTATCGATACGCAAAGCTTGCCTTTTTCTAACCTGACAAAAATTAGTTATATATTTTACGTTACCATTGGCGACGTGGAAAAATGCATTTTGCACACCTGAGTGCGAAACAGTATTGATATTCTTGTTTGGTGGTACTAGAAAAAATATTGTCTGTAGTTCTTCGGCGAAATGAGTGTTTTTTGGTATACTCGAATTACTTTTTTGCCTCAACCTAATGGTCTTGGATAAAAGTGACATTCTCATGCACACAGCAAAAAAACAATCATTTCACGTGCTTAATACAAAAATAACTATTTTGCACTCTTCTGTGCAGAACAACTGTAAGGTTTTTGTCCTGTATCAGTGCTTACATGTGTAATTAAATTATATTTGTGTTGCTTTATATTCACCAACAGTTCAAGTATACGGCTTTTCTCCTGTATGATTCTTCACATGTCTTAACTAACTTACTTTTATCTGCTGTTCTGTATTCACAAACTAAGCAACTGTTTGGCTTTTCTCCTATATGAGAGCTAAAATGTGTAACTAAATTATTTTTCTGTGCTGTTCTGTATTCACAAATCAAGCAATTTTATGTTTTTTCTCCTGTATGGGTTTTCATATGTCTAACTAAATCACTTTTCCTTGCTGTTCTGTATTCACAAACCGAGCAATTGTATGGCTTTTCTCCTGTATGAGTTTTCATATGTCTAACAAAATTACTTTTCACTGCTGTTCTGTATTCACAAACCGAGCAGTTGTATGGCTTTTCTCCTGCATGATTTTTCACATGTACAACTAAACTACTCTTCACTGCTGTTCTGTATTCACAAACCGAGCAATTGTATGGCTTTTCTTCTGTATGAGATTTCATATGTTGAACTAAATTACATTTCACTGCTGTTCTGTATTCACAAACCGAGCAATTGTATGGCTTTTCTTCTGTATGAAATCTCATATGTCGAACTAAATGATTTTTCTGTGCCGTTTTGTATTCACAAACCGAACATTTGTATGGCTTTTCTCCTGTATGAGTTCTCATATGTTTAACTAAACTACTTTTTACTGCTGTTCTGTATTCACAAACTGAGCAATTGAATGGCTTTTCGCCTGTATGAGTTTTCATATGTTTAACTAAATTACTTTTCCATGCTGTTCTGTATTCACAAACCAAGCAATTGTATGGCTTTTCTTCTGTATGAGATTTCATATGTTGAACTAAATTACATTTCACTGCTGTTCTGTATTCACAAACCGAGCAATTGTATGGCTTTTCTTCTGTATGAGATCTCATATGTCGAACTAAATGATTTTTCTGTGCCGTTTTGTATTCACAAACCGAACATTTGTATGGCTTTTCTCCTGTATGAGTTCTCATATGTTTATCTAAACTACTTTTTACTGCTGTTCTGTATTCACAAACTGAGCAATTGAATGGCTTTTCGCCTGTATGAGTTTTCATATGTTTAACTAAATTACTTTTCCATGCTGTTCTGTATCCACAAACCAAGCAAGTATAAAATTTCTCTTCACTACAAGCAACATTTACGTTCTTTTTGTCAAATGTTTTGTTTTCATAATTTTCATCCTTGAATTCGATGACTTCTTGTTTAATAGATAGCTTATCACAACTTTCATTGCTATCCATGTTTTGTGATCTACACGGTGTAGTTCCTGCAGAAGTAGAATACTGATTTTCCATAGATCCTTACTTAATGATGATTATGTTTGTTTGAAGTTTCTTTTAATGATATCTGAGCCAAGGGAAGTTTGATATCTTCACATCTAGAACAAAAGCAGATTGTCAGTAAATAATAATAATAATTTTGGAAGCTGCTCTGTTACTTAACCCTCTATTTAACTTTCTAAATTCAGCGTTACATTGTGTTTCTCATTCATATTATTTAGTTAAAATTATTAACATAACAAAAAGCAAATATTAGTTATTTTGACCACTGCGTAGATTATTGATCCATGAAAACAGGAAGGTGTCGTTAAATAATATGCTGACTTAGTGCATGGTTTGCTACATCAATTAATTACCATTATGCAGAAGACAACAAGCCAAAATACCTAAGTGATTTTTTTTTTGCAAATTTATCTTTAATTTATAGTTTTTTTCAAGGAAACAAGCAGTGATAGTTTAGGAGCAGGAAAATGGGTGAAAAGGAAAGGACAGGTTTAAAATGACATTGTGAGAAAATTGATTTTAATAGAAAAGTTAAGAGGTTATGGGAAGCCAGTAATAAGGAAGAAAATTCCATATGCTAATAGAGATAAAAAAAGATTAGTGGAAATCGCTGGGCAACACACTATTTATGCACAACAAAGCTTGTGGGGTTGCCTAAATTTAGGCTATTATAATAATTCATTTAAAAATTGGTGTAAAGCCAGAAGAGAACAAAAAGCATGTGATACAAATAGAACACCCCATGGCAAGAAAACTTATAAGCCAGAAAGAAAAAATAAATATTGTAGCAAAAGGTCCAGTCCCCAAGATGTTAAACCGGACGATGTCTCATATTGTGTTGCGGGAACATTAGTAAACAAGAAGCAGGGCTGTACTGCGAACCGCACGCATTAAAGAGAAAGTCAGAAGATATTAAGTTTAAACAAGAGAGGGTTGGAATGCATAACCACTGAATAAAACGCAAAATACATAAGTAGCTGAACTGAATATGATATTAAAAATATAAAACAACCTAACAGAGAATCAAAAAAAAATAAAACGAGCTATAGCAAATAAGGGATGAACAAAAGATGTTTAGTGGGAAAGTAAATAAACTAAAAAAGAAAAATGAAAAGAAAAAATTACATGAAGTGGATGGAAAAGAAGACAACGAAAAACACTAGGGCCAGTTAAAATGGAGGACAACACTCTCAGAAGGAAAATTAATTTTGAAATACAAAAATAAATAAAAGGGGAGGACATGGTAAAAGATACATAAAAGCACAAAGACTGAACTGGTTAGGACATATGCAATGTCAAATCACTAGAACCATTAGAAAAATAACAGAATGGAAGCCAGATGAGAAAAAGGTATAGAGGAAGACCAAAATGCAAGTGGCAGGAAGAAGTGCCCAAAAATTTAAGACAAATGGCATAAACAGATTCTGTACCAATAGAAAGGAATGGAGTAAAATAGTAGAAGAAGCCAAATCACACCATAAGTCACAGTACAGGGAAGATACACGAGGACTAGTCCACCTCACAATTCACAAACAAGGATTTTTACAACATCCCGAAAGAATGAGGCTATAACCGACATGGGGTTGAAAAGCCATTAATAATATTAATAATAATTGCTAGAAATGAAGAGCCCCCCAAATACCATCTGTTCAAAAATAAATTACGTAAGGGTAGGACATGGAAAGCAAAATTAATGTCAACCGCAAGCTTTAGAGACAACAAACTTTAGAATTTCCATATCAGATTATAATATAAACTTACGACAACAACAACAATTACAGTTAACGAATTCTAAAGGTTGCTGTTTACATTACTTCTAGTTTCCACGGTCAACCCTTATGTAATTTATTTTTGAACACACGGTATAATTATCACGTGCTTTTACTGACTCGCTACATCTTATCACTATTGATAATTTCAGATTTCAGGTGTTTAAATTTTAATCAAGAAAATGTTGACCAATAATGTGAAGTGCGTTGTAACTGTAAAATTAAAATCATGTACCGTACAGTTTGTAGTATTAACTACAATTTATATGTAAGTGTCCTTTCATCAATGCGAAAGTCAAATTGATTATTAATTGTTATTAAAGTATTGTCCCTGTACTACATAAAACATTGATTTAAGCATGGCATAGTATGTTGGCTAAATCCCATTAAAATAAACATAGGAGTAACTGAAGGGTTTCCTTTATGTTGTATATGTTACGGTAAATGTGATTAATCCGGTGATTATGTATAATTGCCGGTTATTTTTTATATATAATCACCACTAAATTTGGTAAATGTGATAAATTATTGAATATTTATCAAATTAACAGGCGAGGATATATAATTCCAAACTCATAATAGCGATTGTGACAAAAGTCCATAACTTTACCAAAATTCTCTCGCTTTCTAGAGGTCAGAGATATCAGCGATGTGTTTGCAAGGGACAATGCACGTCAGGCAAGTGCAAATGTAAAAAATCTGGCAAACTTTGTAATTCTAAATGTCATAACAGTCTAACATGTCTAAATAAATAAACTTAAAATATTTAATAATTTGTAATAGTAGTAGCAATAAACGTTATTTGGAATTTTGTTTTTCTCTAGAGCATGAGTTTAGTTTGTTTTTGATATGTACCTGTTTTGTATAAGTTCTAATAATAAAATTATGTTGTCTACTTAGGGCTTTCATTTGACAAGAGATGTCAGTCCCTTATTCAAATTTCTATAGCCCCTCTATTACAAATAGTAGCGACATCATGGGGCAAACCTGATGCAAACATGAAAATACAAAAAGTTACTAAACGGTAAATTTCAGTGTAAACAGTGAAAAAATAACAGATCTGAATACCTGAAATCCTTTTCTGCCACTATTTTTACACTTATAGACACAACACCCTAGCATTTCCACGTCCTCGACTTCAAATTAGCCCCCGAAGAGAAAAATGAATAAAAACATGACAACTGTCAATGTCACATTTTAATTTAATTATTCAACTTCCTAGGCGATTTTTAAATATGCTAGGGACTTAAGGGATACCAACGTGATTTTGCCCCAGCGGCAACATCAATCGTTGTCGCTACTATATGTAAATATAGGGGCTATACAAATTTCGTTCAGGCTACATCCATGTGACTTAAAATAACCGTTTATTGAATTTTGAATTGTAAATTATAAAATACAGGCAAACCTCGCCGTTCGCGGGGGTTACGTTCCAGAAGAATGCCGCGAAGTGCAATACTGCGATGCGCAAGTAAACACATAAATGATAAAAACGGGGTTAGGTTCCATTAACTAGATTTATTTATACTAAGCAACCTGAAAAAACCAAAACTTTTCTGCGTTTTTTGTCTGGCAAATCTGAAGCAGAAACTTTACGCTTCGACGACATGGTTTTCCGTGTTTTAAAAATTAAACTCAATTGAATTTTCGGCAGAAACGCTCGAGAAGACAGTAAAGCTTGAACTAAAATTCCATATGTAACGTAAGTCTGCTACTTGAATTTAGAGCTCGAATGTACATTTATTTATTCAAGTTATAATTTTACAATCTATTTCAGGTCCAATTTGATAATAAGAGATTCAAAGGAATAGGCTCGATAAGTGTATTTACAAGTTCGTGATAAATAATGTTATTTAGGTGTTCATGACATAAACCTCATACGTCTGCTTTATTTACTTACGGCCGGTCTTTTAAAGGTCAGCAATCTGACGTTAACTTTAAATCACTGTTAAAATAAACAAAAGCTCATCAAAACGATGGCGCCTATGACATATTATTCATTAGTAAACACATTTTTAAGCACTTTTGTTTATTTTAACAGCGAATTAAAGTTAACATCAGATTAGTGACCTTTATAAGACCGGCCGTTAGTGTGTGAAAGTTGAAACAGTTGGCAATTCCTTCCGCGAACGGCAAAGAAAAGGGAGCACAAAAGTGCCCCGCGTAAAATCAAATCAGCGCACCGCAAAGCCGCAAACGGCGAGGTCTGCCTGTATTGTTATTCGCAGCCTCTCGCGCCATAGTATCCAACGAAAAACTATCCTTCTGACTAGTAACTACTCAAAAAACTGTGCTGTATCCTACTGCCTTAATCAGACAAGATCGAATTCGCCATTACAAGTTGGAAATTATATAAACTCGCCAGTTAATTTAATAAATATTTAATAATTTATCACATTTACCAAATTTAGTGGTGATTATATATAATAACCGGCAATTATACATAATCACCAGTTTATTACATTTACCGTAACATATAAATCCCAATTTATCAAAATATTTTACAAAAATGTCAGTATTTAATTTCTTTAACAGAATAACAGCAAACAGAACAGCATAATTGTTATAATAAATGTTCAGTTTCTATGCATAACAGTGACCGTCAAACTACTACATTTTTGTGAACTCCCTGGAGCATGTTTGGAGTTATATTTTTTTAAATTTATGATGAATCAAACAAAACGGGCATAAGCACAATTACATTGTTTCTGCTAATAATTTACAATATTCTACAGATATATACAGGGTCGCCATTATGTATGGGACCAAAGCTGCCCTGGTCAAACGGTTGAGATATACCTTTCATATTTGTTATATGTTAATTTGAGGTTATTTTGCATATTCTGATGTAGAAAATAGAAAGTTTTAATTATTATTATTAGTATTAATACGCTTATGTTTTTCACTGCATTACGGTTATAACTGAGGGTGAGTTTTTGCTTTTTTGCAGATCTTGAACCATTCTTTCAGATTTTTTACTATTAAATACTTATTTTTTATCTTCATATTTTTGAGAATTCTGCGGAGCGGTAATGCTTGCAAAATTAAAAGATCGTGTAGAAACGGCTTTAAATTAAAACATTACCAAACATTATTTTTTGTGCGATTCGAAGATCGTATTAAGTTGGTTGCGAGCCGACCCGAGTCGTTGGAAAACATTTGTAACTAATCGCGTTTCAGAAATTCAAACGTTGACTTGCATTGATAATTGGCATCACGTCGATGTAGTCTTGCGAGGAATAAGCGCAAGACAATTAATTCATCTAGACGCATGGTGGCGAGGACCACATTTTATTAAATATAATTTCGAATATGATTTCAAAAACGGAGAGATTGAATCCGATATCGAAATTCTTTAGTTGCTTTAGTTACTTTAGTTACAGTTGCAAACTTAATGGATTTGTATATTTTTGAAAAATTCTCCTCATTAAACAAACTGATTCGAGTAACAGCATATTGCATGCGATAGTTAAATAATTTTAGAAATAAAAATAATAAAATTCTGGAACTTATAACAGTTGACGAAAAACGAAGAAAGTTGTCAGCATTAATTCAACTAGCTCAAACACAAGAAATTAAAGAGTTAAGTAATAATAATCAACTTAGAAAACCTCAAAATCTTTCATCTCTCAACCCCTTTAAAGCTAAAAGGGCATAATACGCATAGGTGGAAGGTTAAGAAACACAGATCTCGTTTACGAAGAAAAACATCCCATTATTTTGCCTAGCAAGCACAAATTAACGGAATTAATCGCAACAGACATTCACGTTACTCAGCTTCATTGCGAACCGCAAAACAATATTGTATAAATTATGTGAAAATTACTGGGCACTAAACGGCAAAAATTTGGCAAGGAAAATATTTCACAGATGTGTCACGTGTTTTAAATTAAATCCTAAGGGGTGTCATGCCTCCGATGGCCGATATACCTGCAGAGCGGCTTGCTCCCTTCGAAATTTGCGGAATAGATTATTGTGGTCATTTTCTGTTGAAGGACAAGAAAACCCACGGTTGAAAGGTTCGTAAGTGTTATGTTTGTGTATTTGTTTGTTTTTACGACAAAGGCTATACACCTTGAATTAGTTAGTTCCCTAGGTGTTGAAGTTTTTATAGCTACACTTCGCAGATTCGTGGCAAGAAAGGGTATTCCGCGCGAGATTTGGAGCTATAATGCCACAAATTTTATTGAAGCGAGGAGGAAATTGTGTGAATTGCACAATTTTATAAATTCAGAGGAAACCAATCAAAGAATTAAGAATTATTGTCTCTCAAGGGAAATAGTATGGAAAAATATTCCACCGCGAGCACCACATATGGGCGGGCTTTAGGAAAGTTCTGTCAAATTGTTTAAATTTCACCTCAAAAGAATAGCTGGTAATGCACATTTGGTGTATGAAGAATTTAACACTTATTATACAAATTGAAGCACGTCCCATTCAACCCTTAATTTCCGACGCTTTAGACCTGAATCTTTTAACTCCCGGCCACTTTCTTATTGGTCGACCAATTACCAGCGTCGTGGATAAAGACTTAAGGAATGCCAAGGAGAATCGACTCGTGAATTTCCAAAGGGTTCAGTTACTAACCCAACATTTTTGGAACTGTTGGGCGAAAGAATATTTGTCAACGCTGCAGCAACAACCTAAACTACGGGCCGCTTACCAAACCATTGAATTTGGGTCTTTGGTTATCGTAAAAGACAATTTACTGCTTCGTCAATGGTCATTAGCCAGGGTCCTCGACCTACACCCCGGTGCAGATGGAATCGTTTAGGTAGCTACAGTGAAGACCACCAACAGCATCTTGAAGCAACCGTTAGTGAAATTGTGCCCTTTGCCATCTGGTGAAGGATAATAGCAAAAGTGCGCTCAATTAAACCAAGAACTTCCATTAAATAGCGAAACCGTGTTAGATTTAAGCAAAATTCTTCAACCTCTCTGAGGAACAAACTTTATGAGTATCTAGTTATTTTAGAAGCGTTCTGGTTATCTTTAGCATAATTTTTTATTGTAATTCATGTACATTTTATACTTTTATTTTGGTTTGAATAGATTAACTTTTATATAATGTTGAAATCATAAATGTTTCAAGGTGGCGAGTATGTTTAATATTAAGAAGTGACAAACTGCGACGCTGTTTGTGCCGGCTACTTGTTTGTTGACATCTGGACATTTCTATGACTAGTAGCCCCAAAATCTAAAAGGACAGACTCAAACCGACGTTAGCCCTGGTTGGTCGCATAGAATATATAGGTTTTAACGTTCTTGTACAGAAAATTTTTGTTCGTGTATTTGTAGTTAAATAAAGTATTTTTAAAACGTTTGCTACCAAAATCAATTATTGTTTAGCATACAGTCCACTACTAAACTCTTTCAGGATCGTACTAGTATTATCCCTGTTTAATAATACACAGGTAGAAGGATTCCAATCAATACTAATCAATAATCATTTGAGAGATAATGAAACAAAATTTAAAGTTTTTTTTTAATTTCAGGTTGTCACTCACGTTAACTGGGTCATGTGTGGAAAGTGGCATTTTTAAAAACAGAGTTTCTCCATTCATACCGTAATTAATAAAAATTGTTTTTGACTTTGCTTATGTCCATTTATTTATTTCCATGTTAGTGGTGTATAAAAACATTTTGCTACCTTCACTCTGACTGTAAATAGGAACAAGCAAAGGCAACCGACTTCTCAGCCGGAACTGGTTGTGGGTAAAACAAAAGACTAAAATCTTCAGCTGCAAAATAAAATATGGACGCCAAGTAGCAAGTAACCCAGTACTTTGCTAATCAAAAGGTACACTACAGAAGGCGCAACTAACCAAACCAGAAAATTAAAGGTAACGGCAAAGGCACAAATCAGATACCCTTGCATAGATGTCAAGTCAGTATAATATCACAAAATAAGAGTAGTTGGTAGTACATACACAAATAAAATACACACATGGCAAACCAGATTAAAATATCACAGCAACTAAGGGCCGAATTCAGAGACTAAATTGAGCAACACTCACACTCATCTCATACTAACTTCACCCTAATCTTACCAAGTGGTATTCACAGTCAAATAGTGACCGATGAATCACTAAAATTTGCCTAATAAGTGAGTGACAGATAAGTGTGATGTAAGCTAGGGTAAGGGCAGCCTAAAGTTCCACTCAAAGCATAATTTGAGATTACATTGTACCTTTTCACCCACAATGGATAATTTTTGGGAATTTGTTGATTATGCTCATAAAGATGATTTTTTACAAATACGTAGGTAGTGTTTGATGTGAAAAATCCATAAAGCAAAATTTTTATATCGACACTTTTTTTGCAGATTTATCTTACGGAATAACTTTAATTGATTAGTAAGATACACAAATACAGAGCTTGTACAATGAATGTGGTTTTGTAGGTAAACGATAAATGACATTATTTTACCAAGTGTGTATCCACAGATTGAAAATTGAAACAATCGTGGAGTTCCAATCCTACCTATTTTGAAATTGTATGTAGCTTTGGGTTGCTTTGCAACCGGTAGCTATCAGGTATGTCGTAAAATGTGCCAGAACTTTCTAAGTAATAAATACTATACTGTTTTAATATTTTCAGAGGGTATGTGGTGATATTTTATCTGTCAGCCAGTCATACGTCTGCAGGATAATTAAAGAAGTCAGCGAGCAGTTAGCAAGGAATTTGGGACGACATAAAATTTTCCTAACAATGTATTTTTTAATTTTTAAAAAATGAAAATATAATTAACCACTTTTTTCGTCACTAAAACGCAATATTTAGAAATGTACATTTTTTTAGTTTCAATTTCTTTTCAGTAGAAATATAACAAGTGCTAGAAAAACTTGCGGAAATATGTTCTGCAGCAATTTTTTCAATAAGAGCATCGGTGCATACCAACTGAAAAAAATTCGACTCCACAAGAGGAGGGATTTTTTCTTGGAGGCATGCACAAATGCTTGTTAGAAAAAAATAGCTGCCGAATATTTCTTGCAAATATTTTCATAGGGATTTTTTCAGGATGCGTTGTATTTGTATACAGAATATCACGAATGAAAAACAAACAGTAAACATTTTTTAAAAAATAATAAAACAAATATCTAAATACTAAAATGATACAGTTTTTTGTCAAAACTACAGTAAGTGGGTCAGTAAATTTCCAAAAATGTGCGATTATCAATGATTGCCATTGCTATGGGAAATTTTCCACTAAATATGCATAAGCGATATTCTCAAATACAAAAGCACCCTAAATCGCCAAGTTAAAAACGCGGTGTGAGGTTATAGCACATTATACAGCTGAAATGTTTATCATGAAGTTTGTGTTTGAGTGATTTCTAGTGCTACCTCACAGTTATTTGGTAAAATCTCCGCTGCCAATCGTTCCCCCATTAAACATTTTGACAATTGCACCACTCAACGTTCACTAACATTAGTCACTCATAACTATCTCATTCTGAATACAGCAGATGAGTTTGAGTGAAACTCACACTAACTTGAGTACTCAATGAGTGACGGTTGAGGTGAGTGTTAGTGTTAGTTAAGTTACGTCTATGAATTTGGCCCTAAGCCTTGTATTAAGAACTCACCAAACTATTTTTACATAATTTAAATAACTAAAGCGTGAGGGAAATATTGATATATACATTTTAATCGACACATCCGAATATCTGCGTTGGTAAGCCGAATAAAAAAAAAATTGTGCAAACAGAAGTTATTCAGGATGATGGGGGTCATTTGACTGTACTAATAACTTTGACCTTGGCGTCAACTTTCAAGGTCATTTGAAGGTCAAAATAATGTTTTTAATGGGAACCCTCATTTTTGACGCCGGATTCGGAAAGAGCGGAAAATTGTATGTCCAAAATGATAGTTTATAACTCGTTGGAGTGACCTTGAAAAGATCAAATCAAGGTTAAATGTCGAAAATTCGTCCAGAAGCTGTTTTTTCGAATTTGGATGATTTAAGGGCAAAAAAATATTTGAGTAGACTTAGGGGACAATAACCTTGACCATAATGTCCTTTAGGTCAATTGTGAAGATCATTCGAAGGTCAAAGTGATTTTTTTAAATAAAAAATCTCACTATTGTCCTTAAATCTTACTTTTAGCATTACTCAGAAACAACGACGTGGACGTAGTAAGCTCTGTTTCCTTTCAAGGAGGCAACGAGACTCACGGTAAACCAGCACCCCAAACGTGAGAGGCAAGGGGACTCACGGTAAACAAGCACCCCAAAGGAAACAGAGCTTACTACGTCCACGTCGTTGTTTCTGGGTAATGCTAAAAGTAAGATTTAAGGACAATAGTGAGATTTTTTATTTAAAAAAATCACTTTGACCTTCACACATCACACAATAATAAAATCAATTACTGTAACCTTTATCACTGCCTATTTGACACCCAATATCTTTGTAAATCAGCGGCTAGCTAGGTGTGAAGGTATACATATTTAACACTTGGGTATTCTTTAGAATTAATGTTTTAGTACACTATGTCATTTAAAATTTACTTATTTTGCACGGGAAGGTATATTTATATATAATTCGGCACTACAGCCCAAGTAGGTTCATGGCTTGGTTCACTATCACTTTCCACGTTTCTATCCTGCGTCTTTATCTTCCAATTATTAATGTTGGTTAGTTGTAGTCTCTATTTTTGTTATCAAAACATTTTTCAACTGGGTGGCAAGGACTTTATATGCCACGTTTAATAGGGCTATTCCTCTGTAGTTCATACAGTCTGTTTTATCTCCCTTTTTGTGTATCGGTAGTAGTATTGCTTCGTTCCATTCTTGCGGTAATTTTTCTTGCACCCATATCTTCTTTAGTAGTTGTTGCATGCATTTAGCTAGTTGTTTTCCACCATATTTGAATAATTCTGCAGTTATTTGGTCATTTCCGGGACTTTTATTCATTTTCAAAATAGAAGAATGTATAAAAATGGAGATGTGGAATCTAAGAGGAACGCATGAGGAAGGAGCCTTGAAACATATAACAAGACAAATGAAGTTATACAAATTTAAAATAATAGCCCTACAAGAAACTAATCAAAAAGAAACCGAAATTATGGAAATTTAAGATTACATATATTTTAATAGCGGAGGAGACGATAGAAGATTAGGAACAGGCTTCATTATAGAAAAGAAACTAAAAACTGCAGTAGTAGAATTTAAACCTATAACAAACAGAATGTGCCACTTGAGATTGAGAGGAAAATATCAGAAAATCACGCTTGTAAATATACACGCACCAACAGAGGAAATAGACATTGATATGAAAGAAGATTTCTATAACCGCCTAGACGAAAATTATGAAAGGATACCCAGATATGAGCTATTATACTGGGCGATGCAAATGCAAAAATAGGAAAAGAAGAGCATTTCAGACCAACCATTGGCACGCATAGTAAACATGAAATCACAAATGCAAATGGGTAACTATTGATCGATTTCGCTAAAGAGAAAGACTTGATAATAAAGACCACATATTTTGAGAAGAAGCATATATACAAGGAAACCTGGAGATCACTGGATGGATCCTATGTAAACCAGATAGACCATGTTCTCATCGAAAGAGACGAAGAAAGATCCATAAAAGATATACGAACTTATAGAGGACCAGATGCTGACACCGACCACTTCTAAGTTGGCATAATAATAAAACAAGAACTACCGATATAAAGAAACAAGGAAATTAGAAATAAACCAAAACAGAATAACCAGACTAACAAAACATGAGCATAGAATGGAGTATGAAGAAAAATTAAGCAATAGCCTAAAAACAATAAAAGACACCGATGACATAGAAGAATTGTGGCTACAAATAAGTACAACAATAAAACAAATGGCAAGACATTATAACGAAAGTAGCAACAAAAATAATAAGCAGTGGTTCAATGGAGAATGTGAGGAAGAGCTGGACAAAAGAAACACACTACGAATGAAAATGTTAAAAACAGAAACCAAGCAAGCAAAAGAAGTCTACATAATGCAAAAGAAGGAAATGTAAGCAAATATTACGAGAAAAGAAAAGAAAACATAGCGAAAAACTGATGGACAGCGTAGAAGAAAACTACCAAAACAAAGAGATAAGAAATCTATATCAGGCAATAAAAAAAGAAAAGGCAAGATACCAACAAAAACTTATATTTTATAAAAACAAGCAAGGTGTACTAATTGGAGGAACAGAAGACATTCTAAAGCTATGGAGAGATCACTTCCGCGAGCTACTAAACATAACAATAGAGTACCAAGAACAGAGTGAAGATGGAAATAGAAACGAAGAAAAACACGACCAAGACACAGAAAACCCACCACCCCTCGAAGAAATAGAAAATATAATGAATACATTGAAATATTGATATAGTATAATTAATACAATTAAATAATGTACGAATGTTTAATGTAAATAGAGAAACTACAAAATAACTGTCGAAATGGCAAATTGCACTACTAGAAGATTGTAGGTAGCACGAATGACTACAATAAAATTATTACATATTAAATTTTAGGTCGCGAGCTGAATTTGACTATATACCCACCAATACCAACAGCATTCACACGTTGACAGTAATTAACAATATACCTCTCACAGACTCAAGATCTTGTTTCTGATATAAGGCGCTTCAAAACCCGGAATATAACTTGTAGTTAATTTTTAATCTAATCAGATTCCAGCGTGTCGCATGAAAGTATTACGCAAAATTCTTGCAAATGTGGGGATAACCAAAAGTTGGATTCAATCGAGCTCTATTTCACTAGCCTGATGTGAAAGCCGAGATCGAATTAGTTTTGTCATGCAGTTGATGTACAATCCCAATATTACAGATAAAATTTGACCTAAAAACTAGCAAAAATGAACTAACGCATAAGTAAACAAGTTTAGGTTATAAATAACATTTAAGTGGTAATAAACCTTGTGCAAAAGACAGCTAGTGCTCTGCCGAATAAAGGAGCCCCATTACTATAGAAAACCCCCAAAAGTGCATTATTAAACTAACAAAGCAGCATAAAGTGAAGAACACCTCCTGATCTAATACTTCGAACCAACAATTCAATCAAAACACCAAGAGATCACTACATCCAAATATTTTTCTGCAACCCTGATACTCCGAAATGGCATTTTGCTTATTAGGACCGGGGTATCGCGCTAATTACGCCCTCGCTAGCCTATTTAAACCATCAGGCCCCTACCTTACATCCACAGTAGCCGGAGGAGCCCACCATTGCCATAAAGTGGTAGCAAAATCTGTTATTAAACTTTTTAAAAGTGGTCCTGGACAGCAGTGAAGTGACAGCTGAGTGATTGGGTGCGGTAAATTTTGTACGATTTAAAGAGTTTAAGTGCGAAATATTATATAAAAGTTTGTATAGGCAGACCTTGCCGTTTGCGGATTTGCGTTTCGCTGATTTGATTTTACGCGGGGCACTTATGTGCTCCCTTTGCTTTGCCGTTCGTGGATTGAATTGCCAACGTTAACTGTTTCAACTTTCACACACTAAGTAAATAAAGCAGACGTATGCAGTTTATGTCATAAACACCTAAATAACATTATTTATCACAAACTTGTAAACACACTTATCGAGTCTATTCCTTTGAATCTCTTATTACCAAATTGAACCTGAAATAAATTGTAAAATTATAACTTGAATAAACAAATTGACATTTGAGCTCTAGATTCAAGTGGCAGACTTATGTTACGTATGGAATTTTAGTTTGTATACGCACGTTTATAGAACCTAACCCCGTTTTTATCATTTATGTGTTTACTTGCGCATCGCAGTTTTGCGCTTTGCAGCATTCTTCTGGAACGTAACCCCCGCGAACAATGAGGTCTTCCTGTAATAATAAACAGTAAAGGACATAGAAACTGATTTTGAACAACACATAAGATAGGAATATAGCCTAAGTAAATTTTACAGAGAAATAAACAGAACCAACTGCGGCACTGATAAGAGCGGGGTCAACGTGGGTAGACCGGAGCTGCGCTCTTTGCGCGGTGCAATAAGCGACAGTAACGCATAAGCAAGACCGTATCTAGAAATAACTACAAAAGAAAACTAGTGTCTGGGAGATTAAAGCGAATTGGAAAATGGAGAAGATACTAGAAGAGATTAATACAAAACTAAATAAATTAAATGATTTAGACAAGAAAACTGAAGATATGAACAATAAATTAGATAAAATAAGCAATGAAATGGAACAAATTAATACACAAAACGAGGAACTAAAGAAGGAAAATGAAAAATGTAAGATAGAATTAAATACACAAAACATACGAATTGAAATACTAGAAAAGGAGATACGCAAAAAGAAAATTATAACACAAGAAGTGGAAGACAAACGAACCAGAGTTAAAATTAAAAGAAAAAGTGAGGGTAATCTTCAGAGAAATAGAAGTCACAATAGACATGGAAAAAGAAGTCCAAGAAATTAGAAGACTAGGAAGGAACGAAGGGAAAAACCAGAGGAACAGACCAATACTGATAGAGCTAGCAACAGTGAATAAGAAGCAGGAGATAATGAAGGCTGCATGAAACCTAAAAGGAAGAAACATCTGGATAAATGAAGACTACTCAAAGCAAATCCAAGAGGAAAGGAAAAACCTAATAAAATATATGAAAGACGCAAGAAGCAGGGATGCAAGGCAAATCTCCGATATAATAAACTACAAGTCAATAACGAAGTATATACGCTGGAGCAACTAAAGAGGTGAGAAGTAACATAGGAGGCAAACAGAGAAGAGACAAGAGGAAACCAAGAGACAAGTAAGAAGGAGGAACACGTATATAAGAAAAATATTTATAGAGGAAGAAAGATAAGTGAAAGATCACCCCAAGACAGGGGAGACGATGAAATTAGGAAGCACATGAGGTCAATCACTTCCATTGGAAGACGTACAAAAAACTAGATAAGGAAAATAACAGGACTGCTAATAAATTAAACAACCGCTATGAAAATGGAAAGACAGAAGAGAAGGTTGAAAAGAGCAAGAAAATGATTAATAAGTGGAAAGGAAATGAAAATAAAGTAGTAGATACATTTAAACAAATACAAATAAATTGGAATAAGAAAAAGATAAGAATAGGGATATGGAATATAAACACCCTGAATGGAAAAGAAATTGAGATAGTGGATGACATGAAGGAATACAATCTACAGATTCTGGGGATCAGCGGGCCAAAAAAAAAACAGAGCAGCGAAATATAAATATAACAGATGAATATACACTATACTACTCAGGGGTACAAGGAGGATGTAGAGCCAAAGAATGAGTGGGCATCATACTAAAGAAAGAAATCAACAACAGGCTAATAAATTTTGAAGCAATCAACTCAAGAACAATAAAAATAAGCATACTACTAGAAGAAGTAGTGAACATAATACAAATCTATGCACCAGTAGAAGGAGAAGAGGAAGATTCAATAAAGGAATTCTACGAAAAAATACAACAGACAATAGACCAGCTGAGAGAAAAAAATTAGAAAATTGCAATCATGGAAGATTGGAATTTCAGAATAGGAAAAGACAAAGAAAGAGGCTTGGGCTGTATGGGAGAATACGGCGACGAAATACAAAATCGAAATGGAAAAACAATGATAGACTTTTGCATAGAAAATAAATTGATAATCGGAAATACTTTCTGGAAACAAAAAATACAAGACAGATATACCTTTGTGGCAAAAGAAAGAAACGCAAGAAGCATCATAGACTTCTTCACGTATATGAGAAACATGCAACACGAAGTAAAACACATTGAGACAATAACAAAAGCAGAAATAAAATCAAACCATAGATTAGTCGTAGCAAATATGTTGATAACTGAAATGGAAAATAGAAGAAGATAAGGAATACATCAAAATTAAAATATGTAAACTAAAAGATGAAGAAACCAGGAAAGCATACCAAATAGAGACAGATGGCTCGCTAAAGGAGATAGAAAGGACTAGAAAAGAATGAAATATGGATGAAAGATGGGAAAAGCTGAAACAAACCTTATACCAAAACGCGGAGATAATATGTGGAAAGAGGAAAAGAAACTTCAGCCAAAAACGAACAAATTGGTGGATAATAGTTAAAGGAAAAAAATCAAAAGAAAAAAGAAGCGTGGAAGAAATACAGTAAAACAAAAGAAGCACAAGACAAAACAGAGTATACAAAATTAAGAAATGAGGTGAAGATAGCAGTTAGGGAAGAAAAACGAAGAAGCTGGGAGAAATTTGAGACAGAGCTAAATAAGGACTTCAAAAATAATACAAGGAAATTCTGGAATAGAATAAGAAATATGAGAGGGATAAAGAAAAAAGAAGTAAGAGGAATGAAGAATAAAGAAAATGAGATAACGATTAAATGACAAGAAATTCTAGAAATATGGAAAAATCACTATACGGAAAAATTTGAATAAAGACCAAATGAGGGGAATACAAGAAATGAAGAAAGAGACAAGAAGGAAAGAAACCAACAAATAGAAGAAATTAATATGGAAGAGATAGAAGAAGCACTAAGAAATATTAAAACAGGAAAAGCAGGAGGAGCAGGAAACATAGAACCAGAGATGATAAAGTGGATGAGCGAAGAAGGAAAGAGGTAGCTGGCCCAAATATGTAATGAAGCCTGGGAAAAAAAAGGATTCCTAAAGACTGGGAAAACAATTTAATTGTTCCTCACTTGTAAACATCAATTTATCAAGTCACTGTATTCATCTTGAAAATGTCTCTTAACTGGCTAGTGCTCATTGATAAATGATAGTGTGCAAAGCCAGAGTTGTCTTCTTTAGCATGTGTCATATTCATAAATTTAGTTGCTTGTCAGTTTGACATTGTAAATAAATGGTAAATTTATAGTTATTTACAAGTGAGGAACAAATAAAATATTCAACAATACACGCAAGGTAACGGGTTTTACTGGCTCCAGAAGGTGACTGGCTCGCCAGTCATATTCTTCTGTCCACCAATAAAAACCCTATTACCAAGCTAGTAATGTTAAATACTATAACATTACCAATCCACAAAAAGGGCGACCATACAATCTGGGAAAATTACAGAGCGATCTGCCCATCATCAGTAGGTTTTAAAGTTTATACAAGAATGGTAGAGAAAAGATTAAGAAAACAAGTAGAAAAAGAATTGGAAGATGAACAAGCGGCATTCAGAGCGAACAAACATACAAATGACAATATTAGCATATTGAGAAACCTCGTAGAAAGGGCAATGGATAGTGGAGAACAACTATATCTGACTTTCATACATTTAAGATCCACATTTGATATGATAGAAGGAGAAGTAATATGGATAAGCCTAATGAACCTTAAAATCAACAGAAAATTAATACAAGTAATAAAAAACATATCAAAACGTAATAGCAAAAGACTTTGAAATGAAAAAAGGGGTGAAGCAAGGGGATAGCTTAAGCCCACTACTATTCATTATAGTAATGGATAGGTTAAAAAAAATACACGAGGGAAAGTATAGAAACCTCATCCCCACAAAACTAGAAAGCCTACTCTACGCCGATAATATTGTACTAATAGCCAAGACACAAAGAAAAAGGCAATCCATGGTAGATGTGTGCACAGGAAATTAAAAACCTAAAAATAAAAATTAATACAAATAAAAGCAAAGTAATGATAATAAATGGCAAAATATAGAACAGAAAAGGAAAGAGTAATATTATGCAAACAAAAAACAGTGGAAGATGTAACAGTCTACGAATACTTGGGAAGTGTGATATAAGCCGTTCACGATCTTTTTGGGTCAGGTGAGGCTATGACCATCTAGTAATTTTGTTGGCAGAACCTCTGTTGCAACTAAACTCCCTCATGGAAACCGACACTTTTTGTGTTAGGTTAGGTTGTTTTTAGTTTAAGGTTATATTTTCTAAATAGATACATTGTTGCCAGATATTCTCTAGTCTCCACATCGACTCGCGTTTTTTTAAATTTGGTCTGTCTTTTTTAAATTGGAAGTAGCATCGTTTAATGGAAATTTTTTGTTGTAACAGAATTATTTTAGGCATTTTTACTTTTCCTTTGATGGAAATTAAAATTATTTTTACACGTTTGATAAATCATTTATTTTCTTACGAATATGAAAATAATAAATCTGGCAATGTGGTGACAAGAAAATGTCGAACAGACACTGACAGAAAAAAAAGTTGCATCCGCTACATCATCGAATCAGTTAGTCCAACATGAAAAGAAAAAATCATAGCCAACTCTGTCCCAAAAAGGTCGTGAACGGCTTATAGCTAATGACGGAAATCTAGACCTGGAAATAGCGAAGAGAAGGCAAAAGGCAACGAACATATACCATGCAGTAAATAATCCTATACTACAGAAAAACGAAATAGACATGATCACAAAGATGAGGGTGTACAATGTAGTTGCCAACAATACTATACGCTAGCGAATCATGGGTGCCACTGAAAAAACACAAATCCCAAATAAATGCTATTGAAATAAAATACCTGAGGAAAATAGCGGGAAAGACAAAATTTGATAGAGTAAGGAACTCACAAATAAGGAATACAACGAAACAAGAACCTATCATGACAAAACTGGAGAAAAGACAATTGAACTGGTATGATCACATAACTAGAATAGTCAAAAAAGTGATAGTCAGGAAAAGGAGGGAAACGAAAAAGAGGCAGACCAATGAGGACCTGGATGAAAAGGTTAGAGGAAGTGGGAACAAGTAGAGAAAAAACCCTAAACGAAATGAAAACCTTGGCACGAGACTGAAACGAATGGAAGAAGTGGATAATGGAAATGGGGAATATGGAACCAAATCTGACGCCCTAAAAGACAAAACCCCCGCTGCGGATCAGCTCGAGGTATGCACTAGCTCAGGGGGAATTAGATTGAATGGAACAGACCTTCAACAGCAATCCTCTAGGTGGTAGCGGGTGTCTGAGAAAACCCAACAAGCGCCAGGTGATTACGCCAAATTTAACCAGTGCATAGAAGCCATCGACCCGCAGGTATTGTATTTCGACGATCGGCTTCACAAGAAATGTAACTGCAATCCCTCTTGCAGTTAAGGATTCTTCACACACACACAAAACCCAAAGCGGCAGGTTACGTTAGGTCAAAGGCGAATTGCTGCAGTCTGTCCGAAGAGGGGGCCAAACTCTATCAGCACGAGAAAAGAAAGTTATCCGCACCGGGACCAAAAAGAAGCCAGAAGAATGTAAAGCAATAGAATCTAACTAAATAGCACTAAAAAGAAACATAGCCTAGATGTTATGCTCCGTTTGCCAGAATGATAACATGTGCTCTGCTCAGATAAATCCAAACCAAGTTTGAGCTAGGGAAATTATTAAAAATACCTCCCACAAAGACTCCATGGAGATCTCCGGAACGCTCACGATACGCCAAAATTAATATCCCAAGCAGGACCCTTGTGACAAAACCCAATTAAGGGACGTTTCAAAACGTAGTTTCACAGAACAACCTTTCTGAAGCAGGACATCACGGCAAATGGCCAAAATCTAAATTTGGAAGCCTTGAAGAAAACTCAGCATATGCAACCCAAAAGCTCTATGCGTGGAGTGATGCCTACTCAACTGAAAGCTTGGTTGTATCGTAGGTAAAAATTAGACTTGTGAAAGATAAGGCAAATAGTTACATAAATAATTATAAGTGATTTTTGAACCGTAACAGTTTTTAATATAAGCTCAAATTTAATTTATTTTGATATTTGTAAAACTGGATTACACGGGAATGATGGCCATAACACGGGAACGACTAAAAGCCATGTAACATAAAATACGAAAGAAGTTTTAAGCAAAATTAATTTATTTTGTACGTTTGTTAAGGTTTAGAAATGTAAGTACTACGAACAAATTCAAAACTGCAAATTAATAGGTTTTTTTTAGGCACGAGAACAAAAATAATAATAAAACATTTAGACTACAGTAACATTATTAATAGCTGAAAAACTCAGATAATACTCAAATAATGTACCTAGGTTAGAGTAGGGACATGCCACGGAAGTGGTAAATTAACCTGCAAATATTTTTAAAAATATAGTTATGTATATATTTTCATCATTTTTTTTTTAAATTAAACTCCAATAGAAATTTACTTTTTTTAAACTTTTTTTTTAATGACTGCTACCTTTAGTTTGTGTCGGGACTTCAAAATTGCCACTTTCCCGACACTGACCCAACTACGTATCGGAGCTCATAGAAAGCAATCCTACAATAATTAATAATTTTATTCATAAGAATTATGTTTTGTTAAAGACGGTTATATTATTTAAGCACAAGACTCACAAACACAATGTCCAAACAGCAAAATTTGCCAACGAATAAGTAGCTTGTCTGCTCAAAACGATCTCAAGCGACTGACAAACGGATTTTGGTAGTAACGAATCAGTAGCAGGTAGGAAAACAGACACACTTAAATGCATTGTAGAAGTCTTAATGAACCGGTCGCGGCTACTAGGTTGCAGTCATCAGTGACTGGCCAATGTGGAAGAAAACGCTACTTTAATAAAGGCAAATGCAGAAGTGATAACATACTGATTATTAATTTACAATTTAATAAACCTAAGCCGCTAATTCATTTTTATAGTTCAAGATGTTTAAGATATTCGACAGCAAAATTGGTATATAAAAATTAAGTAAAGCTGGTACTGGGCATGATGACTTACTTGATGATTCCAGAAAGACACTGCAATCAGTGAAACATATTGCAACGCTACAAATGTCAAAGCCGACTGATGGTTGCTACAGCTGTCTTCTAGAATACTTCATTCAAAAATTCTGTTTGGCAACAATTTGTATGCCATTAAGGTTGAAATATAGGACCGTGCGAGTCGACTCGATCTTCAGATGTTCACTGTAACAAATAAACATTAATAATTAGCAAATTTCAATGTTAGTTTCCTACTTTAAAAGTTACGTCAGCTCATGCAAAAATATAAATTTATAGTCTTCTGGAATTAAACATAATGTTTTCATAATTAAAACTCTTAATACACCGTCAATCATATTATAAGTATAACACAATAATAAATTTACACTAATAATTTCATTCAGCTCCCTGCATATACTCTCACATACTGTACATCATATCAGTTAGTACACACAAACTGTAAACAATCTAAATAAAAATCATACAACACTAGAAGAAGGTAGATATAACCGAAAATCTAGAATTACAATACAGATGCAACTTCATCTGCAGATATTATTCAATTCTGTCTGCGCTGGAACAAAACGCTATAAATTTAACGAGGGTATACTGCAGGCCCCTAAGACTTGATGAAAGTTGAACAAAGCTAATTTCGTACATGGAATTGGTATTACAATAGTTGCTATTTACTTTTATATGGTAATTATCAATATTTTCAGCTAAAATGTTAATACTATTTATTTAGAATTAAAGAGTGTTTTTTCAAAATGTTAAAGAAGGGTTGAAAATTGTTGATAAGGAGAGCTACATTTAAGTGAAATTGAATACACCACCGACGAGGCGATATCAATAAAAGCATATTGCATAAGGGCAAGTGAATGTGTTATACGAGTTACATAACTGTCAACAGTAATGCATAACATTTTTATAAATCCATACAAGTATTACTACTTTTTGAAAGAATAATAAAGTGCATCAAAAAACCCGTTACCAAGTGGCCTTGTGTCAAACAGTAACTTTTGAAAGTCATGTCGCACGCAACCTATTTTATGGATTGTGTATGCACACAACCTCATTTTAACAACTGACAACTCAAGTGAACGAGCACGTTGAATTCTTAGTAGAGTGATGTAATAATCACCGACATGCAGTCGTAAGACAAAGTCTAGTTCAAAGCCTTATCGATAATGTTTCTTTTTAAACGCACATTAACAAATAACATTTGAAAGTTTTACTTATTTTAAAATTACATGCTTGGTAATTTCACGTGTTAAAAACTGACAAAAGTTTGTAATTTTAAATATTAATGTATTGTCAACATGGTAGTAAATTTTATTCAGAGCAAAAGTGTTATTACATAAGTAAATAATATTTACTTAAGCAAGTAACAATGAAATCAAGCTTGGCTTTGAAAATTCAAACATATGTCGATTATTAATTCACATTACGTTGTATATGGACTATTATAATAACTGTCATATTTAAATTAAAAACATCTGAAGAAATAGACCACATAACTTGATTTTGTTAAAGCCAAGCTTGATTTTGTTTTCATTTGCTCACATGTTATATACAGTGACTGCCACAAAGTCGGCATAATATGGAAACATTTTTTATTTTTGGTTTTTAAAAAAAACTTTTTTACATCAATAATTTGTGCTTGTCTAAAAACCTATTTAGCCCCTATTATATATACCGAGTGATTTTTACTTATTTAGAAAATGGAGTTTTTGACACCTCTTGAAATCTACCTGTGTTTACATAGAGTGAGGTCAAAAAGTGGTCAAAAAGTTTAAGCATGGAAAAGAATCTTCTAAAGATGCACCTCAATGTGGTGATCCAATATTGGTGTCGACTGAATAAAATTCCTGCTTGCAGAGAATTGTTGTACTTGAGCATCGTTTGGAAAATTATATTGCTACTCAAGATGATTATGTTGAAAAATATTTTGATTCAAGCGTCTTGTTTGTTTCTTTATATGTTAGGCTGCGAATACATTGATCATTCCTCGTATATATATTTTGTCAGCACCTGCCATTGAAAGTTCATTTTTCTACATGCCGCACACTTTTAGGCACTTTCAGCAGTTTTTTGACATTCCACAATATACATGAAAATTTATATAAAACGTCAAATTATTTTAAAATTTTAAATTGTGATTTTCGCATTTTTAAGCTTTTGTAGGTTGCAGTAGTAGACAAAATAGTGTGTATGACTCATGTTGAAAGACCTTTGTCAAACTTACAACGATTGCAGCCTTCGACTTCTTCTCAGGCTGCAACTGTCGTTTTCGTTCGACAAAGATATACTTTCAACATACAAATAGCTATTGTAGATGCCTAACTCATACAAAAAACAGATAAACATATTGTTTTAAATAACTATTTAATTATTATACACACGCAAACAGAGATGTTTATTTAGCTTCGAGGAAAAATTTACAAAACAGAAAAAAGTGTAGTATCGAATCAATAACTAACCAAATTCAGCAATAATTTACTAACAGTGTAAAAGGTTGGATACTTTTAAGTGACTTTATGATCGTTAACAATCGTTTCCCATGTTAAAGTGGCAATTGTTTAAATTTATACCTTAAGCCTCTGACTTAATCTACAGAATCAGGAAAGACATCTTGTCGCTATTCAATCAGATGCTGCACTTGAAGTATTGCCAAAGTTCTAAAAAAAAAAAAATTCGTATTACGGATGCTCGTCGTTCATTTACTTACTGAAATATTATTAGACATTTACGAATATTGTACTGTTATGCAGTGTGTCTGGCAGCATAGGCAACTCAAAGAACTTCGTTAAGTTTGTCACAAATTGAAATTAATGTAACTGTAACGAAAACGAATCATGAATTATAATGTTTATAGTCTAAAAATTGAGGAATCTACATCGATCAATAACTAGAGTAGAACGATGTAAATGAATGCATTTTATGCGCGCAGAGAGTCCGATCTGCCAAAGCATCGCTGCGCAGCACAGACCATGTAAAGGCAACGTTACTATTTACCACTGGCGTTTCCCTAAGTTGCATATGCCGGCAGCCACACTACATTATTACGATACATACCACACACGTAGCCTATAAACGGTGTGTTTTGCGTATTTTAGGTTATATTACAGATATACAGCAAGCAACGTCTGAAAGTATTAAACAAACTCCTCTAACGATAGATCACCTCACCAACGATTGGAAAAAGGTAAATAGATCACTGTTTAATTTTCACAATTGCCTTATATCAACAACATTAAAACACTGATGATAACAAACCACACCCTATGTATAACCACAAAACAATAACTAATTGTATAACCACAAAACAATACCTAATTGTATAACCACAACCACAGATTAGAGATCCGCAGCGTTGCCAACTTTCAATTTGATCATCCGTCAAGAGTGAAGGAAAAAGTCGCCACAATGTCGCCAACTACACAATAATAAGAAATCGCCAGTTTTTTATTTTAAATACTAATGGCGGTTTGCACCGCACGAATATATTTTGGACTAAATTTAAAACGTTATTAACAATTGTTTCTATGCTTTTTAAGTCTTTTTTAAATGTAATACAAAACTTTTTCTAGCGGTGCAAACGGCCATTAGGTATTTAGTTTCTAATTAAGTGTTTGTTACGGTATTAATTCATCATATCGACATAGGTCGTATTGATTGTTCCAAAAACGGGTACAAACTACAGGGTTCGCCGGCTTTACTAAAAAACACAGATCTTAATGTGTTGGAGCAGATTTTGTTGCTCCGGTTACTCGCACTTAACTCAGTTGGGAAGGCGTGGTTCGAGAGTACAAAGAAAAACCGGCGGCACTCACCCTAAAGCTTGCTTAAAGGAATTGCCAAAGGACGCCACTCGTTTTGATGAGATTAACAACCCTCGTGGCCCAAAACGAGAAATGCCACAGAGCTTTACCCACGGAGTACTGGGTTGGCTGCAAACTGCCTGCTCCTCGACGTCGCTCACCAAGCTCCCTCCAGGCCGGCTGGTACAAAATGCAGGGTGGCCGTGAAACAGATAGCTTACCTTAAAATTGGCCACCCTCCTAGAAGATCAACACAAAAGAAAACTGACACTAGCCCAAGTCTTAGGGCTTGCTTCTCAAAAGAGACATGTTTTGGCTTTACACTTAGTACAGGTGGCCTTGGCCAATTACGGGTGGAAGACCCCAAAGGTTTCTCAAATGCTACTAATAAAATAGGCTGTCTTTAACAAATTAGTATTTAATAATCAAAACACACAATGAATTTCAAGTTGATTTTACATACGATACACCCCTCGATACACCCTAACTGAAAAGTTATCGGGATCCCAGCCAAAGTTAACTTAACTATTAAGATTCAAAATAAGAAACAAATCGTTATACAAAAAGAAATGACAGGGATAATTTCCCAACGGTACACAAATAATGAGACGATAAAACTTCTCTAGCGACAAAGTTACATAAAATGCGGCACACACTATAGATACGGCACTTCCGCGAAGCACTTAATTGCGCAATCTAATTAAAATTTGACATTACCTTAAATAGCCAAATCATGGTTATCTGGACATGACGGGGCTGGCCTGGTGATTGCTCGGCGACGAAGCTCGAAACAGTGACAGCAGCATAGAAGAGGATGGAGTCGAAAATTCGGCCGAAATGGTAGCTGAAGATGTCCAAAAGGGCAGCGATGCGGATCCACGACATACACAGGATTTGCAGATGCAGAGTGTGCAATAAAGCACTTACGAGGCTTAATCGAGAGGTGTCTCCTTCAAATTTGCAATGTAGCAGAATGTTTTCCCCACAGACAGGTGAGCGAAAACGTCAAACGAAAATAAAACACTTCGCCCCGGAAATTATCATGTCGGCCGCAACGCACCAAAACTAGAATTCAGCTCACCAAGACGCAGGAACGGCACAATTAATTACATCTCACTGGTTTACACGAAAACGAAATTCTTGACTAAAGCCGCCAGGCACCCACAGAAATTCGTAAAAGTCCAGCACGAAGCTATAAGTTCTTTAGCAAAGGGTTCCCCGATCGAAATCACAAGTTTATAATGGAAAACTCCCCGGTTCGCGGGCAGCATTGCCGCGAACCGGGGCACGAAGATCACATACGTTTTGCTTAGTTGAGTGCTGGCTACTAATTAATTAATTTCAAATCGGGCTACGCGTGAGGATACAAATGGAAGAAAACTTCGGACTCCAAAACCATAATTTTTATATGTGCGGTTAACTAAGGGCTTATCAAACTTTATTTCAATAGTCCCAAACCTGGACGTAAAAGCGTAGGCGAGAAAATGCACAACAAAGAAGGCTTTAACGGGTGATGCAATTGCCGACTTAGCGAAATTTAGCTACAAAATTTCCTAGAAGTCCCGCTTGCGGTGATAAAGCTTAAAAGAAAGTTTCACACAATGAACGAAAGCTACTGCGTATCGGATTAAAATTCAAGGGCTTAAATATCAAATTACAAGAACAACAAAAAGCAATACGTAGAACTTTAAAGTGTTAGCACGCATTATCGACAATAAGAAATCAAAGAAGGAATTCACGGTCACGAGCATCTGAACGCTGGCTAAAATGAATTCGAATATCAACTAGTACAGGGCCGAATCCAGGAAAAATTCGGGCAGAATATTTTTAACTAATTTCGTTAATAACAACCTGTAGTTGGACTAATAGCAAATATAGCTGAACGAGGTCGAAAATAATCTAACATGTTATAGAAATAAATGGGGGTTTTAAATAATTACATATTTTTTGCAGGAAATTTATTATTTAGATATATGAAACAAAATAATTGAAAACAAATATAAACAAACAAATATATGGAATAAGAAAAACTTTAAAATTTTGCCTAAAATATGATGGTTCAATTCGACTAAAACAAGTTTCCTTTAGGCAAAGCTGTCACAAATCAGTGAGATTTAAATCTTTTTTTATTTAAATACTTTTTTTGATTTAAATACTTTGATTTTAAATCTTTTTGCGGAAAATGATTTTTGATTTATGATTTAAATCTTTTTGAAAAGTATCTTTGATTTTTACTTAAAAATTAAGATTTATATCTTTTCAAAATGATTTAAATCTCTAAAAACATTTAAATCTTTTTTAAAACGATTTAAATCTTTCTAAAATGATTTAAATACCTATATAAAAAGATTTAAATCTTTTTACATAGCTTGTCTATTCCTGTCGATTCGTGAATTTACTTGCAACTGCTGCAACCGTGCATTATATTTGCTTTGTATTTAACGCATTGTCGTCGCAGTCGTCGCATGGCCAGTATCAAGAGGTTTTTTGGTTATAGTAGAAAGCGCATAAAATGTTATAGTTTTAAGCTTGTGTTAAATTGTGAGTTGGACATTTGTGTAAAAATGTAATTGGAGATTCAGAAAAACATAACGGTAGAGGACTAAGAGGTAAATAGGTAAGCGACAATTTGATTTTTTTAAAGTCTAGCACAACTTAATTATTTTAAAACCGGTAGAATTTTACTGATACGTTGATTTTAGTTTCTTGTTAAAAAAATTTAATATTTTTATTATACAAGGTGAGAAACTAAAATTATATATTTCTGCATTTTCTCACTCGAGGCCATCCAACAGCTCTGGTCTTCTAATTGGTACTCTTAGTACTCCTATTTCGTTTCCGTATTAATCGGGTTCATTCCTGCCTGTGCTCCCACTGTGGCATTGATGTCGCTTGCCAAGCACCTGGAGGACCCACCCCCACGCCGTTCTGAGCAACCCCACTTCAGTTGGTAGTCTTCGAATGCACGACATCTCACCAGTGTGACAGCCACGAGGTTTTCCCCAGTGCAGGGACCTGTCGCACGTGAGGTTATTTCAACTAGTGGACAGCATCTCCGTGTAGCTACCCTGCATGGCTGCTCTGGCAAAGCTGCGCTACTGTGCATCCCCAGGTATCTGCTAGCGTTTTGGTCATCTCATCGTTTAAACTAGAAATATCATTCGTGCTAGTTTTATGAAAGCTTATGCGATGTGCCTACCTTGTGTAATGGTGATCTTCCTAACCGATGTTTACACAACAAAGAAGCTGACCTGCGGTTAATTAATTAAATCATTAACGATGGTAGCCAAAAATTTCGTACACTTACCGCGATGGCCCAGCTAACTCAATCGGCGATATGGTCCTGGGTTCAAATCACCAGTTATGCACCCCTGTAAAGTCTTCAAAAAAATATTGTTGGGCGCCAGAAACCAGATGGTTTCGATTAAAAATAAATGAACTACAAGTAATCAGAGTTTATTAAATATTAAATAATCTTACAGTCAATAACTGTGATTTACGTAATATGTAGTTTATTCAAAATTTGCAATAATACAAGCAAACAAACTAAAGGTTGCCACACGCGTTAATACAAATAACCCCTTTGTGGGTCGTTAAATTAATTAAAATAGCAAGGTAAATCGAGTGATATGCTTATCGCTGTCATTTATAAAAAACCTTTCTGTCTAGGCTGTTGTAAGCAAAAAACGTGGGTGCTCCTTTCACAAAAATAAAGGCGTAAAGTGCACTTAAAAATTCAAAGCTGTCTTTAATTAAATAACAGTGAATGTTCTACTCAATGGAAACAAATTGAATTTCTGGTATAACCAGCCCGGGTATGCTTGAAGAGAACGGCAACTGTTCACAATTAACGTAGCTGTATTAACAACCGAAAGCACTAACCTCTGACGTCCTGTACTTCTTAAGTGGCAGTGCAGTCGAGGAGTTGCTACACAGCATTCTTAACGCGATGCGGCGGCTTGACCAAAAGCAGACCAGATTGCAGCATCGGCGCTGAAGGTAGCTGACGACCGTCTAAAATTGTGAAGGAAAGCTGGCCTCCAAGTGTAAAATTATCAGGCAAAAATGGTTACTTTCAAGTAAAATTTCCAAGAGAAGATTTCCGGATAAAAAATAATTCCTGGTAAAAATTTGTGAGTTCCAGGCGAGAATAATTCCTGGTAAAAGCTAAAGAAATGCAATTAATATGAGGATAACAGAAAGAAAAACCCATCGTACCTGAATTCAATTTTCAGCTTTCAAACACAATCGTCGTGGCGTAATTAGCACGAAGAAAATCCTAGCAAGCAAGTGGCTTGTTTGAGGCACCAAAATATAATGTCTCCGCGTTCGCACAATCGAAATAAGAACAGCTGCAAGCTGGGCCTTTGAGATAAGCCAGCGAAAGTTTGTGGGGCTTTCCAGAATCGGTACAAAATGAGCAAACTAATAAATTGAAATAATTCGAAATACAATTTGATTATGATTCGAAAACAATATACAGGCTAGTCCTGAAGTAATTGGTATATGGAGAAAACATTTGAGCGAATCCGAAAAATGGTTTTAATGTTACCGAGAGATTAAGAAATTCTGTGTAACTGCGATGTTTACCTCGTGCAATTACTTATGTGGAATAGGTTATTTATAGTTTATGAGTACATTTAATATTTCTTCGATAGGTTAACCTGAATATTAGCAGTTTTCGTCGCTTACTGTAACTCAACATTTTAAAATTTAACTAAACCTTTTTGCGAGGATTTATCGGAAGCTTGAATATTGCAATTAACTCCTTGTTAACGCTGAAAATACACAATTTTAAGTGTAAAACCCCTAGGCGGAATGGTACCAATTCGAATAGTTCGCGAATAGACAGATTAATTGATCGTTAAAGCGATTTAATGAGAACTTGGGAACTCCCGTATACCGCTATCGCAGTACTTGAATGTTTAAGGCTTCTAAGGAGTCATGTTCGCAACCAATTATACAGTGCTAAATTATTCCAAAAGAGACGACACTTGTTTTCACTTTCTTGACTTCAGCAATAAATTCTAAGTAGGGCTTCCTGCAGTAAAGAATTCTTAAAATCAATCAAATTTGACCTTTATGAAGTTATTTGATCTAAAGGACACATATAATTAATTATTACGATTTTCCTATTATTATTGCATGTCAAATATTTTATAACCTAAAGTCTTCTTTAAAAATTTTTACATACTAGTCAAATTCTATATCTATTATTAAACCAAAAGTTTATCGAGAAATACTGTATCTCTATGTTAGGCCTCACACTTTTGTTGAAAAAATTATTTTAGATTATTTTATTTACCTATTCTACGGCCTACGTCGTTGTCGGTTAGGCAACTAATATAACAAGCCGCCGTAAAACTTTCTACCTGCAGAGGGATTATGAGCTAATTGACATAATCTGTTAAAGTGATACTTATCTTGTAGTGTTTTTAAAATTAAATGCTTGATTTTGCTTGAAATATAAAAATAAATTAGTTGGCTAAATGGCCCATTAGTTTTGTAGGTTCTCATGTGCTCTAAAAGCCCCAGCTAATAACGTTTGTTGGTGATATTAATTTTTAAACAAAAATCAATACTTTCCAAAAACTAGATGACAAGAAAGGTTAATTCTGCACATATTTAGACTGACAATATATATCGATAGACATTTTAAACTTTTGTTATCACCCACAATTTCTGTGTGTATGTTAAGGATGATGTAATGTAAGTCATTAATACAGAGGCAAACCACAACATGGCAGAAACTTATAAGTCCCTTTCTCTTTCTGGTTTCTAGAAAACGTCTATCAACTAAGCCCATCTTTTTCTGAAATAGTGATGCACTTACTGTTATCTTAGTATCAGATCACAGTTGAGGTAAGGAATAACAATAGAACTTTGATTTATAGTAAAAACGTTTTAACATAATCCAATGCGTGGAAGTAAAGACATGTTTGGATTATAATAAACATAGGGTATATACCACGAGATCGCAGTAAGTAAAAATTAAAAGCATGTACGTATAATGTATGTAATTGATTGTAATGTATACTACAAATGTAATGTATAAAACAACAATATCCTTTATCTAATAGACTTGTCTGTCCGAGACGCTGTTTTGTCTGTCCGGGACGCTGTTTCAGCAGCCAAACCGTAAGAGATAAAGAAAAAAGTTATTAAAGTTATATGTTTGGAATCGTCATGTCAGGTCAGGAACCGAATTTAAGTCACGTGATTTCTCGAAAACCGGAAGTGTCAGTACGCTGTTTCAGCAGCCAAACGGAGCTGCGACCCTCTGCGCCTTAAAACCTCGATCGGTTAGACAACCACTTTGACAGCTTCCAGAATGTTACGATGCGGCGTACCACTTTGACACCTTCCAGGTCTGGGTACAGTTTTTATGTAATACGCGTTCTATTTGAAAAACGGTCTTTTTTGTTTTTTTAAATGAGACATTTGTCTCACTGGGTTGCTAGTAATATATATAGTATGAATGGTCCTCGACACCGAAAGGTAAATGAGGCTATAGATCATGAATGAATGAATGAATATAAATTGAGATTTGGCACGTAAGTAGTCATATGAATAAAAATGCGATAAGCTCTTTAACAGTATCAGGCGACTAATTTAGCTCATGTAAACATCTCGTATACATTGCTGACGACACCTTCTGGAGTCGATTAACTCGGGTAAGAACGATTGCATATAAAATTCGCTAAGCTTCTTTGCCATTTGTTCTTTCCATCTGTCATCTCTATAACATATAGAACAAACGTTAAATATAAAATAAATACACTATTTAACTATACATTTTTTAAATCCACTTCATATTATAGTTCTGGAAACACAACAGGATAAAATTGTATCTTTGTTTATTTACAATAATACCGATGAGACAGAATAATTAAAAACGGTATGTCTAGTTTTGATTCAAACTTTTAAATTGCTGAAACGCTACATTTTTATTAATAATGATATGACATGAAAATTCAAGTACGTGTGATTTAAAATTTACCTTTTAATCTCTTCTACGTGTAATCCTCCCTTGGTAAAGATCACAAAATAACAGAGTGCTCGCTTGATTATATGCAATAAACCTTGCACTTGGTAATAATAATTGTAATTCCGTTTCAGAAGAATTCCGTTATTCTCTACAGTACAGTAATGTCAGTAATCTATTTTCCGCTGATTAACTGCATCTAGGGGCGAAATATTTCCACTCCAATATTTTTTATTTACTCGTAGGTACTGGCAGCATGATATTGTTTATTTTCGTCATATATACAAAATATAAAAAACTACTCATAACTTCCTGAGAATTTTCATATACATACTTACAATACCGCGAGCGGTCGACGAATTGCCGAAAATTTTTGTCAAAGTAGGTATATGAGTATTTATTGCTTCAATATAAATTAACCGAGTACGACAGCGGCTTTTTTATCAAATTATTCCACAGTCTGAAATAATCTGATACAATTTTCTATTGGTAGTTATGTATATAAAGGAAATAATGTATGAAATAGTGTAATTATTTTTCAGGGGTTACCCTCTATTCTCAAAAATATCAAATTTTGTTTTTCGAATAGTACACCCTCTATATTTCTAAGTAAATCGATAGGAAATTAAATTATTAATAAGATGCTCATAAGAATTTTTGTTTTTGTTTTAATCACAAAGAATTAATGGTTATAATTATACAATGACGTAATGTAACAAAATCGAAACTAATTTTTTTTGTCGCAATCATTAACACACCGTTTAACATTAGTCAGTTGGATTGGTGGTGGTGAGGCACTAACACCCCATGAAGGAGCTTGGCCTGCAAGGCGGAAGGTTAGAGCTTCCGTATCCTCGCTCTCACACCCGGCTGTCGCGTGTCAAATTCATGACACGTGGTGATGTGGTGAGCACCACGCATTAGACAGCCGCATTATTACCCCTTGTTCTTTCGAACGCAGGTTCCCAATTATTTAAAGCGACTGGGTAGGCCGCCCGCCAGGCATCGATCTGGGATTTGAACTCCAGACTTCCGCGCCGCAGTCCGATGCTCTAACCATCAGAGCCACGCTGGCTGCAGTTGGATTAGAAACGGCTTATTATAACACTAATATGAAAAGTAATGATGTTTGACGTACGAAATGACATTAGGTACTTATTTGTCAAATTGAAGCATAAGAATATCAAATCAATAGAAAAATTAAATAAATCTGACAGAACGAGCTTTACCGAGTTCATCTACCCCGATCTATTATAAATAACAATTTTCTAATTTTCCAAACGTTCAACTGGAAAATGAGATGTCTGTCATGGTATCGCGAGATAATATTTTTTTTAAATTTCATTTAAAAAAGTAGGTAGGCTTTTTTTAATAATTTCAGTGTGTGAAGTGCCACTTTTTTTCACTCAGTGAAAAAAGTTACACTTTGCTTTTAATTTAGAAATGAACGATTTTATATAGAAGTTTCCTTAGGTACCAGAACTGACCAACGCACTTGACTAAAATGAAGGCAAATACAATTCTATACAAAAACGCTTGAATAAGTATTAGACCACAAGTGTTAGAAGTGCAACTTTTTTTCACAAGTGTGGAGGGTTATTAAACGAGGCGCAGCCGAGTTTAATATTCCACACGCGTGAAAAATAAGCGCGCTAACACGAGTTGTCCATAAGATTTTTAAAGATTTTTTTATTATACCTGCATCAGAATCGCCGTTTAAAGCACGCCTGAGCGTGAAAAAACAGGCGATTAAAGCTCGACGAGCTTTAAAAGTTGTTAAGGAAACGACTGAATGCAACAACGGACGTGGACGCGACAAAAATGTAAACAATTCTCGTAACTATAGTAGCAATATTATTATGCCCTTTCGATTTATCAAGACAAAAATTATTTCTAAGTTTTTAGTGCGTAATTTATTTCCAGTATTGCAAGTATAATAAAAAATAGCGTAAAGTATTCGTGGATAACTGGTCTTTAAAACAGTTGCTCTATTTCGAGCACTCCGGCTACGCCGTCGTGCTCGAAAACTCGCGCGTGTTTTAAAGACCTTGTTATTCACTCATACTTTAATATACTATTTAAAATTTCATTATACACTAAAATCCAAGCCTATTTTGTATAGAATTTTAGTGGCATTCATTTTAGTCACGTGCTTTGGTCAGTTCCGGTAACTAAGGAAACCTCTATTTAAAATCGTTCATTCCTAAATTAAAAGCAAAGTGTCACTTTTTTTCACTGAGTGAAAAAACACACACACCGAAATGAATTTGAAAAAGCCTACATTTTTAAATGAAATTTTAAAAATAACTATTTATTGCTGCTGCTTTTTGATATATTGTTATTATCAACGCCAGGTTTAATTTTATTGAAAACACCATGCATCTGAATATAAACATGTACATGTTGAAATCCAACAATAATGAATAATGAAAAACGGTAGATACAGTACATAATTTATTAGTTGATGAATCAGACAATATTATTGTGAGCTAACAAGTGATTTATTAAAATTGATTTACTTGATTAATCATTTTATAAATTATTGTCGATTCTTACGGAATTTTAGTACATGCAAAATGAATTCAACTCTCTTACTATTAGGCCAAAAGATATATTTTTTATTATCATGCAGTCCGAATGATCGTAGATACCTAAAAAAAATTCAGAAACTGTATTTTATTCAATTTTGACAGTTTAAAGTGACATTATTAACTCTATAACAACATTCATAAACAGTCTATGATTCACAAGTGAAATAAAAGTGTTTTAATTCACTAGAGAATTAAAAAAGTGTCAATGAAGAACAATATATTTTTATTATTTCTGCAAATATTTACATTAAATGATTATTTCTCTTGGTAGTGTGCAATATACATATAATTACTAAAATTTAGATCAAATCGCCGATGAATGGGTAAATTTATATCTTAATTTGATTATACCACTCCTTCATACATCAACCAATGAAAAACGGCAAAATGCATAGTTACGCATGTTGTAACTTTTGATAATGAACATAGCAACTGACAATCACATACCGTCCTGATTAAAAGGTGATAATCACACGCCTTCACAAACATCATGTTACCTGCTGTCAGTACAATTGTCATAACAACCACATTAACTGTACCTTTAATATTTAAAATACACTATTCAAACGTTGTTTATTGACTCGTGATATGATCTAGCCGAATGCAACTCGTGTCTTCTTGATTATCAAATCATTTCTGTTTCCACTCGATATATTGTTTCAGGCAATCACGCTCGTCCTTCGGACTCGCGTAATTGCCAAACAATATATCTCGTGTAAACAGAAATGATTATTTAATAATCAAGAACCCACTAGTTGCATTATATATGACAATTTAACTGGTGTCAATGTCAACCAACGGCATTCTTCAATTTAAAAATAAACTACCAATCGAACGATTATTTTAGTGACAATAATTCGAGGAGCTTTATTTCAGCGACAATAATTCGAGGAGCTTTATTTCAGCGACAATTTTTTCTGTAACAATTATTGTAGTGACAATATTTCGAGGAGCTTTATTTCAGCGACAATTTTTTCTCTAACTAATTTTTAATGAAAAGTTAAATTGTTAAGACGAATAGGACTCTAGGTCGAAATATTGCAGACAATTTTTGCTCTTCAGATTGTCTCGTTTCTGTTGCTTTAGAAAATAACGACTCGTGCAAGCACTCGTCGCTATTTTCGTCGCTGCAGAAAGTCGTATCTGAATGGCAAACATTATTGTCGGCAATATTTTGACCTCTCGTCCTATTATTACTGAATATTTTTTTATTTTTTATTCAAAATTTCGTCAAAATTGAATAAAAACATATATACGTCACGTCAATTAAACATTTATTAACTCAAAGATATGATTTCACTCGCACTACGTGCTCGTAAGTTCAACATCTTTTCGTGAATAAATATATGTTTAATTCACTTGGTGTATAATATTTATTATTGTATTAGTTGATTTGATTTATTCCAATAAATAATACACAGAAATAATACGTAGAAGAAGAGTACAAGAGACAAAACCATATTATAATTAAAACAACATTAGTAAACATCTTTCAGTGTTTCAAAATATGAATTTGTTAATATATTGGAATTGCATTTAGCTATGGAGAATGTATATTGTATACTTATTTACGACACTGACTGCCAATTGTTAGAAAAACTATTTTTGAAACATTCCGGTGATCGGCAAACTAATCCTTTTCCAGGAAATGTCATTATCGTTTAGGAATGCAGGTACCTAGTGTGAGTCAAACCGCCGAGTTACAAGAGTAAGGATGGTTGCCTATTTAAAGTTAAGTAAGAGTAATCACAAGTTCAAGTATCTCTCCTTATGGGCCTTAAGTCACTACCGTACAGTTGAGATACGTGTACCTACTCGAACAAATTGCGAGTTAAGATCTTAGAGTTCTGTTTTTGATTACAATTTTATTGGTGTCAGGACAAAAAATCCCCGGACAAAGAACCCCCACAAAACAGAATCTAGGATAAAAAAGCAGTCGAAAAATCGTTATCGTTAAATAATATTTAAAGTAAAATTTGGCGGCATTTGGGATTGTTATAAGGGCTAGAATATGGAAATTTCCAATATCTAATCTTAAACAGAAGGGAGCACAATCCTTAAATGTAGTTTTAAAAATAAACCATCTGGATTAGTATATTATGGCTAAGAACTCGAATAATCCGTGTTTCACCACTTGTAGATCTGTAAACAGCAATAACATTTTTGGGAAGCGGTGGCCGTTACCTACTTTAAGCTGTATTTAGGTTTTTCCAGTAATATTCATATAATAATCCTAAAATTAGCTAGTAAGCAGAAAGCATGCTTGTAGTATGTACTAATCTTAAGCCTCCTTACCCGATTCTTAAAATTAAAACATGTTTTCTTTGCCATAAATAACCATTTCAAATTGTCCTTCTTATCTTTGTATTCAAAAAGGTAACTTAAGGTAAATTGAGTAACGGGTTTGATGGTTAAGACAAGAATGCAATTAACAACCATTTACGTAGTAGATAATAGTAATTTATTATACAAGACGATAAAGTTAAATTTTATCCACGAGTGAATCCCTTAACGTCGAGATGAAGTCGAGACGTTAATGATTCAAGAGTGGATAGAAATAACTTTATCGTCGTGTATAATACAATATTTTTTTCTATAGCAAGAACTTTAACAATTTCAAAAGAAAATAATGACAGTCAATCACATTTCAAAATGTCAGTAGCTAGATTGGGTTGCTACGATAATACGAAGCTGTCATATTTAATTTAAACAAAAGTTAGAAAATTAAATTACTTTATCTACTCCTACTGTACAATGACCATTCATAATTCACAGTAAAACTTGACCTTTTGTTTTGAGTTGATAAAAGCACACTTTAACATGTGCTATAGAAAAAAAGAATTTTATATGGGTAATTACGTTCCTAATGTCTCCCCCGCCCATAGACATGTAATCTGCAACCCTATTGGCCTTTTCCTACAAAAGTACTTAAGTAAATCCCTATAAAGCTTAAATTTTGGTTTTGTTTGTCACTTTGCTGTTGATAATGGAAGTGATACGTTCTAACAAGGGTAGTGAAAAGTTGTGTTTACAAGGTTATATGTATGTAGTAGCTGAGAGATGTGCTACCACTATTCGTTGAAGATGCTGCAAGTACAGTTCAATGAAGGTAAGCTATTTTTTGCTTGTTTTCTCTTACACAAGTTCTAATATATGTATATATTTTTTTCATAGTGCAGGGCTATATTAGTGACTACACTGGACATACCTGAACCAGAAGTTAAAGCAGATCATAACCATGCGGTACACAATGCTGAAGTCAATGTTACACGTTGTATGCAGCAAATGAAGCAGAGAGCAACAGACGTTTTGGCCAAACCAGGACAAATATATGCTAAAGCTTTAGATAATCCTACACGTTCTATGATGCTTTCAGAGGACTCGGCTCAGCAGACGCTGAGAAGACATCAAAGTTCTAAGATACAAAATACACCAATGACTTTGGAGGAGCTTGTTATAGAAGGTACGCATATTTCGTATATTACAGTTTAGACTGACTATGCAAATAAAATAATGCAAAAATATGCAAAAAATATTGTGTGCTAATAATTAACGTGTTTTCATAGGGCAGTGGTCTACTACCGGAGAGCCGGATAATGCAAGGCTTCTACTCCATGATAGTGGAACTGCGTCCGAAAAACGAATTTTAATATTCTCCACTGACGAAGGTTTAGTCCATTTAGCCAATGCCACTGCATGGTATATGGATGGCAATTATTCCCTGACACCACCACTTTTTTTGCGGAATGCTTAATGGATTATCATTTCTTCCCATAAAGGATGTTGAGAGAGGATTGGCATTTTTAAGGGAACATATTCCTGATGGCGCCCAAGAGCTGTTGGTGTATTTTGCGTCCACCTACGTTACAGAAACATACCGAAGAGTAGGAAACAATGATGGGAACTTAAGGCTGCGGCATGTTCCCCCGATGTTTCCACCACCAACATGGGATGTTCATCTTATCACAATACAGGATGAAAAGAGGACTAATAACCAAACTGAAGGGTGGAACAACAGGTTTAGTAATTTGGTTGGTCAACATCATTCTTCCGTATGGGTATTGATCAATAAAATCAGGCAAGAATGGGCGTCAGACCAAACGAAATTGCAACAGCAGCTCGTAGGAAGGCTTCCCCCGAGAAATAAAAAGGCGACATACAAAAATTTACAAATTCGTCTATAGCAACTGTGCAACGATTTTATTGAGGGGGAACGTGATATTGAAAACTTTTTAAATGCTATTAGTAATAACATTAGATTGTAAAGTTTGTATTAGTATTATAAAGTAAATTGAATAAAGTGATTAAACATCGACAAAAATAACTATTTTTTGGATTACTTACATTATAAATAATTAATTAATTTTGGGCGGGGTTTTTTGTAAACTATTTAAATGCTATTAGTAATAACATTAGATTGTAAAGTTTGTATTAGTATTATAAAGCAAATTGAATAAAGTGATTAAAGATTGACAAAAATAACTATTTTTTGGATTACTTACATTATAAATAATTAATTAATTTTGTGCGGGTTTTTTTGGAAACAATTTAAATGCTATTAGTAATAACGTTAGATTGTAAAGTTTGTATTAGTATTATAAAGTAAATTGAATAAAGTGATTAAACATCGACAAAAATGACTATTTTTTGGATTACTTACATTATAAATAATTAATTAATTTTGTGCGGGTTTTTTTGTAAACTATTTAAATGCTATTAGTAATAACATTAGATGGTAAAATTTGTATTAGTATTAAAAAAGCAAATTGAATAAAGTGATTAAACATTGACAAAAATAACTATTTTTTGGATTACTTACATTATAAATAATTAATTAATTTTGTGCGGGGTTTTTTGTAAACTATTTAAATGCTATTAGTAATAACGTTAGATTGTAAAGTTTGTATTAGTATTATAAAGTAAATTGAATAAAGTGATTAAACATCGACAAAAATAACTATTTTTTGGATTACTTACATTATAAATAATTAATTAATTTTGGGCGGGGTTTTTTGGAAACAATTTAAATGCTATTAGTTATAACGTTAGATTGTAAAGTTTGTATTAGTATTATAAAGTAAATTGAATAAAGTGATTAAACATCGACAAAAATAACTATTTTTTGGATTACTTACATTATAAATAATTAATTAATTTTGGGCGGGGTTTTTTGTAAACTATTTAAATGCTATTAGTAATAACATTAGATTGTAAAGTTTGTATTAGTATTATAAAGCAAATTGAATAAAGTGATTAAAGATTGACAAAAATAACTATTTTTTGGATTACTTACATTATAAATAATTAATTAATTTTGTGCGGGTTTTTTTGGAAACAATTTAAATGCTATTAGTAATAACGTTAGATTGTAAAGTTTGTATTAGTATTATAAAGTAAATTGAATAAAGTGATTAAACATCGACAAAAATAACTATTTTTTGGATTACTTACATTATAAATAATTAATTAATTTTGGGCGGGGTTTTTTGTAAACTATTTAAATGCTATTAGTAATAACATTAGATTGGAAAGTTTGTATTAGTATTATAAAGCAAATTGAATAAAGTGATTAAAGATTGACAAAAATAACTATTTTTTGGATTACTTACATTATAAATAATTAATTAATTTTGTGCGGGTTTTTTTGGAAACAATTTAAATGCTATTAGTAATAACGTTAGATTGTAAAGTTTGTATTAGTATTATAAAGTAAATTGAATAAAGTGATTAAACATCGACAAAAATGACTATTTTTTGGATTACTTACATTATAAATAATTAATTAATTTTGGGCGGGGTTTTTTGTAAACTATTTAAATGCTATTAGTAATAACATTAGATTGTAAAGTTTGTATTAGTATTATAAAGTAAATTGAATAAAGTGATTAAAGATTGACAAAAATAACTATTTTTTGGATTACTTACATTATAAATAATTAATTAATTTTGGGCGGGGTTTTTTGTAAACTATTTAAATGCTATTAGTAATAACATTAGATTGTAAAGTTTGTATTAGTATTATAAAGTAAATTGAATAAAGTGATTAAACATCGACAAAAGTAACTATTTTTTGGATTACTTACATTATAAATAATTAATTAATTTTGGGCGGGGTTTTTTGTAAACTATTTAAATGCTATTAGTAATAACATTAGATTGTAAAGTTTGTATTAGTATTATAAAGCAAATTGAATAAAGTGATTAAAGATTGACAAAAATAACTATTTTTTGGATTACTTACATTATAAATAATTAATTAATTTTGTGCGGGTTTTTTTGGAAACAATTTAAATGCTATTAGTAATAACGTTAGATTGTAAAGTTTGTATTAGTATTATAAAGTAAATTGAATAAAGTGATTAAACATCGACAAAAATGACTATTTTTTGGATTACTTACATTATAAATAATTAATTAATTTTGTGCGGGTTTTTTTGTAAACTATTTAAATGCTATTAGTAATAACATTAGATGGTAAAATTTGTATTAGTATTAAAAAAGCAAATTGAATAAAGTGATTAAACATTGACAAAAATAACTATTTTTTGGATTACTTACATTATAAATAATTAATTAATTTTGTGCGGGGTTTTTTGTAAACTATTTAAATGCTATTAGTAATAACGTTAGATTGTAAAGTTTGTATTAGTATTATAAAGTAAATTGAATAAAGTGATTAAACATCGACAAAAATAACTATTTTTTGGATTACTTACATTATAAATAATTAATTAATTTTGGGCGGGGTTTTTTGGAAACAATTTAAATGCTATTAGTAATAACGTTAGATTGTAAAGTTTGTATTAGTATTATAAAGTAAATTGAATAAAGTGATTAAACATCGACAAAAATGACTATTTTTTGGATTACTTACATTATAAATAATTAATTAATTTTGTGCGGGTTTTTTTTGTAAACTATTTAAATGCTATTAGTAATAACATTAGATGGTAAAATTTGTATTAGTATTATAAAGCAAATTGAACAAAGTGATTAAATATTGACAAAAATAACTATTTTTTGGATTACTTACATTATAAATAATTAATTAATTTTGTGCGGGTTTTTTTTGTAAACTATTTAAATGCTATTAGTAATAACATTAGATGGTAAAATTTGTATTAGTATTATAAAGCAAATTGAACAAAGTGATTAAATATGGACAAAAATAACTATTTTTTGGATTACTTACATTATAAATAATTAATTAATTTTGTGCGGGGTTTTTTGTAAACTATTTAAATGCTATTAGTAATAACGTTAGATTGTAAAGTTTGTATTAGTATTATAAAGTAAATTGAATAAAGTGATTAAACATCGACAAAAATAACTATTTTTTGGATTACTTACATTATAAATAATTAATTAATTTTGTGCTGTTTTTTTTGTAAACTATTTAAATGCTATTAGTAATAACATTAGATTGTAAAGTTTGTATTAGTATTATAAAGCAAATTGAATAAAGTGATTAAAGATTGACAAAAATAACTATTTTTTGGATTACTTACATTATAAATAATTAATTAATTTTGTGCGGGGTTTTTTGGAAACAATTTAAATGCTATTAGTAATAACGTTAGATTGTAAAGTTTGTATTAGTATTATAAAGTAAATTGAATAAAGTGATTAAACATCGACAAAAATGACTATTTTTTGGATTACTTACATTATAAATAATTAATTAATTTTGTGCGGGTTTTTTTGTAAACTATTTAAATGCTATTAGTAATAACATTAGATGGTAAAATTTGTATTAGTATTATAAAGCAAATTGAATAAAGTGATTAAACATTGACAAAAATAACTATTTTTTGGATTACTTACATTATAAATAATTAATTAATTTTGTGCGGGGTTTTTTGTAAACTATTTAAATGCTATTAGTAATAACGTTAGATTGTAAAGTTTGTATTAGTATTATAAAGTAAATTGAATAAAGTGATTAAATATTGACAAAAATAACTATTTTTTGGATTATATATATACATCAGCTCTGCAGGCCTAGTTGGCCCATGGCTTGTAAACAAATCCTTCTCCATCTATTTCTATTCCCGGCTATTGGTCTCCAATTTCTTATTCCTAATTCTGTCAAGTCCCGTTCTGCCGCTTCTATCCATTTGGTCCTGGGTCTTCCTCTTCTTCGCTTTCCCTCCACGCCACCTGTTAGTACTTGTCTAACCGCTCGTTCTGCTGGTAGTCTGTACACATGACGCATCCATCTTATCCTTTGTGCCCTTATTAGGTTTGTTATTTTTGGCTGCTTATACATTTCCATCAGTTCTTGATTGGTTCTTCTTCTCCAAAAGTCCCCCACTTTTTGTCCTCCATATATCTTCCTTAACACTTTCCTCTCCCATATTTCCAAAGTTTCTTTTTCTTTTTGGTTCAATTTCCAGAGCTCACTTCCATACATTACTGTTGGTTGTATAATAGTTCTGTATATCCTTACTTTTGCATTCCGAGAAACGTTCTTCGATTCTAACACCTGTCTTAACATTCCTACACATCTTGATCCTTTAGCTATTCTTTCTTGAATCTCAATTTTATCCTCAGCATTGCTATTAATTGTCACTCCTAGGTAGTTAAAGTTCTCTACTTTTTCAAACTTGTATTCAGTTCCATCCTTGGCTTTAAATCGCAATTCGTTACATATTGTTGGTGTGGCTTTGTTGTTTCTTAGCTCCATGTATTTTGTTTTGCCTTCGTTAATCCTTAGTCCCTTATCTTTAGCTGCATGCTCTAGCTCTGACAGTGCATCTGTTAAATTTTCTTTTGTTCTTGTCATTATAGCTATGTCATCCGCATACGCCAGACACTGGTTCTTATGATTATACCGGGTGCTGACTTGCGCGACGCACCATAGGAATTTGCATAGTAAATTCTTTATGTTCAATTATTTGCTCCCCTAATTATTTTAGAGTTAAAGTGTAAATACATTTTTTGTAGAGAAAAAAATACTGCATCAATTCATACTGTTGCTAACAATTTTTCATTTTCCGGAACCAAAGGAATGCAAAAAACAAACTAGCATTTTCGCAAAAATCAGTGATGCCATGGAATTATTGAAACAAGCCAATGCCAACGCAAATGCGTGCGGAGCGACAATATGTGCTGTTTGTTTGTTTGTCATTGATGTTTGACGTTTATAATAATTCATTATTAATTATGTTCTGCTTAATGTCTCTAAGGTACCTAGACCTTGTCCATAACAAAAATGGTTTTACGAGTATGGTGGACGTTCGTTAAGTAAGCTCCTTGTTTATTGTAAAATACCCGTATCGGCAAAATCCAATCAGTACAACCATTAATAGACTGATTCATTTTAAGTTTAAGACTACAGGCACGTTATTAAATAATTGTAGGTGTAATAATGAGGTTCAGAACTTACACCAAAACGAGAAAAACGACGATACGTTTAATCTTTTGACGGCAGTGACTGGATAATCGCCCCGCACGCACTAGCGTTGGCATTGGCTTGTTTCAATAATTCCATGGCATCACTGATTTTTGTCAAAATGCTAGTTTGATTTTTTGCATTCCTTCGGTTCTGGAAAATGAAAAATTGTTAGCAACAGTATGAGTGGATGCAGTATTTTTTTCTCTACAAAAAATGTATTTACACTTTAGCTTTAAAATAATTAGGGGAGCAAATAATTGAATATAAAGAATTTACTATGCAAATTCCTATGGTGCGTCGCGCAAGTCAGCACCCGGTATAGCGTTCCCTTCCTTCTCAACTCACTTTCTCTTATTACGATCTCAAGTACTAAATTAAATAAAGTGGTAGACAGCGGGTCGCCTTGTTTTAATCCTCTATTTATCGTGAAACTTTCTGAAATGTAACCGTCTGCTGTTATTTTACCTTCTGTTCCTGTTAGTGTCATTTTTATTAACATTATCAGTTTTGTTGATATCCCCAATTCTTTCAGTGCCTCGTACAGTTTATATCGTTTCACAGAGTCATAGGCTTGCTTAAAGTCTATAAATATTATTTTTAGCGGTAAGTTGTGTTCATAACTGTTATCTTGGATCTGCTTTGTTGTGAAAATTTGTTCTATAGTTGATCTATTGCTGCGGAATCCACACTGGTAATCGCCTATGTTTTTTTCTGATAAATTTTCTAATCTGGATTTTATTAGTATTGCCAGCACCTTATATGTTATGTCTAATAATGCAATTCCTCTATAATTATCGCAAATTGCCGTATCTCCTTTTTTGTGTAGTGGGATCAATAGCGCCTCCGTCCATTTCTTGGGTATTTTTTCTTCCTTCCATATCTGTAATATTAACTCGTACACTTGTTTTAGTATTATTTCTCCCCCTTCTTTTAACATTTCTGCCGTGATTCCATTTTCTCCTGATGCTGTATTGCTCTTCAGATTTTTTATAACTTCTTTGACTTCATCTAGACTAGGTAATTCTTGTGCTTCCTCTTGTTCTCTCTCTATTATTAACTCTTCCCCTCTTTCTTCATCTCCATTTAGTACCTTCCTGAAATAATTCTTCCAGCGCTCTAGTTTTTCCCTTGTTCCTCCAATCAGAGCGCCTTCCTCATACTTAACAAATATTGTTTTCTTTTGATAATTCTGCTTCTGACTTCTAATATTCTGGTAAAATTCTCTTGCTTGTTTTTTTGTATACTTCGTCTCGATGTTTGTTAATTGACTTTTTAAAAGTTCCCTCTTTTTTTGTCTGCAGACCTTCTTTGCTTCTTTCTTAGCTTCTTTGAACATTCTTTCGTTTTCTGTTGAATTCCGCTTTAGCCATTTCATTCTAGTAAACCTTCTTTCTTTTAAATGCTTCTCACATTCTTCGTCGAACCATACTTTCCCTTTTGTAAACTTCTTGACATCCAATACCTGCGCCGCTTCCCTAAGTATCTCTTCCACATCATTCCATTTTTCTTCCACACTATTTCCTTGGTCCCTTTCTTGTCTACTATTATGAATAGCCTGTTGGTACTTTAATTTTATCTCCTCTTCCTGTAGTCTTTCAGTTTTAAATTTTCTTCTTGGTTTATTGCTTCTTCTTTCTATCGGTGGCTGCCTGCTTTTCATTTTAGCTCTAACTAATATATGGTCGCTATTTGCGTCGGCTCCCCTATGGCTTCTAGCGTCTATTATATTTCTCATGTGTTTATTTTCAATGAGTATGTGATCGATTTGGTTAGTATCTTCGGTACTTGGAATTATCCATGTACCCTTAAGTATCTCATTTTTTGGATTACTTACATTATAAATAATTAATTAATTTTGTGCGGGTTTTTTTGTAAACTATTTAAATGCTATTAGTAATAACATTAGATTGTAAAGTTTGTATTAGTATTATAAAGCAAATTGAATAAAGTGATTAAATATTGACAAAAATAACTATTTTTTGGATTACTTACATTATAAATAATTAATTAATTTTGTGCCGGGTTTTTTGTAAACTATTTAAATGCTATTAGTAATAACATTAGATTGTAGACTTTGTATTAGTATTATAAAGCAAATTGAATAAAGTGATTAAACATTGACAAAAATATCTATTTTTTGGATTACTTACATTATAAATAATTAATTAATTTTGTGCCGGGTTTTTTGTAAACTATTTAAATGCTATTAGTAATAACATTAGATTGTAGACTTTGTATTAGTATTATAAAGTAAATTGAATAAAGTAATTAAACATCGACAAAAATGACTATTTTTTTAGATTTCTTACATTATAAATAATTAATTAATTTTGTGCGGGGTTTTTTGTAAACTAAAGTTTGTATTAGTATAATAAAGCAAATTGAATAAAGTGATTAAACATTGACAAAAATAACTATTTTTTGGATTACTTACATTATAAATAATTAATTAATTTTGTGCGGGGTTTTTTGTAAACTATTTAAATGCTATTAGTAATAACATTAGATGGTAAAATTTGTATTAGTATTAAAAAAGCAAATTGAATAAAGTGATTAAACATTGACAAAAATAACTATTTTTTGGATTACTTACATTATAAATAATTAATTAATTTTGTGCGGGGTTTTTTGTAAACTATTTAAATGCTATTAGTAATAACGTTAGATTGTAAAGTTTGTATTAGTATTATAAAGTAAATTAAATAAAGTAATTAAACATCGACAAAAATGACTATTTTTTTGGATTTCTTACATTATAAATAATTAATTAATTTTGTGCGGGGTTTTTTGTAAACTATTTAAATGCTATTAGTAATAACATTAGATTGTAAAGTTTGTATTAGTATTATAAAGCAAATTGAACAAAGTGATTAAACATTGACAAAAATAACTATTTTTTGGATTACTTACATTATAAATAATTAATTAATTTTGTGCGGGGTTTTTTGTAAACTATTTAAATGCTATTAGTAATAACATTAGATTGTAAAGTTTGTATTAGTATTATAAAGCAAATTGAATAAAGTGATTAAACATTGACAAAAATAACTATTTTTTGGATTACTTACATTATAAATAATTAATTAATTTTGTGCGGGGTTTTTTGTAAACTATTTAAATGCTATTAGTAATAACATTAGATTGTAAAGTTTGTATTAGTATTATAAAGTAAATTAAATAAAGTGATTAAATATTAACAAAAATAACTATTTTTTGGATTACTTACATTATAAATAATTAATTAATTTTGTGCGGGGTTTTTTGTAAACTATTTAAATGCTATTAGTAATAACATTAGATTGTAAAGTTTGTATTAGTATTATAAAGTAAATTGAACAAAGTGATTAAATATTGACAAAAATAACTATTTTTTGGATTACTTACATTATAAATAATTAATTAATTTTGTGCGGGGTTTTTTGTAAACTATTTAAATGCTATTAGTAATAACATTAGATTGTAAAGTTTGTATTAGTATTATAAAGCAAATTGAATAAAGTGATTAAACATTGACAAAAATAACTATTTTTTGGATTACTTACATTATAAATAATTAATTAATTTTGTGCGGGGTTTTTTGTAAACTATTTAAATGCTATTAGTAATAACATTAGATTGTAAAGTTTGTATTAGTATTATAAAGTAAATTAAATAAAGTGATTAAATATTAACAAAAATAACTATTTTTTGGATTACTTACATTATAAATAATTAATTAATTTTGTGCGGGGTTTTTTGTAAACTATTTAAATGCTATTAGTAATAACATTAGATTGTAAAGTTTGTATTAGTATTATAAAGTAAATTAAACAAAGTGATTAAATATTGACAAAAATAACTATTTTTTGGATTACTTACATTATAAATAATTAATTAATTTTGTGCGGGGTTTTTTGTAAACTATTTAAATGCTATTAGTAATAACATTAGATTGTAAAGTTTGTATTAGTATTATAAAGCAAATTGAATAAAGTGATTAAACATTGACAAAAATAACTATTTTTTGGATTACTTACATTATAAATAATTAATTAATTTTGTGCGGGGTTTTTTGTAAACTATTTAAATGCTATTAGTAATAACATTAGATTGTAAAGTTTGTATTAGTATTATAAAGTAAATTAAATAAAGTGATTAAATATTAACAAAAATAACTATTTTTTGGATTACTTACATTATAAATAATTAATTAATTTTGTGCGGGGTTTTTTGTAAACTATTTAAATGCTATTAGTAATAACATTAGATTGTAAAGTTTGTATTAGTATTATAAAGTAAATTGAACAAAGTGATTAAATATTGACAAAAATAACTATTTTTTGGATTACTTACATTATAAATAATTAATTAATTTTGTGCGGGGTTTTTTGTAAACTATTTAAATGCTATTAGTAATAACATTAGATTGTAAAGTTTGTATTAGTATAGTCCTGGAAATACACCAAGTCAAAAAACAAAAGATTAACGTTTTTTTAGTTACTTTTTGGATGTGTATTCTTATTTCAGTTTTTAACAACAATCGTGTTAATCGTGGCAACGAATATACATGGGTGAGTCAATAATTATTCACAATTCAACGTTGGATCAATTTACTATTTAATAATTCGCACCCCAGGTGATGCCTTTGGAGATGCATTAATTGTTAGACAGGAATACAACTTCTAAGAATTATATTTTAGTTAAAAATTTATTAACAGCACTCAATATTCATTATGTAAAAAAGAAACAATTTATTATATGGTGGGATTTACCTTAGTTTTGTTCTCTTTGGCTTTTTTCGAAACTGCCTCTGCATAGACTACATCTGAATAAGTAGATGAATTCTTTACCCGATAAATAGTTCTTTCGGAAATATTCAATGCTTCGGCTGTTATTTTCATGCTATTTTTTCCTTGAGCTTGACAATAATTATTATGTCTCTCAAAGTAAGAGACTACATTCAAAATTAAGTTTTTAGATTGGTCACTAAAACGTTTCATGTTGGAAGAAATTTAAAAAAGCAAGGGATAAATTTGATCTAATAATTTGTCAATGCTTAATGACAGGTGACGTTTCAATAATTAAAATTTAGTTACGACGTTCATTTTTCTAGTAATTTTCTGTCTCGTTCAGTTTACTATAAATAAAAAGAGAAGGAATTTTGACTTGGTGTATTTCTAGGACTATATTATAAAGTAAATTGAATAAAGTGATTAAACATTGACAAAAATAACTATTTTTTGGATTACTTACATTATAAATAATTAATTAATTTTGTGCGGGGTTAGATAGATAGATGTTGGTTTATTCATCCTTAAGATGTTTACAAAAAACAGACATTGTTATTTAACAAACAGATTTAACATATTTTGAACAAAGCTTTTTAAACTGATATAAATTAGCAGCCCGTTTAGTTTCGTTCGGCATTTCATTATATAATTTGAGTCCATTATAGAACAAGTTTTTTTGAGAACATGATTTTGTTGTTAAGGGCAATCTAAAGTCATTTACAAATCTAGTCTTATAATTATGAATATCCTTATTGTATACTATAAATTCATTCATATAACTAGGCAGTTTATTATTAATAATTTTAAAAATTAAAACTAGCGTATTAAAATAAATCCTTTGCTTAATGCTAAGCCACTGTAAGGTTTCCAACATTAAAGAAACAGATGTTCGTCTATTGCAAGATAAAACAATGCGCATACATTTGTTTTGTAACTTTTGCAGTCTTTGTCAGTCTCCTTCAGTGGCATTAAATAATATACTGGAGCAATATTCAAAATGTGGAGCTATAATTGTCTTGTAGACTAATATTTTTGACCAAATGTTTAATTTAGAACTTATTCGACCAAAGAAACCTATCTTTTTCGCAGCTTTAGTTACAATATAGTCAATATGTTGTTTAAATTTCAATCTATTGTCAATTATAACTCCTAGATATTTAATATTAGTAACAAATTCTATATCTACATTATCTACCCTTACATTCGCTACCACATTATGCACTGGTGGTCCACTACTGATTATCATTGCTTTTGTTTTTGTTGTATTTAATTTTAGTTTATTTAATTTCAACCAAGTCGACACATTTTGTATATCCTTATTCAGTTTAATTATAGCACACTCTACATTGCTATCAGCTACAGATATCAATGTATCGTCCGCAAATAAATTAATTTTACAATTATTCACAGATAAATTTACATCATTAATGTACAGTATAAATAATAAAGGCCCCAAAATTGTTCCCTGGGGGACGCCTAAAGCTACTTCTTTTGGTTCTGATTCTTCATTTTCAAATTTAGTAATTTGCTGCCGCTTAGACAAGTAACTCTTGAACCACTGTAATGCTGTACCCTGAATTCCGTATTTTCTCATTTTTTCCAGTAATAAATGTCTATCGATAGTTTCAAAAGCTCGTTTCAAATCTAGAAAAAGTGCAACGACTTTTTTGCCTAGCTCAATATCCTCTTTCCAGTTCGCTAACACTAAATTTAGGGCCGTTTCACATGAATGATTTTTGCGAAAACCAGACTGAGCGTTAATTAGTATTTCATTTCGTTCTAGATAAATTTCTAGCTGTTCTTTGGCTATTTGCTCTAATATCTTTTCAAACGCAGGCAGCATATTAATCGGTCTAAACTCTGAACACTTTTTTGTTCCAACTACTTTTGGAATTGGTCTTACTGTTGCTGTCTTCCAAATTCCAGGAAAAGTTCCGCTTTCAAAGGATTCATTGATGATTTTCAACATTAGGTTTCCTATTACTGGTAGAGCATCCAAAATTACTTTAGAATTAATACCATCCGTACTGGATTTATTATTCATTTTTAAAATAACTTTTTCCAATTTATCCATCGTAATCGGTTCAAAATAAAAAGTATTTTCGCCACGGGTTCCAATTCTATCCATTATTGTACTATTAACATTTTCGATGCTTTGATGAATCTCCTTTACACTATCCAGGAAGTAATTATTAAAATGCTCTGCAATGCTTTTCGGTTCTATTAGTCTAGTATTTTCAAATTCTACAAATTCCGCCGTGTATGCAGTGTCTTTATTTACAATTTGTTTTAATTTTTTCCACATTTGTTTTGAATTTCCTCTTACAGAGTCCAGTTGCTTTTGAAAATAATGATTTTTACTGAATTTTAATAAACGATTATATTTGTTTTTAATCGAGCGATATGAATTCCAATCTTTTAAGGTATTATTTAATTTCGCCGTTGCGTATAAAACATTGCGTTGAATTTGCAATTGTTTTAATTCCGTAGTGAACCAAGCATTCCTTTGACACATCGTAACCCATTTATTCGAAACGAAACCACTATAGCATTTCTGCATAGTTTTTACCAAATATGCTGATTTAGCGTTGACATCTAAAGTTTCAACCTCGTTCCAATTATGTAGTCGGAGCTGATTTTGAAATTTGTCAGCTGAGTACGTACTTTTGTCAATAACAAGTTTATTTTGTATTGTGCTATGCAGCATTTTATTTGTGAAAATAAGTTGCAATGTTTCGTGATCCGAAATTTTGCAATCCAATGTATTTGCTGATAAATTCAAAGCATTTGTTAAAATGAGATCGATTTTTGTTCTGGAAGTTTCGGTTACTCTAGTATACGTGTTTACAATTTGCTTCATTCCAAACGAGGCAGTTAAATTCTTTAATCTGTTACTGTATGTAGATTCCTTGGACATGTTGATATTGAAATTCCCTACGATGATGTTTGTACATTTTTCGTTAGTTACTTCGTCACACCACAATTCGAAAAAATTTAGAAATTCAGCATGACTTGCACTAGGGCTATGATATAAAACTGTATAAACACCTTTGTAGACTCCTTTACAAATTTTTATACTTAACATCCACACATTCTTGTCTAACACTGTATTCCCCATATTCACATACTTAACACCATGTTTAATGTAAATGATGGTTCCTCCGGTGTACCTGCTGTGACTGTCGCATCGATGCACAGAATAACCCCTAATATCAATCTCGCACTGTCTTATTTCTGCAGTAACACATGTTTCACTGAGCATAACCATAGCTGGACTGTAGATCTCAATTAGCATCTCTAATTGTTCAAATTTAGCTAATAAACTTAAAACATTTAAATACAATATTGCATTTTGTACACAGCATCCATTTAATCTAAAAAATTTACCTTATTTCTTTCGATTTCCATTTTCCGTTTGAATACCGGACAATCAGTATTCCAAGCTTCATGATGTATATCAATTTTTAATCTTAGTTTGTTTACAGCTTCTTTGCAATTCACACACTTGACTTGATCTTTTTCTGCTTTGCAGTCATTCACACTATGCAATCCAGCACATCTGGGACATGTTAGTTCTTTCTTACATTCATTGGCTCTGTGATTGTAACCGTTACATTTGAAGCATCTGGTAACTGCAATAGCATCAAATATTTTGCATCTATCCCAGCCTATGTTGACTTTGCCCGCCTGTAACAGCTTATCATACGTCTCTGCATTTACTTCAGCGAATGCAAAATAACTATCCATCCTGCGACTTTTTGTTGTTCCAATGTGTACGATGCTAATATTTGTTTTGTTTACTTCCAAAAAATTATTTTGTGCTATCATTTTGTTTAATATTTCGTCAACCGTCATTCTTGTACTCATTCCACTAATTTTAACACGAGGTCTTCGTTTCTTTGGGACATTGATATCGTATTTGTTCCCCAGTTTTGCTTCTGCTTCTTCCTTAAGTTTTTTGTAAACTATTTAAATGCTATTAGTAATAACATTAGATTGTAAAGTTTGTATTAGTATTATAAAGTAAATTGAACAAAGTGATTAAATATTGACAAAAATAACTATTTTTTGGATTACTTACATTATAAATAATTAATTAATTTTGTGCGGGGTTTTTTGTAAACTATTTAAATGCTATTAGTAATAACGTTAGATTGTAAAGTTTGTATTAGTATTATAAAGTAAATTGAATAAAGTGATTAAAGATTGACAAAAATAACTATTTTTATGATTACTTACATTATAAATAATTAATTAATTTTGTGCGGGGTTTTTTGTAAACTATTTAAATGCTATTAGTAATAACGTTAGATTGTAAGGTTCGTATTAGTATTATAAAGTAAATTGAATAAAGTGATTAAACATTGACAAAAATAACTATTTTTTGGATTACTTACATTATAAATAATTAATTAATTTTGTGCGGGGTTTTTTGTAAACTATTTAAATGCTATTAGTAATAACATTAGATTGTAAAGTTTGTATTAGTATTATAAAGTAAATTAAATAAAGTAATTAAACATCGACAAAAATGACTATTTTTTTGGATTTCTTACATTATAAATAATTAATTAATTTTGTGCGGGGTTTTTTGTAAACTATTTAAATGCTATTAGTAATAACGTTAGATTGTAAAGTTTGTATTAGTATTATAAAGTAAATTGAATAAAGTGATTAAAGATTGACAAAAATAACTATTTTTATGATTACTTACATTATAAATAATTAATTAATTTTGTGCGGGGTTTTTTGTAAACTATTTAAATGCTATTAGTAATAACGTTAGATTGTAAGGTTCGTATTAGTATTATAAAGTAAATTGAATAAAGTGATTAAACATTGACAAAAATAACTATTTTTTGGATTACTTACATTATAAATAATTAATTAATTTTGTGCGGGGTTTTTTGTAAACTATTTAAATGCTATTAGTAATAACGTTAGATTGTAAAGTTTGTATTAGTATTATAAAGTAAATTAAATAAAGTAATTAAACATCGACAAAAATGACTATTTTTTTGGATTTCTTACATTATAAATAATTAATTAATTTTGTGCGGGGTTTTTTGTAAACTATTTAAATGCTATTAGTAATAACATTAGATTGTAAAGTTTGTATTAGTATTATAAAGCAAATTGAACAAAGTGATTAAACATTGACAAAAATAACTATTTTTTGGATTACTTACATTATAAATAATTAATTAATTTTGTGCGGGGTTTTTTGTAAACTATTTAAATGCTATTAGTAATAACGTTAGATTGTAAAGTTTGTATTAGTATTATAAAGTAAATTGAATAAAGTGATTAAAGATTGACAAAAATAACTATTTTTATGATTACTTACATTATAAATAATTAATTAATTTTGTGCGGGGTTTTTTGTAAACTATTTAAATGCTATTAGTAATAACGTTAGATTGTAAGGTTCGTATTAGTATTATAAAGTAAATTGAATAAAGTGATTAAACATTGACAAAAATAACTATTTTTTGGATTACTTACATTATAAATAATTAATTAATTTTGTGCGGGGTTTTTTGTAAACTATTTAAATGCTATTAGTAATAACATTAGATTGTAAAGTTTGTATTAGTATTATATAGTAAATTGAATTAAGTGATTAAATATTGACAAAAAACTATTTTTTGGATTACTTACATTATAAATAATTAATTAATTTTGTGTGGGGTTTTTTGTAAACTATTTAAATGCTATTAGTAATAACGTTAGATTGTAAAGTTTGTATTAGTATTATAAAGTAAATTGAATAAAGTGATTAAAGATTGACAAAAATAACTATTTTTATGATTACTTACATTATAAATAATTAATTAATTTTGTGCGGGGTTTTTTGTAAACTATTTAAATGCTATTAGTAATAACGTTAGATTGTAAGGTTCGTATTAGTATTATAAAGTAAATTGAATAAAGTGATTAAACATTGACAAAAATAACTATTTTTTGGATTACTTACATTATAAATAATTAATTAATTTTGTGCGGGGTTTTTTGTAAACTATTTAAATGCTATTAGTAATAACGTTAGATTGTAAAGTTTGTATTAGTATTATAAAGTAAATTGAATAAAGTGATTAAAGATTGACAAAAATAACTATTTTTTGGATTACTTACATTATAAATAATTAATTAATTTTGTGCGGGGTTTTTTGTAAACTATTTAAATGCTATTAGTAATAACGTTAGATTGTAAGGTTCGTATTAGTATTATAAAGTAAATTGAATAAAGTGATTAAACATTGACAAAAATAACTATTTTTTGGATTACTTACATTATAAATAATTAATTAATTTTGTGCGGGGTTTTTTGTAAACTATTTAAATGCTATTAGTAATAACGTTAGATTGTAAAGTTTGTATTAGTATTATAAAGTAAATTGAATAAAGTGATTAAAGATTGACAAAAATAACTATTTTTATGATTACTTACATTATAAATAATTAATTAATTTTGTGCGGGGTTTTTTGTAAACTATTTAAATGCTATTAGTAATAACGTTAGATTGTAAGGTTCGTATTAGTATTATAAAGTAAATTGAATAAAGTGATTAAACATTGACAAAAATAACTATTTTTTGGATTACTTACATTATAAATAATTAATTAATTTTGTGCGGGGTTTTTTGTAAACTATTTAAATGCTATTAGTAATAACATTAGATTGTAAAGTTTGTATTAGTATTATATAGTAAATTGAATTAAGTGATTAAATATTGACAAAAAACTATTTTTTGGATTACTTACATTATAAATAATTAATTAATTTTGTGCGGGGTTTTTTGTAAACTATTTAAATGCTGTTAGTAATAACGTTAGATTGTAAAGTTTGTATTAGTATTATAAAGTAAATTGAATAAAGTGATTAAACATTGACAAAAATAACTATTTTTTGGATTACGTACATTATAAATAATTAATTAATTTTGTGCGGGGTTTTTTGTCCGGGGGTTTTTTGTTCGGGGGGTTTTTTGTCCGGGTGTCTTTTGTCCGGGGTTTTTTGTCCAGGGGTTTTTTGTCCTAGACTCAATTTTATTAACATAAAAATCTTGTACATTCTATAAGTGAAACTAAAATTACATATACTATTCCATTTACAAACAAATTATTCTGTCACAGATTTGTGTTGCCTTTATCGAGTATGGTGCAGAGTTTGGGTGTGTACATACTGTAAATAAATAATTAGATTATTTCAAGCTATGGTGTTTTCTGTCTTTTATTATTTTTATGAAATAGCTAAGTGGTTTTGGAACTTACACGGCCACCTGTAGTACAGTAGTATAGTTGATTAGTATTGATTGGTTCCTTGTCGTTTCGATAATTATCAGATTAGAGCCATTTTGTTGCAAATTTTGTTAGAATTTAGGAATGTGTGCGCTTCCGGGCAACCCCCTCCCCCCATTCCTGCTCAGGAACTAGGAAAATTTTCTACACTACTAGACAATTCCTGAACCGCCGATTTGTGAAGTATACAGGGTGTTTCAGAATAACTGTTCCTAATTCTCAGAATTGAGAGAGGGCATGTTATTCAACACTTTTTAATAATAAACTAGTGTTCGGAAATACTTCCGTTTCGAGATAATACGACATTAAGGAATTGAGTCTTTCAACATGATGGTGCACCAGCGCATTTCGGTTTAAATGTTCGAGAATATTTAAATGCACAATTTCGAAACCGATGGATTAGGAGACAAGGTTCTATTCTTTGGCCTGCACGTTCGCCAGATATGACTCCAATTGATTTTTGTATTTAGGGTCATATTAAATCACTCGTCTATGCGACACCTGTGGACACAGCAGAGAAACTAGTGGCACGAATTATTCTTGCTTTTGATGACATTCGTGATCGTCCGCAGATATTTAGAAGAATTCGTCGGTCAATCACACATTGTTATACCTTGTGTGTTGACAATGGCGGCCATAATTTTGAACAATTCTTATAATTTTTGTGTAATACCATTTTTTAAATATTAATAAAAATTGCAACCGCTAGAAATCAATAAAATCGTTACTTTTCACATTGAGATTATTTCAAGTACTCAATTCGTTAATGTCGTATTATCGCGAAACGGAAGTATTTCCGAACACTAGTTTATTATTAAGAAGTGTTGAATAACATGCCCTCTCTCAATTCTGAGAATTAGGAACAGTTATTCTGAAACACCCTGTATAATATTTTCTTTTTCTTTTGTGTACAAATAAATTCCCCGTGTAGCAATTAACAAGCCTAAATTGAAAAAATGTCAAAATGATTTGGCTGTAAGATTCGAACAGTGTCCACCCTTACGCCGTGGAGTAGCAAAGAAATTTTCAATGAAATCTTGATTTAATCTAGTTGTCAATAGAAACTCATAACCAGGCTTAGGATAATTATTCTTAGCGTTTTATACCATAAATGCATATTTTGAAGGTTTCTAATTAATGCCGCATATTTCTCAAAACATTGATTTCAAGTTGCATTAAATGTATTTATTTTGAAAGTTTTAAGTACTTTCAAAGCAGAACAGCATGAAAAACACTTTGTTTACATTTTTGGTTGAATATTGGTAATTTTTAAGATTAAGCAATTCTAGAGATCTATGCTAACCTTTTAATAGGAAATGCAAATTCTTTTTCGTCATATCTTAGAACGGATTATGGCCCAGGTAAACTTATGTTTTGGTCAAGTCAAACTAATGAGGCTTTACAATGAGCCGTCCTATGCGTGGAGCGGTTGACCTCAATAAGGATTAATTCAAAACATTTGCAGCTGACGTCAGTTAGTTTACAGAAACCCTTTACAAAGATATAGGAAGCCGTATAAATTCACAAATCGCAGGAATCAGATTTTTCAGTACGAATGATATTATACACACACATAATCCTAAGCCTTTCTACTGTGAGGTGTAAGGCTATGATATTATAATAATAAGCAAAACAAAGTGTGAGCTGATAAAAGGGAATCCACATCGTTTATCGTTTGTTGTCAGTTGACTTTTAATAGCTGCCTAACAACTTACTGATGATAATAAGAAACTGAGTTATTTATTTTATTTTGCGATTGCAATTACAAATAAATATACAAACAACGAAATAAAATAGAACCACGATAAAAACAAATAATTGATATATTTCAAAGCAATAATTTCTTGATGCAAATGTTTCAGGAATTATGTACTTATTTCTAAAATCGGCTTATTTTGAATGTAATGTCTAAGAGACAATGGGAAATGTTGTCTACCTGGGTTTTGTAACCTATGTTATTATCTTTCAAAGGGCGTGTTAACCTTGGCAACATCGCACGTCCGTTTGAAGAAACGGATTCTAGAATCATGGTTCTGCTCTGAGATCGTCGAATTTCCTGAGCTATGTTTAACTGAGATCCCTACCGTCAGACGGCTAAGACCTGTAAGGCTAGCGGGCGGGAGTTTTTAAGCTATACGCTAATACTACCCAGCACTGATTCTCTTCTAATTATATGCTCTTTGGTAATAGTTCGAATTATAAATTTATATATTTTAAGTTTCGTTTTTCCACTCAGCTTTGTGTCTATCAATAATCCTTTGTACCTGTAACATGACCTGTTTCTCGCTTGTATTCGATTTTCAATCTTTTTGCTTCTTTCGTTGGTTCCGTTGATTACCGTACCTACGTATTTGAAGCTTTCTACTTCTTCAATTACCTATCTGTATCATTCATAACGTGCTCGTTACATTTTTGCAAAACTGCATGTACATCGTTTTGTCTTGATTTACTTCTAAACCTCGAGCTCTTGTTTCTTCTATCAATTTTGTAATTGCCTCAATCATGCTCTTCTGGTCTCTTGCTAGCACCACAAAATCATCAGCGTAGGTTACTATTTGTACTGCTTTCCGATTGACTTCCGCCGTTTTTTATTCCTACTGCTTTTTTGCTCCGTCCATCGTCTGCATTATTATGTGTATTGTGTCCACTATTGTCCGTCCTCTCCTAAATCCATACTGGTATTCTCTAATCTCTTTTTTCGGTGTGTGCTTGTAGTCTGTTTTGAATAAATGAAGTTAACACTTTATATGCTGCATTCAACAGAGTTATCCCTCTATAATTGCTGCCTATTGCTGGGTCTCCCTTTTTTAATATTGGCATCACCTCCTCCCTCCATATTTCACTGATTAGCTTGAACAGTCTATCTTTCAGTTGCTCTCCGCCGTATTTTATGAGCTCGTTTTTATCTCTAAATGCACAATCATAGCGCAGGCCGCTCACCTGCTATGTGGAGCAACATAGCACAGGTAGCAGGAAACAAATGTAGGCACACGGCTAGGGAAAGCAAAGAAGAAAAATTTAAGGGTAGGACTATGTCCGAAAATGGATTTATGTTTGAAAAAGAAGAGGAACATACATGGTATTTACTAAGTAATGACCATTGGGGAGCCTTGACGTCAATCTGACGCTGTCGTTACTTACCACGGTTTGGAGTAGGTATAGAGATACTGTATATAGTGTTATGCTATTGGTAATGGGGTTTAACAATCAGATTAATAAGATTAAAAGAATACAGTATTATACATTACAAAGATGAATTTAGATGTGAAATGGATATCAAAATTATTAAGATGTATTTAGAAAAGAAAGGAAATAGAATTTATAATTTAATTAAATGAAGCTAATTGGGAAACAATAGGATTTTAACTTAATTTAATATCTGAAATGAAAATGGAAGTTAATAACAAATACTTTTTCAAAATATACTATTTAACATAGTAGGTATTAGACATAATAAAGCTTCAATAGTGTGTTGGACTGTAAAAAATAAGCTAGATCGCTAAGGAGATAGTTTATTGATGAGAATAAAAATTTTGATAAAAAAAAATATGTAATACAATTTGTAGCGTTTGAAATTAAGAAATAAATCCCTTTATAAAAGTTTTTTAAAATATATTTTGATAAATAAAAGGGTTTAAATTGGAAATAAAATTCGCATGGTGAAAAAATAAAAAGTAAAATGTTAAAAAAAGAAGATTAGCAGACTAGATGGATGAAGATTAGAATGCGGTGAGAAGACCAATTTAATACAGTTATAATCTACAAAGGCAAATAAAAGTAAGGGAATGCTGAATTGAGTTTATTGTAGAATTACATTGTATCGACCTACAAAGGAAGTGGTTTATATCGACATCATTAGCAGAGTGAGAGTATTTGTGGGACTTGTCAAGTGACATCTTGTGGCTTGCATCTGGTGAAAGTTCGTGGTGCCGGGTTGTAGCAGGTTTCGTACTTGTGATTTGGTTGAGCATCAGAGTCAACACGTCTACAGCTGAGGTCGATTTGGATGCATACTGAGGTGGAGGTGTGAATGCTGTTTTGAAAAGGTGAGCTGTTTTTGTGGGTTCCTGTGTTGATTTGGATCCGGATTCTGGACATCTTGACAGTTGGTTGTCGGTTGAAGCCTTCACCGTGGCTTTGATTGGAGCAGTTCTTGGAACGTGGTGAGTTGCATTGGGTTTGGTAGAGAAGAGTGTTAAGTACAATAACAAGTAACATAATACAGGTATTTAAAATAAGAACTGAAAGAAAATAAAGAGTGAAGTAAGTTAATTTTAATTAAGGGAGTACTTACCATTTGAGATTCTGGAATGACAAATGTAACAAGAAAATATTTGTAATTGGTTTTTCAAAACTAGTTTGAAGTGTCAGTTGACAGATGTATTGAGTTGTCATATAAAATAAGAACATCAAATTTCAGAATATAAGCAATCTAGATTATAAAGAATCCGACCTGATTTTCAGTCAAGTGTTCTACTGAGGCCTAGCAGTAAATAATTTTGATTATCCATAATAAAAATAGGGCAAATAAATTAATTGAAATTCAATTTTAAAAAGAATGGATTGAGAATAGACTAAAGTAAAGCTGTAAGTCAATTATAACATAACATAGGACTTACAACGTGGTAGAGTCAACGTAACATAAGTTGGGCACACAAAGTGGAGCTAATTAATAGTTTACTAGAGTTCAGCAAACAGCCTGAATTGACATAAATTTTTGATACAAATTAGATATTTGACATATGTCGAACAAAGAGCTTATGAGAACCAATTTTGCTGGAGCTTGCTTCAAATGTGCTAGTTTTCAGAGCATGGGCCATTATTAGGATCTCTAGAACCGATTATAAGGTACATACGGCCAACCTAGTTAAAATTTAGATTTGCATGTGTGAAACCATCGGTCATAACTAGAGTCCGTCAAATGCCATTTTGCCATGTTTCTTACTGTAGGTCCCTTTAGGACCAGATTTCGTATTTAGTCGTTTCACGTAGTAATGGGTGGAATGAACCACATTTGTTGGTGCCATAAATGCTATAAAATGCCTGTTTTTGTGATAAATGGTATATTTTGAATAAATGCCATATTTTAATGCTATATTTCAATCAAAATCAATATTATGTGGTTAATTCACAACAAAAGGGCTTACAAATTTCAAAATAAACATGCAGAAGTTTTGGTGAGTGCCAGGTACTAAGGTCGCGCGCCTCAACGCTCAGGTATGTATCCCGTTACGTCCACTCATCAACAACAACCCCGGGCTCTCCCCCTTCCCTTCAATGCACCTCGGATACCTACGTTCCACTCATTTGCCTCGTGTCCGTCATTTTTATCAGATCACTGTCTTTTATATTTGTGTTGTGGGATTTTTAATATTACTGGTGAAATTTTTTTCTAAAATTTCAACTTTTTAAAATAAATACTTACCATTTTCATGCTTTATTTTGAAATAAATGCCATTTTATATGCTATATTTTTAAAAAATACGGGAATATTTTGACAGACTCTAGTCATAACATATTATAAAATAGCACTTTTATCACACATCCTGCAAGAAATGTTCCAACCAATCAAAATGTATCACGCTGTTTGCCCAACTCTTAGTAAACTATAATAGTTACAGTGACTCTAAGTAGTTACGGATCATAGTGCTCTCTCACTCTAAATCACTTTTGAATAAGGATTTTCTCTTTGTTTAATTTTACTTTTTAGTACTGATAACCAAATACTTGACATTATAGTTTCAGGGCTCAAAGTGGCATTTGCATTGAAATTTATGTAAATAGTGACCAAAAATTTCAGAATTATGTACCAAATATGTACCACTTATTATCAATGTCACCAAACTTCAGTATAAAATAAAAATCAACGTATTATAAAAAAATTTATTGGAAAATATTCTATAAAAAAGCGATAGATAAAGTAACAAAATAAACTTTAATTTTGGCAATGCCTGTATATTAACAAAACAAATACTTTTTATAATAGTATATTATATACCGAGGTTGAAAGTGTTTCATTACTGTCGAGAGATTAAATCCGTGGTATGTATACTATGTATTTTACTCACAATCGGTTTTTGTTATTCTTCATATAATTATGTAAGTTTCAAGTAATATGTATTTTATCGCAGTTTCATAAGTCACTTTAACAAAGGAATCTGCAACGCGGTTGCTAGGTAAAATGACAAGTTCATTGATAGTGACGTAAAGTAAAGTACACAATTACTCGCTTTCCTACTGTTTTGAAGGTTAGAAACGTACTTCTTATTAACCGACTGTAAGTAATAGTATATTACATACCGAGGTGGAAAGTGTTTCATTACTGTTGAGATTAAGTAGTTAACCAAGACGTGAAGAGTCGAAGTCAACTTTATCTCGAGACAGGAATGAAACACTTTCCACCCGAGAATTCCAGTGTCCCTACCTACTACACTTTTCCGATCGGCTGGAAAGTTTGAAAGTTGATAATAGCTTATTTTCCAACTTTTTAAAAGTCAGTAATCACCTTATTACATACTATATTGTAGCATATTAAAAATGGTCGAAACGCGCGAAATATGAACTTTATGTACCTTTTTTTATGTTTATGTAATTTTATGTACCAAGCTAAAAAATATGTACTTTTACATAAAATATGTACCGGTTTCGAGCCCTGTAGTTTACACTACATCGTGATCTAGTACATTGCATAGCAGAGGTAAATTAACTTCATCATAAATTAAACGTCATAACAATTATGATTTAATACGATAACTGTCAGATGCACAGCTAGCTGTAATCCAAGAGTCACCACAGAGCCAAACTGAAAATTTGCAGTCTTTCTTGAAACCGTCATTTTAATCACTTATGTATTATCAAACCATCTGACAATTTTATGACTTGTATTTTAGGTAAGTTTGATTTTGTGTGGCTTGATGTAGTGGTAGCCAGCTCTGCCACTTGACATGACAGTTTTGTGTGTGCTAGCTTATTGCCAAGTGGTGACCCACTGCCATGTTGCAATTTCCCCACCTTACAAACTATTGTGAACATCTCATTCAGTATTGTTGTGTAGTGCAGTTGTAATGCTATAAAATGGATGAAATACCCTCCATAGCTAGGGTATTTAAGAATAAAAGGCTGTTAACATAGAAGCAACTTGAGAAAAGTTTACAGCAGTCGAATGTTGAAACTGTAGACAAAAGCGTTGCAGGTATATTTTGTTATTTTTATACTTGGTGTATGTTGTGAGTTTGACTTCAATGTAGCATACATTTGCCGACATCACAGTGGTTGGAAGCAACTAGTAATTAACTAATTAAGACTTTTATAGCAATAGTGCTATTGCTATTATGCCTAATGTGAAGCCTATTAACTGGTATTATCTAATAATATAGTTCAGTATCAATTGCAACGCAAAACAAGTTTTAGAACTTTTAAATTTCGACTTTAGATTCGGATAGAAGATGAAAAAATAGAATAAAAATGTCTTGACTCATCATCCTTCCACTTTGTAAGGAATACGGAAATCAATTGGTAATAAATAATTTGCCTTTGTTGTTCACCTAGCTAGCTCAGTACACATCCAAATCTTAATTTACCTTAGTTCGTGGACAGGAAGTGTCAATAATTGCCAAAAACTGGAAGTTGATCTGCACTTGTAGTATTCTCAGACTGAAACTGACTTCAAGCAATATGCACAAAAAAGCCAATTTGTTTACACAAACACAGATATATTAACCTTCTAAATATACACACGTAAAACAATAAAGAAAATAGGATTAAATCTTATAATAAACAGCCATTCCTAAACACAATAGCGTTAACTTAAGAATGTATAATCTACGTGCATTAGATGCTTCTACTCGATTTTACTTATCAAATAATGATAGATTCATTACTATATCTGAAATACATTCTTTAAACACTTTCAAAAAGACGCTGAAATAACTGTCTTTAATATGTGAACCTTAAACTGCATCGAAATCCGCCGTTGGGGTTTGATGCATAAAAACCCGGCTTCACGATTCACGTACGTATTTATTTATCTATGAAGCACATTTCTTTACGCTTGTGAAATCTTCACAACCCAGCCTGAAACGAACGCTTATCGCTCAAACTGCATACATGCCCTGTATAAGGTTACCTTAAACTCGAGGCTGACCTGTATTAGTCTTTGAATACTCATATGGAACTTTACTACAAATACTGTGACAGAGAAGTACCTGCTAATGTCCCCTCTCTGGCAGCTGACGTCACCATACAATCAGGACGTCACAAAACTCCTTGGCAGCTTTGCAATTGTGTACTTATTCTGTACAAGGTGGGCAAGTCTCTGTTTTGATTGGTAATTTCAACAACTATAGGAGATATGAAAAAATGGATCCCCATCTTGCATCCCTTTTTTCAAAAAAGATTTAATGGTGAAAACCAAAATTGCCTTTCCATTTTATGGCCATATCGGGCTTATTTATGAAAATAGAGAAAAGTAATTTTTTTACGTTCTTTATACATTATTTTGATAGAATGCCGTGACGTAGTCAATATTTCAAAACAAATTTCAAATGTTGAGTTATATCATCTAGTTGTATATTTTTATACAGAACTCAGTTAGTTGCGGCATCATGAGAAAAAGGATTTTTTCCCATTACAGTGATATACACTGTTTCAAAATTCCTTCCCCAAGTCTTTTCATTTCACATACAAAAATTTATACCTAGAAATTTTGAAGTTTATAAGTTTGACAGAAATAAAAACGTTGCAGTTCAAGTAATTGTTCTTTGTTTTGTTTGTTATGGACAAGGTCTAGGAACACGGACCAGGTATTTTCCGTTGTTGCTGACATACATATAATCTTTGGGCGCGAGGGTATGAACGCTAGAGCTTCGCAAGAGTCTACGCTGCACATATTTCTGGTCAAAGGCATCCAACTCACAACACATTTTTATTTTGCACAATAGACAGCAAACAACTGGTAGCCCAATTCCAGTAAGAACTGCAGGTAGGCAAGAACAGTAGAGGAGGAAGCGATTTTGGATTTTGTTACCAATATTCCAGGCTGCAGCACCAGGGAAGTTGAAAGCTAATTTGGGGTAAATCATTGTCAAGTTTCTAGAATATCGACCGAGGAAGGATTATATCACTACCATTACACGAAAGTGCAAGCTCTTCTACCAGAGGATTACCAAAGAAAGTTGGAATTTTGTCAGTGGTTAATAAACTAAAATGATCTTGATCCAAATTTTATTTTATAAATTCTCTGAAGGTACGAGTGTTTCTTTTAGTAGAAACGGATGTGTTACTATTCACATCATCATTGAGTAGCTGAAAACCCACACGTGTACTATCCTGGAAGACATCAATGTAGATTTTCAATTAACGTTTGGGCGGGTATTTCAAATAATCAGGTATTAAATAGCACCAATTTTGCTTCCAAACATAATTTGAGGTGACAATTTTTTTTCCAATTCCTCAATGAGGATTTAGAAGAGCAATAGATAATTTACCATAGAATGAATTGGTAAATTTATGATTGCAGTTAGATGGTGCACCACCACATTTTGCAGCTAAAGTTCGGGAATGGTTATACTGAAATCTTCCAATTTGCTCGATAGGTCGTACAAGTCTTATGATTTAGATTTTTTGTGTGGGGTTAGTGAAGGATACAGTTTATCAAAAGCCAGTAAATACCCAGAAAGTACACGATCAGAGAATTGAACATATGTTATTTTGTTACATAAATTAATTACTAACATTTTTGAAAAACATTGTAATCATTTTTAATTAGGATAACAGGAAACTTATCAGTTAATCACGTGCACATGATTTAATCGACATACCGTACCATGATTATATCAACAATGCTAAATTGTTAAAAACTGGAATATCTCGATACTGAAAAGCCATACGTACATCGGTTGTGTTTGTATATTTGGGTTCAGCCTAACAACTATTTTAACCACCTTTCCCAAGGTAAAGGAATTATGAAACAACCTGTATATCCATAGCATGTCTCTGTAATTGGTTAAAATTTGGAAAAACTGTCAAGTTAAGATGACACCTTTAAACGAAGTTCCGAAAGCCATCATTTGAACCAGATTGAGGGATGGGGTAAGCATAAGGGCAGTTGCGTGTGAGCTCAGTGTTTAAGAACATGAACTTATTCGCTAAGAACTCGTGATACTGAACAATTTTTAAAAAAAGAAACAATTATGCAACTAAAATTTTCAAAAATGATATCTTGATATTTTTACTGTCTTAATTTTCTATGAAGGTAATCGTATACAATAATATGTTACAATATAATATTCTAAAGGTTCCTCAGCCAATTTATTGCAGCAGGGGTCACATTTACAAAATCATCTGAGGTGCCCTGGAATGCTGTATGTGTGCACTGGGTTGTCATATACCTTAATTAGTTATAAGTGTTTAAAATGTATGGTAAAGATTCATATAATGCACATGTAATAGTATATTACATAACAAGCTGCAAAAGTGGTATATATCGTGTGAGTATATTTGAGAAACGAGGCAAAGCCGAGTGACTTTATATACAAGCGTACAATACACTTTCGAGGGAGTTATATGCGCTATTTTTTCTACTACCACAAAAAAGACAAATTTTTGCAATTTAAGGAATGACAGCTTTATTGTGACAACTGCCAGTCAGTAGTTTTTAGGTTAAAATGACATATTTATCCCACTACATAACCACAGTCTATACCGGGCGTCCATTCTCAAAGTCAAACATAGGTAATCAACACTGTGCATTCGATTTTTAGATGTTTTGTCATTATTTCTATACTACAGAAGTAAATATTATTATTATTAGTATCATTTAATGCGGAATAACTTTATCTTTCCATTGATGTCATTAGCTTTCCTGTAACTTGAATTGGCCAGCAGGGGTCAGCAAAAACGTCCAATGCTATATTAAATTCCCATGTTCGAGTTTGAGAACGGACACCTGGAATATAAAACAGTCATTTCACTCAGCCAAAATTATGCCCCCGAATTCCAGGGTGCATATTCCAACATTTCGACTCCCAGTATATGCGCAGTAGTTACAGTAGGCGTGTTTTTGATATTGACGGTTGAAAATTAAGTTCAAGAACCGTAACCTTTTCGAATTGCCAACAAAGAAGTGACTTGACTGTTTCGTATATAGACTGTAGTATAACTGTGAATTGTGCATTTTTTTCATAACAAACACGTTCACTATGATAACGACTGGGTGAATGATATTGTCATTTTTCGTGGCTACTTGACTGTGTGTAACTAAACTGCTTGTTTCTACAACTGACAAACAAAGATGACATTTACGCATAGCTATCCATACGCAGAGATTGCCTTTTTCTAACCTGACAAAAATAAGTTATATATTTTACGTTACCATTGGCGACGTGGAAAAATGCATTTTGCACACCTGGGTGCGAAACAGTATTGATATTCTTGTTTGGTGGTACTAGAAAAAATATTGTCTGTAGTTCTTCGGCGAAATGAGTGTTTTTTGGTGTACTCGAATTACTTTTTTGCCTCAACCTAATGGTCTTGGATAAAAGTGACTTTCTCATGCATAACAAAAAAACAATCATTTCACGTGCTTAATACAAAAATAACTATTTTGCACTCTTCTGTGCAGAACAACTGTAAGGTTTTTGTCCTGCATCAGTGCTTACATGTGTAATTAAATTAGATTTGTGTTGTTTTATATTCACCAACAGCTCAAGTATACGACTTTTCTCCTGTATGATTCTTCACTAGAGTTGGGCCGAACAGGGCTTTGGCCGGATTACCGGATACCAGATATCCGATCTTCATTGGGACCGGATATCCGGCGAATATCCGGCCTTCGGCGGGACCGAATCACAGTATTTAGGCCGCTGGATCAAATGTTGCAGCACTTGCTAAAACGGGCGCGGGGAAGCCCCGCTTATCTTATAACTGATGAAAATGCTGACAAATATTTTCAGGGTAGTGCTTCACATTATGCTGTCAGAACAGCTTAACTTGATAGATACAGTAGTAGCAATTACGTTTTAGAGGATGTCGAGTGCCAAATCCAAAAGTAAGGTGTGGAGTGTGTTTAAGGTGGCGATTTAGTAGCGAAAATCCGACGATCTTAAAATTTACTTAGTAAGTGGTGCTCTCTCGTCTTGAAAAGCATGCACCTCAAATGTAGGGTGTTAGGTTTGCAACCAGTCTAAATGAATGGGTCAGTGGCATAATTTTGAACACTCGTGACGGTCAGGTGGCCGCGGGGGGGGGGGGGACGTTGCCGGCTAATCGCACATGTCAATGTTTTGGCTAGCTTCTTATCGATCGATAAAAATTTAAGCGACCACACGCCCGATGTGAATCGTTGCAGTCTGGTGAACTTGTGGTTGGAGTTTATATAATTAGCAAAGATTATAACAGTTTATTCCAAACTAATTTTTTTTACCTTGTTTTAGTATTTTATTAGGGTAGTTGTTATGACATTTATATTATTTTGTACCTATTATAACTTTAGCAATAGCTGTGTTCGTTCTACATTTGGCAGATTAGTAAAATTTGACATCAGTTTCGTTGAGTTATTTCAGTTGTGACTAGGGTGACCACCTTTAAATTTATACAAACCCTGAGATCCTTTGTGAGTAAAAAAAGATTGTCTTCAATTAGAAATACAGAATGTTTATAGAAAACAAAAAGCAAGCAAATAAAACAATGTTCTTATTTCTTACTATTAATCGTTAGCAAATATAATACAGGGTGTAACCAAATACTTGCCCATATCGTACGTCACAAATTGGCCAAAAAAAATCATACTCGTATAAGCATAGTTTCAATTCTCAACCTTTACGGATATACTAACGGGGGGGGGGGGGGGGGGGGGCGCGGTTAAAATGAGGTTTATATCATTTCACTGTAAATTGGAAAAGGATATTCAAATGAAAATTGGCAAATCTTTTCTACCAGTAGAAGACTTATTTATGAAATGGTTTTTAATTTTTACGTACGCCTTTAAGAGATTAAAATTACAACTCCTATAATTGTTTTTATTAAAAATTCTTAACGGAAAAAAATTGGTTAAAAAAATGTATTGGAAAACCTGTTTTACTTAAAAATGTTTTAGGTCGTTTTAATTTTTTCTTAAAACTTATAGTTTTTTATAAAACAATACATTATCAGTTGCCAATTTCAACACCATAAAGCCATATACATTTTTTTTTAACTTCTATTGGCACAAAATATCTCCTGAGTGAGTTAAAAAGGTGCATAATAATTTATTTAACAGAAAATAGAGCTTCTGTAAACAATCTTACAATTACAACTAACCAATGGGATCTGCTAGAATCCACAATTAAGTTACTTCAGCCTTTTGAGAAAATAACAAAATTAGTGAGTTCTACAAACTCCATCATCTCAGATGTTATTCCACATGTGGCAACATTAAAACATTATCGTTCTAATCAATTGAATGAGCTGTATGGAATAGGAACTTTAAAACAATCATTAGTAGATGGTATATCAAACCGATTTTCTGACGTAGAGGACAAGGACCACTACACAATAGCCACAATGCTTGATCCTAGATACAGCGCAGCATTTTTGACTAAAAACACAATTGCCGAAGTAAACACAAAAATAATTGAATATGCAAAAAAGAATAAATCTCATCAAGGTGAAAATATTGAAAGCAGTGACGATAGTGATGACGATAATGAACCATTCGCTAAGATAACAAAACAAAATAATTCATCCATATCTCTATGGCAGAGTTATAATGAAATAGCAACATCAACCTTAAATTCAGGAAAAAATTTAGGCGTCAGTAAAGATCAAGGCGTAACTGCAGAATTAAACGATTATTTAAAGCTATCTTTACTAGAAAGAACATCTGATCCAATTATTTGGTGGAAAGATCATCAAAAAATATTTCCTAATCTAAATAAAATTGCAAGACAATTTTTATGCAGTCCGGCGAGTAGTGTTTATTCAGAGAGACTTTTTTCTGAAATTGGAAACATATGAAGATACGAGGTCACGATTAACTCCAGTAAATGCAGAAAAACTACTGTTTATTCACCACAACCCAAAAAAATTAAAGTTTAATTATTAAATGGTGAGTTCCTTAATTTAATAATTTTATCACTTGCAGTAATTTATAAATATTATTTCTATTTCAGGGTTCGGAGTAATTTTTTAGAAAAAGTTTGAAGTTTTGTTCTTCTATTTTTTAAACTTAAACAAAATACCTGTGTAATGTAATATAGGTACATTATATCTTTATTGTTCATACTTATGTCTTATTCATAAACGTAAAAATAAATAAAATGTTAATTTTTACAATACTATTTCCCAGTGGTGATTTTATAATTTTAAAATATTGGTCGAATTTTGTGGCCGGATTGGCCGGATTTTATGGCCGGATTCGCCGAAACCGGATATTCGGTATTTAGGCCGGATCGGCCGGATGCAGTATTACTGCCGGATATTCGTCCCATCCCTATTCTTCACATGTCTTAACTAACTTACTTTTATCTGCTGTTCTGTATTCACAAATCAAGCAATTTTATGTTTTTTCTCCTGTATGGGTTTTCATATGTCTAACTAAACCACTTTTCCTTGCTGTTCTGTATTCACAAACTGAGCAATTGTATGGCTTTTCTCCTGTATGTGTTTTCATATGTATAACTAAATCACCTTTCCTTGCTGTTCTGTATTCACAAACCGAGCAACTGTATGGCTTTTCTCCTGCATGATTCTTCACATGTATAACTATATCATTTTTCCATGCTGTTTTGTATTCACAAACTGAGCAATTGTATGGCTTTTCTTTTGTATGAGATCTCATATGTGGAACTAAATATTTTTTTTGTGCCGTTTTGTATTCACAAACTGAGCATTTGTATGGCTTTTCTCCCGTATGAGTTCTCATATGTGTAACTAAACTATGCTTCACTGCTGTTCTGTATTCACAAACTGAGCAATTGTATGGCTTTTCTTCTGTATGAGATCTCATATGTGGAACTAAATGATTTTTCTTAGCCGTTTTGTATTCACAAACTGAGCATTTGTATGGCTTTTCTCCTGTATGAGTTTTCATATGTATAATTAAACTACTTTTCACTGCTGTTCTGTATTCACAAATCGAGCAACTGTATGGCTTTTCTCCTGTATGAGTTTTCATATGTGTAACTAAACTATTTTTCCATGTCGTACTGTATCCACAAACCGAGCAATTATATGGCTTTTCTCCGGCATGACTCTTCACATGTATAACTAAATCACTTTTCCTAGCTGTTCTGTATTCACAAACCAAGCATTTGTATGGCTTTTCTCCGGCATGACTCTTCACATGTATAACTAAATCACTTTTCCTAGCTGTTCTGTATTCACAAACCGAGCAATTGTATGGCTTTTCTCCTGCATGATTCTTCACATGTATAACTAAATCACGTTTCCAAGCTGTTCTGTATTCACACGCCAAGCATTTGTATGGCTTTTCTCCTGTATGAATTCTCATATGTGTAACTAAACTATGCTTCACTGCTGTTCTGTATTCACAAACCGAGCAATTGTATGGCTTTTCTCCTGCATGATTCTTCACATGTATAACTAAACCACTTTTCCTAGCTGTTCTGTATTCACAAACCAAGCATTTGTATGGCTTTTCTCCTGTATGAGTTTTCATATGAGTAACTAAATTACCTTTCTGTGCAGTTCTATATGCACAAACCGTGCAACTGTATGACTTTTCTCCTGTATGGGTTTTCATATGTCTAACTAAACTATGCTTCACTGCTGTTCTGTATTCACAAACCGAGCAATTGTATGGCTTTTCTCCTGCATGATTCTTCACATGTATAACTAAATCACTTTTCCTTGCTGTTCTATATTCACAAACTGAGCAAGTATAAGATTTCTCTTCACTACAAGCAACATTTACGTTCTTTTTGTTAAATGTTTTGTTTTCATAATTTTCATCCTTGAATTCGATGACTTCTTGTATAATAGATAGCTTATCAAAACTTTCATTGCTATCCATGTTTTGTGATCTACGCGGTGTAGTTCCTGCAGAAGTAGAATACTGATTTTCCATAGATCCTTATTTAATGATGATTATGTTTGTTTGAAGGTTTCTTTTAATGATATATGAGCCAAAGGAAGTTTGATATCTTCACATCTAGAACAAAAGCAGATTGTCATTAAATAATAATAATTTTGCAAGCTGCTCTGTTAATTAACCCTCTATGTAACTTTCTAAATTCAGCGTTACATTGTGTTTCTCATTCATATTATTTAGTTAAAATTATTAACGTAACTAAAAGCAAATATTAGTTATTTTGATCACTGCGTAGTAGATTATTGATCCATGAAACCAGGAAGGTGTTGTTAAATAATATGCTGACTTGGTGCATGGTTTCCTACATCAATTAATTACCATTATGCAGAAGACAACAAGCTAAAATACCTAAGTGATTTTTTTTTGCAAATGTATCTTCAATTTACAGCTTTTTCAAGGAAACAAGCAGTGATAGTTTAGGAGCAGGAAAATGGGTGAAAAGGAAAGGACAGGTTTAAAATGGCATTGTGAGAACATTGATTTTAATAGAAAAATTAGAGGTTAAGGGAAGCCAGTAATAAGGAAGAAAATTCCATGTGCTAATAGAGAGAAAAAAAGATTAGTGGAAATCCCTAGCCAACACACTATTTATGCACAACAAAGCTTGTGGGGTTGCCTAAATTTGGGCTATTATAATAATTCATGTAAAAAGTGGTGTAAAGCCAGAAGAGAAAAAAAACATGCGATACAAATAGAACACCCCATGGTAAAAAACTTATCAGCCAGAAAGAAAAAAATAAATATTGTAGCAAAAGGTCCAGTCTCCAAGATATTAAACCGGACGATGTCTCATATCGTGCTGCGAGAACATTAGTAAACAAGAAGCTGGGCTGTACTGCAAACCGCACGCGTTGAAGAGAAAGTCAGAAGATATTAAGTTTAAACAAGAGAGGGTTGGAATGCATAACCACTGAATAAAACGCAAAATACAGAAGTAGCTGAACTGAATATGATATTAAAAATATAAAACAACCTAACAGAGAATCAGAAAAAAATTAAACATGAGCTATAGCAAATAAGGGATGAACAAAAGATGTTTAGTGAGAAAGTAAATAAACTAAAAAAGAAAAATGAAAAGAAAATGCGGAGATTAAAAAGAAGAATAAAGAGATTAAAGAATTACTCTTATTAAAAATAACATGAAGTGGATGGAAAAGAAGAAAACGAAAAACACTAGGGCCAGTTAAGATGGAATACAAAAATAAATAAAAGTGGAGGACATGGTAAAAGATACATAAAAGCACAAAGACTGAACTGGTTAGGACATATGCAATGTCAAATCACTAGAACCATTAGAAATATTACAGAATGGAAGCCAAATGGAAAAAAGGTATAGAGGAAATCCAAAATGCAAGTGGCAGGAAGAAGTGCCAAAAAATTTAAGACAAATGACATAAACAGATTCTGTACCAATAGAAAGGAATGGAGTAAAATAGTAGAGGAAGCCAAATCACACCATAAGTCACAGTACAGGGAAGATACATGAGGACTAATCCACCTCACAATTCACAAACAAGGATTTTGGGGGACCTGACAGACATTGTCCTGCCTGAACGTTGGCTTGCCTGCTATTAGCAGCTTCAGCAAAGTTTTTGTCGATTTTAAAATTTTCGATTTTTTTTATTTTAATAAATATTGGGGGGTGATGGGGGTGAAATTTTGGGGTTATATGTTCTGATATGCAAGAAATCTTTAAAAAATTTAAAAAAAGAAATTCGCCAAAAAAAATTTTTTTAAATCCTAGAACCCGATTTCAGCGCCACCTACCGGGTCCAATTGTGAATCTAAACCATCCAGGAACCCACTCAAACACACAAAAAATTTCATCAAAATCGGTCAAGCCGTTTAGGAGGAGTTCAGTCACATACATACGTACAGAAGAATTATATATATAAAGATTAATAATAATTGCTAGAAATAAAGAGCCCCCCAAATACCATCTGTTCAAAAAGAAATTACGTAAGGGTAGGACATGGAAAGCAAAATTAATGTCAACCGCAAGCTTTAGAGACCACAAACTTGAGAATTTCCATATCGGATTATAATATAAACTTACAACAACAACAACAATTACAGTTAATGAATTCTAAAGGTTGCTGTTTACAGTACTTCTAGTTTCCATGGTCAACCCTTATGTAATTTATTTTTGAACACACGGTATAATTATCACGTGCTTTTACTGACTCGCTACATCTTATCACTATTGATAATTTCAAATTTCAGATGTTTAAATTTTAATCGAGAAAATGTTGACCAATAATGTGAAGTGCGTTGTAACTGTGAAATTAAAATCATGTAGTGTACAGTTTGTAGTATTAACTACAATTTATATGTAAGTTTCCTTTCATCACTGCGAAAGTCAAATTGATTATTAATTGTAATTAAAGTATTGTCCCTGTAGTACATAAAACATTGACATAAGCATGGTATAGTATGTTGACTAAATCACATTAAAATGAACATATGATTAACTGGAGGGTTTCTTTTTATGTTGTATATGTTACGGTAAATGTGATTAATTCGGTGATTATGTATAATTGCCGGTTATTATATATACATAATCACCACTAAATTTGGTAAATGTCATAAATTATTGAATATTTATCAAATTAACAGGCGAGCTTATATAATTCCCAACTCATAATGGCGAATGTGACAAAAGTCCATAACTTGACCAAAACTCTCTTGCTTTCTAGAGGTCAGGGACATCAGCGATGTGTTTGCAAGGGACAATGCACGTCAGGCGTGCAAATGTAAAAAATCTGGCAAACTTTGTAATTCTAAATGTCATAACAGTCTAACATGTCTAAATAAATAAACTTAAAATATTTAATAATTTGTAGTAGTAGCAATAAACGTTATTTGGAAAAAAAAGATTTTTCTCTAGAGCATGAGTTTAGTTTGTTTTTGATATGTACTTGTTTTGTATAAATTCTAATAATAAAATTATTTTCTCTACTTAGGGCTTTCATTTGACAAGAGATGTCAGTCCCTTATTCAAATTTCGTTCAGGCTACATCCATGTAACTTAAAATAACCATTTATTGAATTTTGAATTGTAAATTATAAAATACAGGCAGACCTCGCCGTTCGCGGGGGTTACATTCCAGAAGAATGCCGCGATGCGCAAGTAAACACATAAATGATAAAAACGGGGTTAGGTTCCATTAACTAGATTTATTTATACTAAGCAACCTGAAAAAAACCAAAACTTTTCTGCGTTTTTTGTCCGGCAAATCTGAAGCAGAAACTTTACGATTTGACGACATGGTTTTCAGTGTTTTAAAAATTAAACTCAATTGAATTTTCGGCAAAAACGCTCGAGAAGACAGTAAAGCTTGAACTAAAATTCCATATGTAACTTAAGTCTGCCACTTGAATTTAGAGCTCGAATGTACATTTGTTTATTCAAGTTATAATTTTACAATCTAGTTCAGGTCCAATTTGATAATAAGAGATTCAAAGGAATAGGCTCGATAAGTGTGTTTACAAGTTTATTATAAATAATGTTATTTAGGTGTTCATGACATAAACCGCAAACGTCTGCTTTATTTACTTACGGCCAGTCTTATAAAGGTCACTAATCTGACACTAACTTTAAATCACTGTTAAAATAAACAAAAGCTCATCAAAATGTTGGTGCTTATGACATATGATTCATTATAAAACAACCTTTTATGCACTTTTGTTTATTTTAACAGCGAATTAAAGTTAACATCAGATCAGTGGCCTTTATAAGACCGGCCTTTAGTGTGTGAAAGTTGAAATAGTTGGCAATTCCTTCCGCGAACGGCAAAGAAAAGGGAGCACAAAAGTGCCCCGCGTAAAATCAAATCAGCGAACCGCAAAGCCGCGAACGGCGAGGTCTGCCTGTATTGTTATTCGCAGCCTCTCGCGCCATAGTGTCCAACGAAAAACTATCCTTCTGACTAGTACCTATTCAAAAAACTGTGCTGTATCCTACTGCCTCAATCAGACAACATCGCATTCGCCATTACAAGTTGGAAATTATATAAACTTAATTTGATAAATATTTAATAATTTATCACATTTACCAAATTTAGTGGTGATTATATATAATAACCGGCAATTATACATAATCACCAGTTTATTACATTTACCGTAACATATAAATCCTAATTTATCAAAATATTTTACAAAAATGTCAGTATTTAATTTCTTTAACAGAATAACAGCAAACAGAACAGCATAATTGTTATAATAAATGTTCAGTTTCTATGCATAACCGTGACCGTTAAACTACTACATTTTCGTGAACACCCTGGAGCATGTTTGGTTATATTTTTTTAAATTTATGATGAATCAAACAAAACGGGCATAAGCCCAATTACACTGTTTGTGCTTAATAATTTACAATATTTTACATGTATATACAGGGTCGCCATTATGTATGGGACCAAAGCTGCACTGGTCAAACGGTTGAGATATGCGTTTCATATTTGTTATATGTTAATTTGAGGTTATTTTGCATATTCTGAAGTAAAAAAAATAAAGTTTTAATTATTATTATTATTAATACACTTATGTTACATTACACTAAGTATTTCACTGCATTACTGTTATAACTGAGGATGAGTTTTTGCTTTTTTGCCGATCTTGAACAATTCTTTCCGATTTTTTACTATTAAATACTTATTTTTTATCTTCATATTTTTGAGAATTCGGCGGAGCCGTAATGCTTGCAAAATTAAAAGATCGTGTAGAAACGGCTTTAAATTAAAACATTAACAAACATTATTTTTGGTACGATTCGAAGATCGTATTAAGTTGGTTGCGAGCCGACCCGAGTCGTTGGAAAACATTTGTACCTAATCGTGTTTCAGAAATTCAAACGTTGACTTGCATTGATAATTGGCATCACGTCGATGTAGTCTTGCGAGGAATAAGCGCAAGACAATTAATTCATCTAGACGCGTGGTGGCGAGGACCACATTTTATTAGATATAATTTCGAATGATTTCAAAAACGGAGGGATTGAATCCGATATCGAAATTCTTTAGTTGCTTTAGTTACAGTTGCAAACTTAATAGATTTGTATATTTTTGAAAAATTCTCCTCATTAAACAAACTGATTCGAGTAACAGCATATTGCATGCGATAGTTAAATAATTTTAGAAATAAAAATAATAAAATTCTGGAACTTATAACAGTTGACGAAAAACGAAGAAAGTTGTCAGCATTAATTCGACTATCTAAAACACAAGAAATTAAAGAGTTAAGTAATAATAATCAACTTAGAAAACCTCAAAATCTTTCATCTCTCAACCCGTTTAAAGCTAAAAAGGGCATAATACACATAGGTCGAAGGTTAAGAAACACAGATCTTGTTTACGGAGAAAAACATCCCATTATTTTGCCTAGCAAGCACAAATTAACGGAATTAATCGCAAAAGACGTTCACGTTACTCAGCTTCATTGCGAACCGCAAACGTTATTGTATATATATTGTGTGAAAATTACTGGCCACTAAACGACAAAAATTTGGCAAGGAAAATATTTCACAGATGTGTCACGTGTTTTAAATCAAAACCTAAGGTGTCATGCCTCCGATGGCCGATTTACCTGCAGAGCGGCTTGCTCCCTTTGAAATTTCTGTTGAAGGACAGGAAAACCTGCGGTTGGAAGGTTCTTAAGTGTTATGTTTGTGTATTTGTTTGTTTTACGACCAAGGCTATACACCTTGAATTAGTTAGTTCCCTAAGCATTGAAGTTTTTATAGCTACACTTTGCAGATTCGTGTCAAGAAGGGGTATTCCGCGCGAGATTTGGAGCTATGCCACAAATTTTATTGAAGCAAGGAGGAAATTGTGTGAATTGCAGGATTTTATAAATTCATAGGAAACCGATCAAAAAATTAAGAATTATTGTCTCTCAAGGGAAATAGTATGGAAAAATATTCCACCGCGAGCACCACATATGGGTGGGCTTTGGGAAAATTCTGTCAAATTGTTTAAATTTCACCTAAAAAGAATAACTGGTAATGCACATTTGATGTATGAAGAATTTAACACTCTTATTATACAAATTGAAGCACGTCCCATTCAATCCTTAATTTCCGACCCTTTAGACCTGAATCTTTTAACTCCCGGCCACTTTCTTATTGGTCGACCAATTACCAGCGTCGTGGATAAAGACTTAAGGAATGCCAAGGAGAATCGACTCGTGGATTTCCAAAGGGTTCAGTTACTGACCCAACATTTTTGGAAATGTTGGGCGAAAGAATATTTGTCAACACTGCAGCAACGACCTAAACAACGGGACACTTACCAAACCATTGAAATGGGGTCGTTGGTTATCGCAAAAGAAGACAATTTACCGCCTTGTCAATGCTCATTACCCAGGGTCCTCAACCTACACCCCGGTGCAGATGGAATCGTTAAGGTACCTATAGTGAAGACCTCCAACAGCATCTTGAAGCGACTGTTAGTGAAATTGTGCCCTTTGCCATCTGGTGAAGGACAATAGCAAAAGTGCGCTCAATTAAACCAAGAACTTCCATAAAATATCGAAACCGTGTTAGATTTAAGCAAAATTCTTTAACCTCTCTGAGGAACGAACTTTATGAGTACCTAGTTATTTTAGAAGCGTTCTGGTTATCTTTAGCATTATTTTTCATTGTAATTCACGTACATTTTATACTTTTATTTTGGTGTGAATAGATTAACTTTTATATAATGTTGAAATCATAAATGTTTCAAGGTGGCGAGTATGTTTAATATTAAGAAGTGACACACTGCGACGCTGTTTGTGCCGGTTACTTGTTTGTTGACATCTGGACATTTCTATGACTAGTAGCCCCAAAATCTAAAAGGACAGACTCGAACCGACGTTAGCCCTGGTCGGTCGCATAGAATATACAAGTTTTAACGTTCTTGTACAGAAAATTTTCGTTCGTGTATTTGTAGTTAAATAAAGTATTTTTAAAACGTTTGCTACCGAAATCAATTATTGTTTAGCATACAGTCCACTACTGAACTCTTTCAGGATCGTACAAGTATTATCCCTGTTTAATAATACACAGGTAGAAGGATTCCAATCAATACTAATCAATAATCATTTGAGAGATAATGAAACAAAATTTAAAGTTTTTTTTGAATTTCAAGTTATCACTTTAACTGGGTCATGTGTGGAAAGTGGCAATTTTAAATACAGAGTTTGTCCATTTATTTATTTCCATGTTAGTGTATAAAAACGTTTTGTTACCTTCACTCTAACTGTAAATAGGAACAAGCAAAGGCAACCGACTTCTCAACCGGAACTGGTTGTGGATAAAACAAAAGACTAAAATCTTCAGCTGTAAAATAAAATATAGACGCCAAGTAGCAAGTAACCCAGTACTTTGCTAATCAAAAGGTACACTACAGAAGGCGCTACTAACCAAACCTGAAAATTAAAGGTAACAGCAAAGGCACAAATCAGATACCCTGGCATAGATGTCAAGTCAGTATAATATCACAAAATAAGAGTAGCTGGTAGTACATACACAAATAAAATACACACATGGCAAACCAGATTAAAATATCACATGGAGAAAATATCACAGCAACTAAGGGCCGAATTCAGAGACTAAATTGAGCAACACTCACACTCATCTCATACTGACTTCACCCTAATCTTTCAAGGAGGCAAGGGGACTCACGGTAAACAAGCACCCCAAAGGAAACAAAGTTTACTACGTCCACGTCGTTGTTTCTGGGTAATGCTAAAAGTAAGATTTAAGAACAATAGTAATTTTTTATTAAAAAAAATCACTTTGACCTTCGAATGACCTTCACAATTGACCTAAAGGACATTATGGTCAAGGTTATTGTCCCCTAAGTCTACTCAAATATTTTTTCGCCCTTAAATCATCCAAATTCGAAAAAAAAGCTCTGGACAAATTTTCAACATTTAACCTTAATTTGACCTTTTCAAGGTCACTCCAACGAGTTATAAACTATCATTTTGGACATAAAATTTTTTGCTCTTCCCGAATCTGGCGTCAAAAATAGGGGTTCTCATTAAAAAAATATATTTTGACCTTCAAATGCCCTTGAAAGTTGACGCCAAGGTCAAAGTTATTAGTATAGTCAAATGACCCCCATCGTCCTGAATAACTTTTGTCTGCACATTTTTTTTTTATTCGGCTTACCAACGGAGATATTCGGATGCGTCGATTAAAATGGCCCACCCTGTATATATATATTACAGCACTTCAGGCCTCTAGGGCCCATGGCTTGGTACAATACATAAAGTATTTTTACATTAATTTAAACAAATGTCGATTAATCAGGTAAATTAACAAAAATAATCACTCTGTGGTACTTAAGATATTTGATCCAATATATACTAATTAAACACAATTTTACTTAAAACTAAATTATTTGTAATTCTAATTCGAACAGTAAATATCAAAATATACCTATCGTTGATTCTAATTATTGACTGGATACGGAAGTAAAACTTGGTTACACGATGAATTTCATGTGGATCGCACACAATAATAAAATCAATTACTGTAACCTTTATCACTGTCTATTTGACACCCAATATCTTTGTAAATCAGCGGCTGGCCAGGTGTGAAGGTAATACATATTTAACACTTGGGTATCCTTTAGAATTAATGTTTTAGAACACTATGTCATTTAAAATTTACTTATTTTGCACGGGAAGGTATATTTACATATAATTCGGCACTACAGCCCAAGTAGGTTCATGGCTTGGTTCACTATCACTTTCCACGTTTTTCTATCCTGCTTCTTTATCTTCCAATTATTAATGTTGGTTAGTTGTAGTCTCTATTTTTGTTATCAAAACATTTTTCAACTGGGTGGCAAGGACTTTATATGCCGCGTTTAATAGGGCTATTCCTCTGTATTTCATACAGTCTGTTTTATCTCCCTTTTTGTGTATCGGTAGTAGTATTGCTTCATTCCATTTTTGTGGTAATTTTTCTTGCGCCCATATCTTCTTTAGTAGTTGTTGCATGCATTTAGCTAGTTGTTTTCCACCATATTTGAATAATTCTGCAGTTATTTGGTCATTTCCGGGACTTTTATTAATTTTCAAAATAGAAGAATGTATAAAAATGGGGACGTGGAATGTAAGAGGAACGCATGAGGAAGGAGCCGTGAAACCGATAACAAGACAAATGAAGTTATACGAATTTAAAATAATCAAAAAGGAACCGAAATTATGGAAATTGAAGATTACATATATTTTAATAGCGGAGGAGACGATAGAAGATTAGGAACAGGCTTCATTATAGAAAAAAAACTAAAAACTGCAGTAGTAGAATTTAAACCTATAACAAACAGAATGTGCCACTTGAGATTGAGAGGAAAATATCAGAAAATCACGCTTGTAAACATACACGCACCAACAGAGGAAATAGACATTGATATGAAAGAAGATTTCTATAACCGCCTAGACGAAAATTATGAAAGGATACCCAGATATGACCTCTCAAAATTATACTGGGCGTCGCAAATGCAAAAATAGGAAAAGAAGAGCATTTCAGACCAACCATTGGCACGCATAGTAAACATGAAATTACAAATGAAAATGGGCAACTATTAATCGATTTCGCTAAAGAGAAAGACTTGATAATAAAGAGCACATATTTTGAGAAGGATATATACAAGGGAACCTGGAGATCACCGGATGGATCCTATGTAAACTAGATAGACCATGTTCTTATCAAAAGAGACGAAGAAAGATCCATAAAAGATATACGAACTTATAGAGGACCAGATGCTGACACCGACCACTTCTAAGTTGGCATAATAATGAAACAAGAACTACCGATATAAAGAAACAAAAGCAAATTAGAAATAAACCAAAACAGAATAACCAGACTAACAAAACATGAGCATAGAATGGAGTATGAAGAAAAATTAAGCAATAGCCTAAAAACAATAAAAGACTCCGATGACATAGAAGAATTGTGGCTACAAATAAGTACAACAATAAAACAAATGGCAAGACATTATAACGAAAGTAGCAACAAAAATAATAAGCACTGGTTCGATGGAGAATGTGAGGAAGAGCTGGACAAAAGAAACACACTACGAATGAAAATGTTAAAAACAGAAACCAAGCAAGCAAAATAAGTCTACATAACGCAAAAGAAGAAAATGTAAGCAAATATTACGAGAAACGAAAAGAAAACATAGCGAAAAAACTGATGGCCAGCGTAGAAGAAAACTACCAAAACAAAGAGATAAGAAATCTATATCAGGCAATAAAAAAAGAAAAGGCAGGATACCAACAAAAACTTATATTTTATAAAAACAAGCAAGGTGAACTAGTTGGAGAAACAGAAGACATTCTAGAGCTATGGAGAGATCACTTCTGCGAGCTACTAAACATAACAATAGAGTACCAAGAACAGAGTGAAGATGGAAATAAAAATGAAGAAAAACACGACCAAGACACAGAAAACCCACCAACCCTCGAAGAAATAGAAAATATAATGAATACATTGAAATATTGATATAATACAATTAAATAATGTACGAATGTTTAATGTAAATAGAGAAACTACAAAATGACTGTCGAAATGGCAAATTGCACTACTAGAAGGTTGTCGGTAGCACGAATGACTACAATAAAATTATTACATATTAAATTTTGGGTGGCGAGCTGAATTCGACTATATACCCACCAATACAACAGCATTCAAACGTTGACAGTGAAACTGAAACTGAAATTAATTAATCAATTCTTTTTTAAAACATTTTTATGTAATAACTAATAATACCTAAGTAATTTTGGCAACACTGTTGTATGTAATTTAAGTCGCAGATTCAGAAAAACACAAAATATACAAGGTATTCCATTTAAAAAATCAAAGTTGGTATCATTTCCGGTAAAACCGGAAGTCAGCCATTTTGACTATATCTATCGGCCAATCAGAAATTATGTACAGTATCTTGGTATAAAATTGTATACAAATCCATTCATAAATAAAGAAGATATAAGCATGGCCCTAGTCTCATTGTCACCCGGTATACCCACCAATACAACAGCATTCAAACGTTGACAATAATTAACAATATAGCTCTCACAGACTCAAGATCTTGTTTCTGATATAAGACGCTTCATAACCCGGAATATAACTTGTAGTTAATTTTAATCTAATCAGATTCCAGCGTGTCGCATGAAAGTATTACGCAAAATTCTTGCAAATGAGGGGATAACCAAAAGTTGGATTCAATCGAGCTCTATTTCACTAGCCTGACGAGAAAGCCGAGATCGAATTAGTTTTGTCATGCAGTTGCTGTACAATCCCAATATTACAGATAAAATTTGACCTAAAAACTAGCAAAAATGAACTAACGCATAAGTAAACAAGTTTAGATTATAAATAACATTTAAGTGGTAATAAACCTTGTGCACAAGACAGCTAATGCTCTGCCGAATAAAGGAGCCCCATTACTATAGAAAACCCCCAAAAGTGCATTATTAAACTAACAAAGCAGCATAAAGTGAAGAACACCTCCTGATCTAATACTTCGAACCAACAATTCAATCAAAACACCAAGAGATCACTACATCCAAATATTTTTCTGCAACCCTGATACTCCGAAATGGCATTTTGCTTATTAGGACCGCGGTATCGCGCTAATTACGGCCTCGCTAGCCTATTTAAACCATCAGGCCCCTACCTTACATCCACAGTAGCCGGAGGAGCCCACCATTGCCATAAAGTGGTAGCAAAATCTGGTATTAAACTTTTTAAAAGTGGTCCTGGACAGCAGTGAAGTGACAGCTGAGTGATTGGGTGCGGTAAATTTTGTACGATTTAAAGAGTTTAAGTGCGAAATATTATATAAAAGTTTGTATAGGCAGACCTTGCCGTTTGCGGATTTGCGTTTCGCTGATTTGATTTTACGCGGGGCACTTATGTGCTCCCTTTGCTTTGCCGTTCGTGGATTGAATTGCCAACGTTAACTGTTTCAACTTTCACACACTAAGTAAATAAAGCAGACGTATGCGGTTTATGTCATAAACACCTAAATAACATTATTTATCACAAACTTGTAAACACACTTATCGAGTCTATTCCTTTGAATCTCTTATTACTACATTGAACCTGAAATAAATTGTAAAATTATAACTTGAATAAACAAGTTGACATTTGAGCTCTAGATTCAAGTGGCAGACTTATGTTATGTATGGAATTTTAGTGTATACGCACGTTTATGTATTTTTGAATTTTTTGAGGTTGCATGGTATACTAAATAAATCTAGTTTATAGAACCTAACCCCGTTTTTATCATTTATGTGTTTACTTGCGCATCGCGGTTTTGCGCTTTGCAGCATTCTTCTGATACGTAACCCCCGTGAAAGATGAGGTCTGCCTGTAATAATAACAAGTAAGGGACGTAGAAACTGATTTTGAACAACACATAAGGTAGGAATAGAGCCTAAGTAAATTTTACAGAGAAATAAACAGAACCAACTGCGGCACTGATAAGAGCGGGGTCAACGTGGGTCGACCGGAGTTGCGCTCTTTGCGCGGTGCAATAAGCGACAGTAACGCATAAGCAGGATTGCATCTAGAAATAACTACAAAAGAAAACTAGTGTCTGGGAGATTAAAGCGAATTGGAAAATGGAGAAGATACTAGAAGAGATTAATACAAAACTAAATAAATTAAATGATTTAGACAACAAAACTGAAGATATGAACAAATAAATTAGATAAAATAAGCAATGAAATGGAACAAATTAGGACACAAAACGAGGAACTAAAGAAGGAAAATGAAAAATGTAAAATAGAATTAAATACACAAAACATACGAATTGAAATACTAGAAAAGGAGATACGCAAGAAGAAAATTATAATACAAGAAGTGGAAGACAAAACAAACGAACCAGAGTTAAAATTAAAAGAAAAAGTGAGGGTAATCTTCAGAGAAATAGATGTCACAATAGACATGGAAAAAGAAGTCCAAGAAATTAGAAGACTAAGAAGAAACGAAAAGGAAAAACAGAGGAACAGACCAATATTGATAGAGCTAGCATCAGTGAATAAGAAGCAGGAGATAATGAAGGCCACAAGAAACCTAAAAGGAAGAAACATCTGGATAAATGAAGACTACTCAAAGCAAATCCAAGAGGAAAGGAAAAACCTAATAAAATATATGAACGACGCAAGAAGCAAGGGATGCAAGGCAAATCTCCGATATAATAAACTACAATTCAATAACGAAGTATATACGCTGGAGCAACTAAAGAGGTGGGAAGTAACAGATGAGGCAAACAGAGAAAAGGCAAGAGGAAACCAAGAGACAAGTAAGAAGGAGGAACACGAATATAAGAAAAACATTTATAGAGGAAGAAAGATAAGTGAAAGATCACCCCAAGACAGGGGAGACGATGAAATTAGGAAGCACATGAGGTCAATCACTTACACTGGAAGACGTACAAAAAACTAGATAAGGAAAATAACAGGACTGCTAATAAATTAAACAACCGCTATGAAAATGGAAAGACAGAAGAGAAGGTTGAAAAGAGCAAGAAAATATAACAGATGAATATACACTATACCACTCAGGGGTACAAGGAGGATGTAGAGCCAAAGAATGAGTGGGCATCATACTAAACAAAGAAATAAACAACAGGCTAATAAATTTTGAAGCAATAAACTCAAGAACAATAAAAATAAGCATACTACTACAAGAAGTAGTGAACATAATACAAATCTATGCACCAGTAGGAGAAGAGGAAGATTCAATAAAGGAATTCTACGAAAAAGTACAACAGACAATAGACCAGCTGAGAGAAAAAAAATAGAAAATTGTAATCATGGGAGATTGGAATTCCAGAATAGGAAAAGACAAAGAAAGAGGCTTGGGCTGTATGGGACACTACGGCGAAGAAATACAAAATCGAAATGGAAAAACAATGATAGACTTTTGCATAGAAAATAAATTGATAATCGGAAATACCTTCTGGAAACAAAAAATAGAAGACAGATATACCTTTCTGGCAAAAGAAAGAAACGCAAGAAGCATCATAGACTTCATCACGTATATGAGAAACATGCAACATGAAGTAAAACGCATTGAGACAATAACAAAGGCAGAAATAGGATCAAACCATAGATTAGTCGTAGCAAATATGTTGATAACTGAAATGGAAAATAGAAGAAGATAAGGAATACATCAAAATTAAAATATGTAAACTAAAAGATGAAGAAACCAGGAAAGCATACCAAATAGAGACAGATGGCTCGCTAAAGGAGATAGAAAGGACTAGAAAAGAATGGAATATGGATGAAAGATGGGAAAAGCTGAAACAAACCTTATACCAAAACGCGGAGATAATATGTGGAAAGAGGAAAAGAAACTTCAGCCAAAAACGAACAAATTGGTGGATAATAGTTAAAGGAACAAAATCAAAAGAAAAAAAGAAGCGTGGAAGAAATACAGTAAAACGAAAGAGGCACAAGCCAAACAGAGTATACAAAATTAAGAAATGAGGTGAAGATAGCAGTTAGGGAAGAAAAACGAAAAAGCTGGGAGAAATTTGGGACAGAGCTAATTGAGGACTTCAAAAATAATACTAGGAAATTCTGGAATAGAATAAGAAATATGAGAGGGATAAAGAAAAAAGAAGTAAGAGGAATTAAGAATAAAGAAAATGAGATAACGATTAAATGACAAGAAATTCTAGAAATATGGAAAAATCACTATACGGAAAAATTTGAATAAAGACCAAATGAGGGGAATACAAGAAATGAAGAAAGAGACAAGAAAGAAAGAAACCAACAAATAGAAGAAATTAATATGGAAGAGATAGAGGAAGCACTAAGAAATACTAAAACAGGAAAAGCAGGAGGAGCAGGAAACATAGAACCAGAGATGATAAAGTGGATGAGCGAGAAGAAAAGAGGTGGCTGGCCCAAATATGTAATGAAGCCTGGGAAAAAAAAAGGATTCCTAAGGACTGGGAAAACAATTTAATTGTTCCTCAATTGTAAACATCAATTTATCAAGTCACTGTATTCACCTTGAAAATGTCTCTTAACTTGCTAGTGCTCATTGATAAATGATAGTGTGCAAAGCCAGAGTTGTCTTCTTTAGCATGTGTCATATTCATGAATTTAGTTGCTTGTCAGTTTGACATTGTAAATAAATGGTAAATTTATAGTTATTTACAAGTGAGGAACAAATAAAATATTCAACAATACACGCAAGGTAACGGGTTTTACTGGCTCCAGAAAGTGACTGGCTCGCCAGTCATATCCTTCTGTCCGCCAATAAAAACCCTCTTACCAAGCTAGTAATGTTAAATACTATAATATTACCAATCCACAAAAAGGGCGACCATACAATCTGGGAAAATTACAGAGCGATCTGCCTATAATCAGTAGGTTTTAAAGTTTATACACGAATGGTAGAGAAAGGATTAAGAAAACAAGTAGAAAAAGAATTGGAAGATAGACAAGCGGCATTCAGAGCGAACAAACAGACAAATGACAATATTAGCATAGTGAAAAACCTTGTAGAAAGAGCAATCGATAGTGGAGAACAACTATATCTGACTTTCATAGATTTAAGATCCGCATTTGATATGATAGAAAGAGAAGTAATATGGAAAAGCCTAATGAACCTTAAAATCGACAGAAAATTAATACATGTAATAAAAAACATATCAAAACATAATAGCAAAAGACTTTAAATGAAAAAAGGGGTGAAGCATCGGGATAGCTTAAGCCCACTACTGTTCATTATAGTAATGGATAGGTTAATAAAAATACAAGAAGGAAAGTATAGAAACCTCATCCCCACAAAACTAGATAGCCTACTCTACGCGGATGATATTGTACTAATAGCCAAGACACAAAGAAAGATGCAATACATAGTAGATGTGTGGACACAGGAAATTGAAAACCTAAAAATGGAAATTAATACAAATAAAAGCAAAGTAATAATAATAAATGGCAAATATAGAACAGAAGAGGAAAGAGTAATATTATGCAAACAGAAAACACTGAAAGAAGTAACAGTCTACGAATACTTGGGAAGTGAGATAGCTAATGACGGAAATCTAGACCTGGAAATAGCGAAGAGAAGGCAAAAGGCAACGAACATATAGCATGCAGTAAATAAGCCTATACTACAGAAAAACGAAACAGACATGATCACAAAGATGAGGGTGTACAATGTAGTTGCCGTTCCAACAATACTATACGCTAGCGAATCATGGCTGCCACTGCAAAAACACGAATCCCAAATAAATGCTATTGAAATGAAATACCTGAGGTAAATAGCGGGAAAGACTAAATTTGATAAGAGTAAGGAACTCACAAATAAGGAATACAACGAAACAAGAACCTATCATGACAAAATTGGAGAAAAAACAATTGAACTGGTATGATCACATAACTAGAATAGTCAAGAAAGTGATAAGACAGGAAAAGGAGGGAAATGAAAAAGAGGCAGACCGAGAAAAACCTGGATGAAAAGGATAGAGGAAGTGGGAACAAGTAGAGGAAAAACCTTAAACGAAATGAAAACCTTGGCACGAGACTGAAAGGAATGGGAGAAGTGGATAATGGAAATGGGAAATATGGAACCAAATCTGATGCCCTAAAGGACAAAAGAATATAAGACGAAGAACAACCCCCGCTGCGGATCAGCTCGAGGTATGGATTAGCTCAGGGAGAATTAGATTGGATGGAATAGACCTTCAACAGCAATCCTCTAGGTGGTACCGGGCTTCTGAGAAAACCCAACAAGCGCCAGGTGATTACGCCAAGTTTAACCAGTGCATAGAAGCCATCGACCCGCAGGTATTGTATTTCGACGATGGCCTTGACAAGAAATGTAACTGTAATTCCTCTTGCAGTTAAGGATTCTTCACACACACACACAAAACCCAAAGCGGCAGGTTACGTTAGGTCAAAGGCGAATTGCTGCAGTCTGTCCGAAGAGGGGGCCAAACTCTATCAGCACGAGAACAAAAAGTTATCCGTACCGGGACCAAAAAGAAGCCACAAGAATGTAAAGCAATAGATTCTAACTAAATAGCACTAAAAAGAAACATAGCCTAGATGTTATGCTCCGTTTGCCAGAATGGTAACATGTGCTCTGCTCAGATAAATCCAAACCAAGTTTGAGCTAGGGAAATTATCAAAAATGCCTCTCACAAAGACTCCATGGAGATCTCCGGCAGGCTCACGATACGCCAAAATTAATTTCCCAAGCAGGATCCTTGTGACAAAACCCAATTAAGGGACGTTTCAAAACGTAGTTTCACAGAACAACCTTTCTGAAGCAGGACATCACGGCAAATGGCCGAAATCAAAATTTAGGAGCCTTGAAGAAAACTCAGCATATGCAACCCAAAAGCTCTATACGTGGAGTGAAGCCTACCCAAACGTAAACTATTTATAAATTGTAACTTGAAAGTGGACTGAAAGCTTGGTGGTATCGTAGGTAAAAATTAGACTTGTGAAAGATAAGGCAAATAGTTACATGAATAATGACGTTTGAATCGTAACAGTTTTTAATATAAGCTCAAATTTAATTTATTTTGATATTTGTAAAACTGGATTACACGGGAATGATGGCCATAACACGGGAGCGACTAAAAGCCATGAACATAAAATACGAATGATGTTTTAAACAAAATAAATTTATTTTTTACGTTTGTTAAGGTTTAGAAATGTAAGTACTACAAATAAATTCAAAACTGCAAATTAATAGGTTTTTTTTAGGCACGAGAACAAAAGTAATAATAAAACATTTAGACTACAGTAACATTATTAATAGCTTAAAAGCTCAGGTAATACTCTAATAATGTACCTAGGTTAGAGTAGGGACATGCCACGGAAATGGTAAATTAACCTGCAAATATTTTTTAAAATATATATTGTATATATTTTCATAATTTTTTAAAAATTGAACTCCAATAGAAATTTACTTTTTTTAAACTTTTTTTTTAATGACTGCTACCTTTAATTTGTGTCGGGACTTAAAAATTGCCACTTTCCAGACACTAACTCAACTACGTATCGGAGCTCATAGAAAGCAATCCTATAATAATTAATAATTTTATTCATAAGAATTATGTTTTGTTAAAGACGGTAATATATTATTTAAGCACAAGACTCACAAACACAATGTCAAAACAGCAAAATTTGCCAACGAATAAGTCGCTTGTCTGCTCAAAAAGATCTCAAGCGACTGGGAAACGGATTTTAGTAGTAACGAATCAGTAGCAGGTAGGAAAACAGACACACTTAAATGCATTGTAGAAGTCTTAATGAACCGGTCGCGGCTACTCGGTTGCAGTTATCAGTGACTGGCGAATGTGGAGAAAAACGCTGCTTTAATAAAGGAAAATGCAGAAGTGATAACATACTGATTATTAATTTACAATTTAATAAACTTAAGCCGCTAATTCATTTTTATAGTTCAAGAGGTTTAAGATATTCGACAGCAAAATTGGTATATAAAAATTAAGTAAAGCTGGTACTGGACATGATGACTTACTTGATGATTCCAGAAAGATACTGCAACGCTACAAATGTCAAAGCTGACTGATGGTTGCTACAGCTGTCTTCTAGAATACTTCATTCAAAAATTCTGTTTGTCAACAATATGTATGCCATTAAGGTTGATATATAGAACCGTGAGAGTCGACTCGATCTTCAGATGTTAACTGTAACAAATAAACATTAATAATTAGCAAATTTCAATGTTAGTTTCCTACTTTAAGAGTTACGTCAGTTCATGCAAAAAGATAAATTTATAGTCTTCTGGAATTAAACAACTAATTTCTGAAATGCAACTATGCATTTTAGACATTGCTCTGTGAAAATCTAAAATATGTAATATTACATAAATAATACGATTTTGATCAAAACTTAAAGACCACGTTTTCATAATTAAAACTCTTAATACACCGTCAATCATATTATAAGTATAACACAATAATAAATTTACACTAATAATTTTATTCAGCTCCCTGCATATACTCTCACATACTGTACATCATATCAGTTAGTAGATACAAACTGTAAACAATCTAAATAAAAATCATACAACACTAGAAAAAGGTAGATATAAATGAAAATCTAGAATTACAATACAGACGCAACTTCATCTGCAGATATTATTCAATTCTGTTTGCACTGGAACAAAACGTTATAAATTTAGCGAGGGTATACTGCAGGCCCCTAAGACTTGATGAAAGTTGACAAAGCTAATTTCATACATGGAATTAGTATTACAATAGTTGCTATTTACTTTTATACGGTAATTATCAATATTTTCAGCTAAAATGTTAATACTATTCATTTAGAATCAAAGAGTGTTTTTTCAAAATGTTGAAGGGTTGAAAATTGTTGATAAGGACAGCTACATTTAAGTGAAATTGAATACACCACCGACGAGGCGATATCAATAACAGCATATTGCATAAGGACAAGTGTGAGTTATATAACCATCAACAGCAATGCATAACATTTTTATAAATCCATACTAAGTATTACTACTTTTGAAAGAATAATAAAGTGCATTAAAAAAACCGTTACCAAGTGGCCTTGTGTCAACCAGTAATTTTTGAAAGTCATGTCGCACGCAACCTATTTTATGGATTGTGTATGCACACAACCTCATTTTAACAACTGACAACTCAAGTGACCGAGCACGTTGAATTCTTAGTAGAGTGATCTAATAATCACTGACATGCACTCGGAAGACAAAGTCTAGTTCAAAGCCTTATCGATAATGTTTCTTTTTAAACGCACATTAACAAATAACATTTGAAAGATTTACTTATTTTAAAATTACTTGCTTGGTAATTTCACATGTTAAAAACCGACAAAAGTTTGTAATTTTAAATATTAATGTATTGTCAAAATGGTAGTAAATTTTACTCAGAGCAAAAGTGTTATTACATAAGTAAATAATATTTACTTAGGCAAGTACCATGTGAGCAAACGAAAATGAAATCAAGCTTGGCTTTGAAAATTGAAACATGTCGATTATAATTCACATTATGTTGGATATGGACTACTATATTAACTGTCATATTTAAATTTAAAACATCTGAAGAAAAAGACCACATGACTTGATTTTGTCAAAGCCAAGCTTGATTTCGTTTTCATTTGCTCACATGTTATATACAGTGACTGCCAAAAAGTCGGCATAATATGGGAACATTTTTTATTTTTGGTTTTTCAAAAAAACTTTTTTACGTCAATAATTTGTGCATGTCTTAAAACCTATTTAGCCCCTATCATATATACCGAGTGATTTTTACTTATTTAGAAAATGGAGTTTTTGACACCTCTTGAAATTTACCTGCGTTTACATAGCGTGAGTCTTACACTACGGTAAAAAAGTGGTCAAACAGGTTTAAACATGGAAAAGAATCTTCTAAAGATGCACCTCAATGTGGTGGTCGTATATTGGTGTCGACTGAATAAAATTCCTGCTTGCAGAGAATTGTTGTGCTTGAGCATCATTTGGAAAACTATATTGCTACTCAAGATGATTATGTTGAAAAATATTTTGATTCAAGCATCTTGTTTGTTTCTTTATATGTTAGGCTGCGAATACATTGATCATTCCTCGTATACAGGCTGTTTCAAAGCAAATGCGAAAAACTTAAGGGGCTGATTCCTTGTTCAAAATAAAGGATAGTTTATTATATAAACATTGGGTCAAAAGTCAACCATTAGGGAGATATCGCACTGCAAATATGGCTGAATAATTAAATGATCAGTTAATACATTTTTGATTAAATTAGTCGTACTTTGTATTCAAACTAAGTGAGCAATGTCAAATAAAACAACAATAAGAAACGTCTTAAAAAGTGATAACAACCAACTAGATTATTTTTCTAAAATAAATTTCTTTTTCTCGACATGCAATGCTTTACGTTTTATTTTTTTATTTGGAAACGGTAAGTTTTATGAAAAAATTGCAAGAGACAAGAAAGTTTCTAAATAAACCAGGCTATCAATTGATATTTTTCCATGTCATTGCGTAAGTTTTTCTTAAATTTAGTTAAGAAGAATGATAGCGGTAGTCTAATTCAATCCCCTCTACTCTTTTTAAAAAAGTTGAGAAATATGCAAAAAGTGTGTTTTTATAATAGTAGTAATTTCATAAAATTTTATTGTTCTACCTCTTTTCGTTTTTAAGATAACAAATAAAAACATTATTTTTCCGCCATATTTGCAGTGCGATATCTCCCTAATGGTTGACTTTTGACCCAATGTTTATATAATAAACTATCCTTTATTTTGAACAAGGAATCAGCTCCTTAAGTTTTTCGCATTTGTTTTGAAACACCCTGTATATATTTTGTCAGCACCTGCCATTGAAAGTTCATTTTTCTACATGTCGCACACTTTTAGGCACTTTCAGCAGTTTTTTTGACATTCCACAATATACATGAAAATTTATATAAAACGTCAAATTGTTTTAAAATTTTAAATTGTGATTTTCGCATTTTTAAGCTTTTGTAGGTTGCAGGAGTAGACAAAATAGTGTGTATGACTCGTGTTGAAAGACCTTTGTCAAACTTAAACGATTGCAGCCTTTGACTTCTTCTCAGGCTGCAACTGGCGTTTTCGTTCGACAAAGATATACTTTCAACACTTGTTATACAAATAGCTATTGTAGATGCCTAACTCATACAAAATACAGATAAACATATGGTTTTAAATAACTATTATACACACGCAAACAGAGATGTAAGAGTTTATTTAGCTTCGAGGAAAAATTTACAAAACAAAAAAATGTGTAGTATTGAATCAATAACTAACCAAATTCAGCAATAATTGGTAAACGTGCAGTTTAGGTCACCCAGATGTAAACAAACCGATCAGCATGCGCGTTTTCACGTGCTACGTAATAACGATTATAAAATTGTCTGATAACGTAATACGTTATCAGACATAATTCTGCCGCGTGTTCGGTTGTTTTTCAATGAACTTTTAGTAGTTTTTGTAATCCTACTGTTATTCAATTTTCTGCATTTATCTTTGATAGCTGTACGCTACGAAACTATTTAAGAATTGCAGTAATAACTAATAACCCCTAATATAATTGAAATAAAATTACATCTGTTGGAAAAGGAAGATACAGAGATGTGTAGGGTAGAAATAAAAAATAAACCTTTAACACGAGAACGCTCACGCCTAAAAGGTTGCATTAGCGCTCGCACTCGGTCGTTTTGACCAACTTTGGAAAATGTAATCCTCTGTACGATATAATTATTTTTTTTGTTCTGTTAATTTATTACAATAATATACACACATAGGCAATCGTTTTATTACTAACAAAAAGTTATTCTAATGCAAGGAAATACATATAACGGGTGTCGTCATCCCAATAGGTTTTGACTTCAAAAACATATGTCTATTAAAATTGAGAAAAAATGCGCTCTGACAGTACTCAATGACGTTTCATTGTGTTGCACGAATTAATCAAAGACGTAACATTTTGTTTTTCAAAGCAACTGGGATGACGACTGTTTATGAACACCCGTTAGAAAAATTACAAAGCTATCGAAAAAAAAAACATAATCTTCTAAGAGTATTTTATTTTAATTTCACAAACTGCTTATCACTACTATCAAATTACTATGGTAATCAGAAGGCGTGATTACTTAGTTGAATTTATGTAAAGTTATCACGGATACTTTTCTAAGAATACCATCATTAACAGTGGTGTTCCTTAAGAGCTCGCGATTCGGTCAAAAAGACCACTAACGTATATTTTGCATCGAACAACAATCTCTTACGCAGTTTCACCTCTGACTAACCACTAAATGCGATCTGAGAAGACTTGTAAAATTGGGGTGAATTTGCAGCTGAAATATAGAAAGGAGGAGGACGCTAGCGGCAAAACGACCGCGATGCGAGCGTTTTCGGGTTAATCAGTGCTAAGTTTATTATTGAATATAAAATTATATTAGGGGTTATTAGTTATTACTGCGATTTTTACATAATTTCGTAGCGTACTGCCATCAAAGATAAATGCATAAAACTGAATAGCAGAATAACACCAAAACTACTAAAGTTCATTGAAAAACAACCGAACACGCGGCAGAATTATGTCTGATAACGTAATAACGTAGCACGTGAAAACGCGCATGCATTCAGTCTGGCAACCCTGCATATTCTGACCCGAGTGGTGCCGATCGGTTTGTTTACATCTGGGTGACCTAAACTGCACGTTTACCCAATAATTTACTAACAGTGTAAAAGGTTGGATACTTTTAACTGACTTTATGATTGTAAACAATCGTTTCCCATGTTAAAGTGGCAATTGTTTAAATTTATACCTTAAGCCTCTGAATTAATCTACAGAATCAGGAAAGACATCTTGTAGCTATTCCATCAGATGCTGCACTTGAAGTTATGCCAAGGTTCTAAAAAAAATAAATTGTATTACGAATGCTTATCGTTCATTTACTTACTGAAATATTATTAGACATTTACGAATATTGTACTGTTACGCAGTGTCTGCCGTAGGCAACTCAAAGAACTTCGTTAAGTTTGTCACAAATTGAAATTAATGTAACTGTAACGAATACAAATCATGAATTATAATGTTTATAGTCTAAAAATTGAGGAATCAACATCGATCAATAACTAGAGTAGAACGATGTAAATGAATGCATTTTATACGTGCAGAATCCGAACTGCCAAAGCATCGCTGTGCAGCACAGACCATGTAAAGGCAACGTTACTATTTACCACTGGCGTTTCCCTAAGTTGCATATGCCGGCAGACACACTACATTATTACGATACATACCACACACGTAGCCTGTAAACGGCGTGTTTTGCGTATTTTAGGTTATATTACAGATATACAGCAAGCGACGTCTGAAAGTATTAAACAAACTCCTCTAACGATAGATCACCTCACCAACAATTGGCAAATGGTAAATAGATCACTGTTTAATTTTCGCAATTGCCTAATACCATCAACATTAAAACACTGATGATAACAAACCACACCCTATGTATAACCACAACCATGATATAAATACAAGGGTATGCTCGAGCGCAGCTTTTCTCAACGACCAATGAGAAAGCGTGAACCAGACGACGTCATCAATAGGTGGCAATTTGAAAGTTACGTTTTAAAAGTCTCCCGAAACAATCGTATTTTGCATTTGTAGTGGGTCAAGTTAATGGTGAAATGGAGGGAAATCGTACGCAATTGTAATAAATGCTATTTTTCGTGTGAATAATACGCAGTTTTATTGATATAACTCTTTTCCGCACACAGGAGAAAAACCTTATAGTTGTTCTAACGCGATTTAGTTGGACATACAAGAATCCACATAGGAGAGAAACCGTATAAATGAGGTTAGGGTTATCGACGTGCAATGCGTGCAACCATCGTCCAACATGCCGAAGCCCTCCTGATATACCCGAGACCATGATAATAATGCCCGAGACCTTACGAATGTGACGTCATGTGGTTCACGTGCGCAGTGGGTTACCATCTCTCGAGCATACCCTTGTATTTATATCATGACCACAACCACAAAACAATTAGGTACCACAACCACAGATTAGAGATCCGCAGCGTTGCCAACCAGTGTTGCCAACTCTTCGCAAGTTGTTCGCTAAATTGGAACTAAAAGTCTGCATTTTCAGATCAAAAGTCGCCAAATACGAAATACGCACATTAGAAAATCAAGCATTTATTGTTTTCCACAGAATAACGAAATACGTAAACTACTTATGAATATAAAAATAAAAACTTACCTATTTATTTAATGAAAAAACAACGTTGCAAAGAGTAAAGATAATGCTCCTTCAGTTTTTAATTTCAAATCTCCGGCGTCATGAGCGCAAAAAATATGACCGCCTGGTCACGTACGAAATACAAATAAATGTCAGGTAAACATAATATAATTTCAGGAGTTAATCATATCAGTATAACAAATTTGCAAATAACATTTTGAAATTCTTTCGTATATGAAAATTGTTGAGGATAAATGTATGTGTAGCTTTAGAAATATTGAAATTAATAAATTTTTACAAATTTTTTAAATTGCGAATAATACCCTAGAATTTCAAAGTAAAATATATCCAAAACGCTTGAAAAGTGGCTAATCGCAAACTCCTATTTTTTTTAACCAATCCACTTGTTAAATACCCTAGATTTAGCGACTTTTCGCCGTTGTTGGCAACACTGTTGCCAACTTTCAATTTGATCAATCGCCAAGAGTGGAGGAAAAAGTAGCCACAATGTCGCCAACTACACAATAATAAGAAATAGCCTAGAAATCGCCAGTTTTAAATACTAATGGCGGTTTGCACCGCACGAAAATATTTTGGACTAAATTTAAAACGTGATTAACAATTTGTTTCTATGCTTTTTAAGTCAATTTTAAATTTAATACAAAACTTTTTCTAGCGGTGCAAACGGCCATTAGGTATTTAGTTTCTAATTAAATGTTATAGAAATAAATGGGGGGTTTTAAATAATTACATATTTTTTGCAGGAAATTTATTATTTAGATATATGAAACAAAATAATTGAAAACAAATATAAACAAACAAGTACATGGAATACGAAAAACTTTAAAATTTTGCCTAAAATATGATGTTCAATTCGACTAAAACAAGTTTCCTTTAGGCAGAGCTGTCACAAATCAATGAGATTTAAATCTTTTTTTTTATTTAAATACTTTGATTTTAAATCTTTTTGCGAAAAATGATTTTTGATTTATGATTTAAATCTTTTTGAAAAGTATCTTTGATTTTTACTTAAAAATTAAGATTTAAATCTTTTCAAAATGATTTAAATCTCTAAAAACATTTAAATCTTTTTTAAAACGATTTAAATCTTTCTAAAATTATTTAAACACATATATAAAAAGATTTAAATCTTTTTACATAGCTTGTCTATTCCTGTCGATTCGTGAATTTACTTGCAACTGCTGCAACCGTGCATTATATTTGCTTTGTATTTAACGCATTGTCGTCGCAGTCGTCGCATGGCCAGTATCAGGATTTTTAGTTATAGTAGAAAGGGCATAAAATTTTATAGTTTTTAGCTTGTGTTAAATTGTGAGTTGGACATTTGTGTAAAAATTTAATTGGAGATTCAGAAAAACATAACGGTAGAGGACTAAGAGGTAAATAGGTAAGCGACAATTTGATTTTTTTAGGCCCTGAACACACAGGATTCCGTATCCGAGATTCGGTATGCGGGATACAGAATCTGAGTCTGTTCAGACACGGCGACTGAATCTCAGACGCGGGCCTTCAGTCACTTGCAGTACCGTGCTGTTATGGACCTAGCATTGCTGTTCTTTGTTTCTGTCAAATTAGTCTAGATGTGCTGTATTTAAAGTCAGGGATTGGGCTCTACTAAGCTAATAAATTTTTCATTGTCAAATAATGTACGCTCCATGATCTTTGTATAGTAACGAACGCACTGATTATTCGATTTAAATACAAGGTGAAGAAAATCTGCTACGCCTATGATATGATATCGCGTGTTGTGGCTCGCAAAAGTATGCGTGGCCAGGCCCTGGACACACGTGGATTCTGTATGCGAGATACGGTATCCCAGATACAGAAAATACACGCACTCAAATGGAGCTGTTCACACGGCATTCAGCGAAGCATACAGTGTCTGGCTGCAAATTTTCCTTATCTCTGCTTTTCGGCCGCCGGCGACAAATTCTGTATCTCGGATACCGATTTACCATTGGAGCATATGGTGCATATGAGTCCACGTGTACCAGGGCCTGGACACGCCTACTTTTGCCAGCCAGAACATATGATATCATATCATAAGCATAGCAGATTTTCTTCAACTTCTATTTAAATCGAATAAGCAGGGCGTTCCTTACTATACAACGATCATAGAGCGTACATTATTTGACAATGAAAAATTTATTAGCTTAGTAGGGCCCAATCCCTGACTTTAAATACAGCACATCTAGACTAATTCAACAGAAACAAAGAACAGCAATGCTAGGTCCATAACAGCACGGCACTGCAAGTGACTGAAGGCCGCGTCTGAGATTCAGTCGCCGTGTCTGAACAGACTCAGATTCTGTATCCCGCATACCGAATCTCGGATACGGAATCCCGTGTGTTCAGGGCCTTAAAGTCTAGCACAACTTAATTATTTTGAAACCGGTAGAATTTTACTGATAGGTTGATTTTAGTTTCTTGTTAAAAAAATTTAATATTTTTATTATACAAGGTAAGAAACTAAAATTATATATTTCTGCAAATTACTCACTCGAGGCCATCCAACAGCTCTGGTCTTCTAATTGGTACGCTTAGTACACCTATTTCGTTTCCGTATTAATCGGGTTCAATCCTGCCTGTGCTCCCACTGTGGCATTGATGTCGCTTGCCAAGCACCTGGAGGACCAACTCCCACGCCGTTCTGAGCAACCTCAATTCAAGTAGTAGTCTTCAAATGCACGACTTCTCACCAGTGTGACAGCCACGAGGTTTTCCCCAGTGCAGGGACCTGTCGCACGTGAGGTTATTTCAACTAGTGTACAGCATCTCCGTGTAGCTACCCTGCATGGCTGCCCTGGCAAAGCTGCGCTACTGTGCATCCCCAGGTATCTGCTAGCGTTTTAGTCATCTCATCGTTTAAACTAGAAATATCATTCGTGCTAGTTTTATGAAAGCTTATGCGATGTGCCTACCTTGTGTAATGGTGATCTTCCTAACCGATGTTGACACAACAAAGAAGCTGACCTGCGGTTAATTAATTAAATCATTAACGATGGTAGCCAAAAATTTCGTACACTTACCGCGATGGCCGAGCTAACTCAATCGGCGATATGGTCCTGGGTTCAAATCACCAGTTATGCACCCCTGTAAAGTCTTCAAAAAAATATTGTTGGGCGCCAAAAACCAGATGGTTTAGATTAAAAATAAATGAACTACAAGTAATCAGAGTTTATTAAATATTAAATAATCTTACAGTCAATAACTGTGATTTACGTAATATGTAGTTTATTCAAAATTTGCAATAATACAAGCAAACAAACTAAAGGTTGCCACACGCGTTAATACAAATAACCCCTTTGTGGGTCGTTAAATTAATTAAAATAGCAAGGTAAATCGAGTGATATGCATATCGCTGTCATTTATAAAAAACCTTTCTGTCTAGGCTATTGTAAGCAAAAAACGTGGGTGCTCCTTTCACAAAAATAAAGGCGTAAAGTGCACATAAAAATTCAAAGCTATTTTTAATTAAATAACAGTGAATGTTCTACTCAATGGAAACAAATTGAAGTTCTGGTATAACCAGCCCGGGTATGCTTGAAGAGCACGGCAACTGTTCACAATTAACGTAGCTGTATTAACAAACGAAAGCACTAACCTCTGACGTCCTGCACTTTTTAAGTGGCAGTGCAGTCGAGGGGTTGCTACACAGGATTCTTAACGCGATGTGGCGGCTTGACCAAAAGCAGACCAGATTGCAGCATCGGCGCTGAAGGTAGCTGACGGCCGTCTAAAATTGTGAAGGGAAGCTGGTCTCCAAGTGTAAAATTATCAGGCAAAAATGGTTACTTCCAGGTAAAATTTCCAGGAGATTTCCGAATAAAAAATAATTCCTGGTAAAAATTTGTGAGTTTCAGGCGAGAATAATTCCTGGTAAAAGCTAAAGAAATTCAATTAATATGAGGATAACAGAAAGAAGAACCCATCGTACCTGAATTCAATTTTCAGCTTTCAAACACAATCGTCGTGGCGTAATTAGCACGTAGAAAATCCTCGCAAACAAGTGGCTTGTTTGAGACACCAAAATATAATGCCTCCGCGTTCGGACAATCGAAATAAGAACAGCTGCAAGCTGGGCCTTTGAGATAAGCCAGCGAAAGTTTGTGGGGCTTTCCAAAATCGGTACGAAATGAGCAAACTAATAAATTAAAATAATTCGAAATACAATTTGATTATGATTCGAAAACAATATACAGGCTAGTCCTGAAGTAATTGGTATATGGAGAAAACATTCGAGCGAATCCGAAAAATGGTTTTAATGTTACAGAGATTAAGAAATTCTGTGTAAATGCGATGTTTACCTCGTGCAATTACTTATGTGGAATAGGTTATTTATAGTTTATGAGTACATTTAATATTTCTTCGATTGGTTAACCTGAATGTTAGCAGTTTTCGTGGCGTTCAGTAACTCAACAATTTAAAATTTAACTAAACCTTTTTGTGAGGGTTTATCGGGAGCTTGAATATTGCAATTAACTTCTTGTTAGCGCTTAAAATACACAATTTTAAGTGTAAAATCCCTAGGCGAAATGGTACCAATTCGAATAGTTCGCGATTAGACAGATTAATTGATCGTTAAAGCGATTTAATGAGAACTTGAGAACTCCCGTATACCGCTATCGCAGTACTTGAATGTTTAAGTCACTACCGTACAGTTGAGATACGTGTACTCGAGCGAATTGCGAGTTAAGATCGTAGAGTTCTGTTTGACTTCAATTTTATTAACATAAAAATCTTGTACATTCTATAAGTGAAACTAAAATTACATATACCTGAATTTTTGAGCCCGTGCGTGCACGTCATAACATATTGATGACATCATATCCTAGTATGTTAATATGATCCTTATACAGTCACTAAAAGTACGTTGTTTGACACAGACTGATGCAAAATTTAACCTGGAAATTTCGAATTTCACATAGCTTGGCAGTGCTACCAACAATGTAAATATGTAATTTTTTATCGTCTAGACGATAAAATTGCATTTTAACGTGAAGTAAAAGGTAGATAAAATACAACTTTAACAGTTAGAATTTAATGAATATATTAAATTAATATTTTAAAGATGAAAGAAAAACCACAATAGAAAAGCTAAAGACAACATCATATTAATTTACATAACATTTTTATTGTAAACGTTGACAGCTATCAATTAATGTAAAATTAAGTGACCAAACTACCTCAGAAAATCAGCACTTTAAAAACTTGAACGATGTAGCTTGTGTGAAATGAATTGGCGCACTTCAGGTATACGGATTAGGCCCATTTTCCTGTAACTGATACTTTGCTTGCTCGCTGTATATGTTATTTACCTGTTGAGGCTACTTCTAATAAGTACTCTGCAGGTATTTATGTAATTTTTCGGACCCAACTTAAAATCAATTAAAAATACAATTTTGCTCGATTTATTTTAGTAAAAACATTGTATTGAGTACCACATGAAATAACGAATAAATTGACTATAATAGTAAAATAACTTACATATTTTTACAAAGAATAATAATTGGAATTACGCAGTATTTTAACAACTAAATCAAATAAATCATTTTATTATTTTAAAATAACTAAAACATTAAATTTTATAGACAACACAAATCCAATAAAGCAGATCATAAATGTAACTTAATACAGACACAAGTTTAGAGAGTGGAAACCAATAAACGCAAGTAGTTACGAAAAACAATGAGTTAAAAATACAACATTAGTATGGTATTAAACAATAGGACAGACATTTGCAACGTTATGAAAAGAATATACTATTTGTCAAAAGTAATTTACAGTTACAGTTAAAATCTTGTAGGTAAATCAGATGGCTTAAAACGTTTAAGGTTTTTGGGTTCATTATTATCTTCCATAAGGTGCTGCACAGAATCGTTGGGGTGAACGGTCAGTCTGTCTTTGTATCTGGCACTGAAATTTTTAATTTCACTTTTCACTGTGGGAATTTGTAGATCACTTAAAATCACATTATTAGGGACGTACCATGGCGCGTCAACGATCATTCTTAGTACTTTATTTTGGAACCGATAAAGCATTGCCAAATTGGAAGTAGCTGCAGTACCCCACAGGGAGATCCCATAAGTCCATATTGGTTTAAGAACTATTTTGTAAATTAAGGGTTTACTTTCTAATGATAGTTTAGATTTTCTGCCGATGAGCCAGTATAACTTTTGGAGTTGAAGGCCGAGTTGCTTACGCTTGGTGAATATGTGGGTTCTCCAGGTTAGTCTCGTATCAACGTGTAGACCCAGATATTTGACTGCCTCTGAGTGTGGTAGCTGGTGTCCATTGAGTGTTATTGGAGAACAATTTTCTTTTTTCATAGTGAAGGTTACGTGTTGGAACTTAGCTTCGTTCACTCTGATTCGCCATTTGTTGACCCACCATTGGATTTTGTTGAGATGAGCTTGGAGATACTTTGAGGCGGCTTGTGGATTGATGTGAGAGGCTAGAATGGCCATGTCGTCTGCGTAGATCGCTGATGTTGTTAAACGCGATGTGGGTAGGTCAGCAGTGTATATTAAATATAAGATGGGACCCAAATGCGCTGCCCTGCGGTACGCTAGAGGAGATAGGGTGTAATGTTGTATTTTCGTATTTGTATTTTATCAAAAGGTGCCTGTTTGTTATGTGTGAGCTCAGAAGTTCAAACATCTGGTAGGGTAGGTATTGTTTGAGCTTGTAGCATAAGCCTTGATGCCAAACTCGGTCGAAGGCTTGTTTGAATCCAAAAACACTGCAGAGCAGTATCTTTTTCCTTCCAAGTCTCTGTATATCTTGTCCGTTATTCTGTGCACCTGATCCATGGTACCATGTTGTTTACGGAAGCCAAATTGATGGTTAGGGATTAGTTCTTGGTCGTCTAAAATTGGCATTAATCTATTCAGAATCAATTTTTCAAGGACCTTTGACAGAATGGGGAGTAGGCTTATGGGCCTGTATGATGTAATTTCCGTTAGTGGTTTACCAGGTTTCATAATAATGATTATTAGCGTTGTTTTCCATTGACTTGGGAAGTGCCGGATTCTGAGGATAGAATTGTACAGATGTGTAAGGGCTTGTATAGCTTTAGTTGGTAATTGTTTGATAATTGTCCCAGCGATCAGGTCATATCCTGGAGATTCCTTTGTATTGATCTTTAGCATCTTCGTCCGGAAGTTGACAAAGGAAGGGTGTAAACACTTTGGTGAGATATTCAGCAAAGGCATCGGCCTTTCCTTTGTTGCTGGGAACCCAGCTACCGTCTTCCTGTTGGATAGGAGCTACGTGTGGGGTTGTTTTTTTATTTTTCGCGTTGCTTTCCAAAGCGAGTAGTCTGTTCGTTTGCGCTGAGATTTTCAAGGTAGTTCTGTATTCCTTGATTTTTATGTTGACTAAGAAGATTTTTTAGATTTTTGCTGGCCTTATTATACTCTCGTTTGTCGAGGTCCGATCTGGTAAGTTGCCATCGTTGCGTGAGGCGGCGTTTTTCGGCTATTTTGTCCTTTATGATGATAGGTGTATCAACTTACTATTTTGAACCATGGTATATACAGCATTACGATTCGCAACCTGATCGAAATCGTCAACATCACTTACAGGTTTGTCTCGGTTTTTTGTTTTTTTAGGGCTACGCAGGAGTTCACCAAATTTGCAGGTCTGCGAAATAGAACAGACTGTTCGTATGCTTAAATTTAAAGCGTTGGCAACTCTCTGCAACACCAAACCATTAGAAAGTTGGTCATTATATTACGAATTATTATATTACAGGTGTAAATTACTTACTTCTCTCACAGCAGTTAGCGGTATAAGTGCACCACCGTTGTCTCTTTCTCGTTCAAAATAGCTTATCAAAGCGGCAAAAGCTCTTTTGACTTTCTGGACAAGGCGGTCGACATTTTAGCTTAGAGTTCCCCATACGTTTCCAGCAACTAAACTCTTCCGCAAAGTAATTTGTAGCAGTGGAAAAACGACAGTATAACTTGTTCGCAATGTTCGTTATGAAAACAACGGATTTTTAAAATGCAAAACTAAACTATATGTCACTGTCGACACCTGTCAAAACCACTATAACAAATAAGTCGTTTTAAAAAGCGACATGCGTACGTGTTAATTCCCTGAGCAGAACTTGAAAACGCAAAGTACCCCGACGTATTATAGTTTTTGCTATTGTTCATAGAAATTATAAAATATTAAAACAAAAAATGTACGGCTATAGCAATATATGAAGTAGTGATGGGAAGTTTCGATACTTTTGCGGACTTGTTCATTCCAATCCCATTCCGCAAGTGGATCGAGTCCATCGAACTCGATCCTCGGATCGACATCGAAATTGAATTTGCATTTCAGACACCCGGGGTCCTCGGTCATTCCGGACCCGGAACGAACAACGCGAGTATCTTTGTTTTGGTGAGTGGTCACGCAGTCGGTAAATCAGTATGTTTATATGTCTCAGACATCAATTGGGCACATACAAAGCCGCCAAAAGCCATAAATCACTGATAACTGATAAAAAAGCGTGCAAGTTCGGCCGTATCATGTGTCGCCTGTCGACGTCGAGCCTTTAAAACCATATATATAATACACATATATTGCTGGTAGGGCCTGGAAACTTCAGAAAACATTACGGCGCCGACATAGTTTCACTTAGAGTATAATGCGTCTCGTGTGCATGCGTGAGAACTCGAACTCCGCCTTTAGAAGCGAATTTTAAACTTGACCACTTCCCCATTGGTCGGACGACGCCGCCGCGTTTGCGCACATCTCACCGTATACATGAAGGAGTTGGTTGTGTATCTCACTTCATCGGTGAGTTTCCCACTTACAGCCGCTAGCAATATAGTAAGTATTAGATATATGTTTAAAACGAACACCATCATCATTTGCTGTTCCCCATCAACACATTGTATTGTATTCTGTATTGAAATGGATTGAGTAACGGAATGCCAAAGGAAAGAATGAATGTCCGCGAGAATTGACGCCTCGCGACCTTTTCGTTCCTCGGAACGAATCCGGACCGAAACTTGGACTCGATCCAAATCGATCCTGCCCCGGATTCGATCCTTTGTATCGAATCCGACCAGATCGACACAGCTAATATGAAGCTATATTATTAGCAAAAGCAATTTTAATCATTATTTTATTGAAAAAAAGAGTAGTTTTATATTTTTCAAATGTTGGTACCCAAAACCTAACTAAAAGGCGGATTGATGACGTGCACGCACGGGCTTAAAAATTCAAGTATATACTATTCCATTTAGAAACAAATTATTCTATCACAGATTTGTGTTGCCTTTATCGAGTATGGTGCAGAGTTTGTGTGTGTACATACTGTAAATAAATAATTAGATTATTTCAAGCTATGGTGTTTTCTGTCTTTTATTATTTTTATGAAACAGCTAAGTGTTTTAGAAACTTACACGGCCACCTGTAGGTTTTCTGGTTTGGACCGTCTCGAACCAGTGGCGCTTCCGGGCAACCCCCCTCCGCCCCTCCACACCATTCCTGCTCAGGAACTAGCTGGCGAAAATTTGTTACACTACTAGACGATTCCTGAACCGCCGTGTTGTGAAGTATATATTATTTTCTTTTTCTTTTGTGTACAAATAAATTCCCCGTGTAGCAATTAACTAGCCTAAAAACTAGCCGAAAAAATGTCGAAATGATTTGGCTGTAGGATTCGAACAATGTCCACCCTTACGCCGTGGAGTAGCAAAGAAATTTTCAATGAAATCTTGATTTAATCTAGTTGTCAATAGAAACTCATAACCAGGCTTAGGATAATTATTCTTAGCGTTTTATACCATAAATGCATATTTTGAAGGTTTCTAATTAATGTCGCATATTTCTCAAAACATTGATTTCACGTTGCATTAAATGTATTTATTTTGAAAGTTTTAAGTACTTTCAAAGCAGAACAGCATGAAAAACACTTTGTTTACATTTTTGGTTGAATATTGGTAATTTTTAAGATTAAGCAATTCCAGAGATCCATGCTAACCTTTTAATAGAAAATGCAAATTCTTTTTCGTCATATCTTAGAACGGATTATGGCCCAGGTAAACTTATGTTTTGGTCAAGTCAAACTAATGAAGCTTTACAATGAGCCGTTCTATGCGAGGAGCGGTTGACCTCAATAGGGATTCATTCAAAACATTTGCAGCTAACGTCAGTTAGTTTACAGAAACCCTTTACAAAGATATACGAAGCGGTATAAATTCACAAATCGCAGGAATCAGAATTTTCAGTAAGAATGATATTATACACACACATAATCCTGAGCCTTTCTACCGTGAGGTGTAAGGCTATGATATTATAATAATAAGCAAAACAATGTGTGAGCTAATAAAAGGGAATCCACATCGTTTATCGTTTGTTGTCAGTTGACTTTTAATAGCTGCCTAACAACTTATTGATGATAATAAGAAACTGAGTTATTTATTTTATTTTGCGATTGCAATTACAAATAAATATACAAACAACGAAATAAAATAAAACCACGATAAAAACAAATATATATTTCAAAGCAATAATTTCTTGATGCAAACGTATCAGGAATTATGTACTTATTTCTAAAATCGGCTTATTTTGAATGTAATGTCTAAGAGACAATGGGAAATGTTGTCTACCTGGGTTTTGTAACCCAAGTTATTATCGTTCGAAGGGCGTGTTAACCTTGGCAACATCGCACGTCAGTTTGAAGAAAAGGATTCTAGAATCATGGTTCTGCTCTGAGATCGTCGAATTTCCTGAGCTATGTTTAACTGGGATCCCTACCGTCAGAGGGCTAAGACCTGTAAGGCTAGCGGGCGGGAGTTTTTAAGCTATACGCTAATACTGCCCCGTGCTGAGTCTCTTCTAATTATATGCTCTTTGGTAATAGTTCGAATTATAAATTTATATATTTTAAGTTTCGTTTTTCTACTCAGCTTTGTGTCTATCAATAATCCTTTGTACCTGTAACATGACCTGTTTCTCGCTTGTATTCGATTTTCAATCTTTTTGCTTCTTTCGTTGGTTCCGTTGATTACCGTACCTACGTATTTGAAGCTTTCTACTTCTTCAGATTGGTAATTACCTATCTGTATCATTCATAACGTGCTCGTTACATTTTTGCAATACTGCATGTACATCGTTTTGTCTTGATTTACTTCTAAACCTTGAGCTCTTGTTTCTTCTATCAATTTTGTAATTGCCTCAATCATGCTCTTCTGGTCTCTTGCTAGCACCACAATATCATCAGCGTAGGTTACTATTTGTACTGCTTTCCGATTGACTTCGTCCGTTTTTTTATTCCTACTGCTTTCTTGCTCCGTCCAGGACCATATAAAATATCGTTACTGAGAGGACATCTCATTGTCACACACCTTTATTTATTGCAAACTCTTCACTTTTTCCTTTTTCTGTTATCACCACCGCATTCGACCCTTCCATTGACATTTGTATTACCCTTATCAATTTTGTAGGCACTCCAATCTTCAAAGCATCTTCACTTTTTTTTCTCGACGTAGGTTATCAAAAGCTTGCTTGTAATCGATAAATAGCATATTTATTCCAATTCCGTGCTTGTGACATTTCTCTATCGTTTGCGTTATTATGTGTATTGTGTCCACTATTGTGCTTCCTCTCCTAAATCCATACTGGTATTCTCTAATCTCTTTTTCGGTGTGTGCTTGTAGTCTGTTTTGGATAAATGAAGTTAACACTTTATATGCTGCATTCTACAGAGTTATCCCTCTATAATTGCTGCATATTGCTGACGCTGTCGTTACTTACCACGGTATAGAGTAGGTATAGAGATACTGTATATAGTGTTATGCTATTAGTACTGGGGTTTAAAAATCAGATTAATAAGATTAAAAGAATACAGTATTATACATTACAAAGATGAATTTAGATGTGAAATGGATATCAAAATTATTAAGATGTATTTAGAAAAGAAAGGAAATAGAATTTATAATTTAATTAAATGAAGCTAATTGAGAAACAGTAGGATTTTAACTTAATTTAATATCTGAAATGAAAATGGAAGTTAATAACAAATACTTTTTCGAAATATACTATTTAACATAGTAGGTATTAGACATAATAAAGCTTCAATAGTGTGTTGGACTGTAAAAAATAAGCTAGAACGCTAAGGAGATAGTTTATTGATGAGAATAAAAATTTTGATAAAAAAATGATGTAATACAATTTGTAGCGTTTGAAATTAAGAAATAAACCCCTTTGTAAGTTTTTTAAAATATATTTTGATAAATAAAAGGGTTAAAATTGGAAATAAAATTCGCATGGTGAAAAAAATAAAAAGTAAAATGTTAAAAAAAAAGATTAGCAGACTAGATGGATGAAGATTAGAATGCGGTGAGAAGACCAATTTAATACAGTTATAATCTACAAAGGCAAATAAAAGTAAGGGAATGCTGAATTGAGTTTATTGTGGAATTACATTGCATCGACTGAATTGGATAACAAGGAATGGTTTACAAAGGAAGTGGTTTATATCGACATCATTAGCAGAGTGAGAGTATTTGTGGGGCTTGTCAAGTGACATCTTGTGGCTTGCATCTGGTGAAAGTTTGTGGTGCCGGGTTGTAGCAGGTTTCGTACTTGTGATTTCGTTGAGCATCAGAGTAAACACGTCTACAGCTGAGGTCGATTTGGATGCATACTGAGGTGGAGGTGTGAATGCTGTTTTAAAATGGTGAGCTGTTTTGGTGGGGTCCTGTGTTGATTTGGATCCGAATTCTGGACATCTTGGCAGTTGGTTGTCGGTTGAAGCCTTCACCGTGGCTTTGAGTGGAGCAGTTCTTGTAACGTGGTGAATTGCAGAGCTGGATGCATTGGGTTTGGTAGAGAAGAGTGTTAAGTACAATAACAGGTAACAGAATACAGGTATTTCAAATAAGAACTGAAAGAAAATACAGAGTGAAGTAAGTTAATTTTAATTAAAGGAGTACTTACCATTTGAGATTGTGGAATGACAAATGTAACGAGAAAGTATTTGTAATTGATTTTTCAAAACTAGTTTGAAGTGTCAGTTAACAGATGTATTGAGTTGTCATATAAAATAAAAACATTAAATTTCAGAATATAAGCAATCTAGTTTATAAAAAATCCGACCTGATTTTCAGTCAAGTGTTCTACTGAGGCTAGCAGTAAATAATTTTGATTATCCATAATAAAAATAGGGCAAATAAATTAATTAAAATTCAATTTTAAAAAGAATTGATTGAGAATAGACTAAAGTAAAGCTGTAAGTCAATTATAACATAACATAGGACTTACAACGTGGTAGAGTCAACGTAACATAAGTTGGGCACACAAAGTGGAGCTAATTAATAGTTTACTAGAGTTCGGCAAACAGCCTGATTTGACATACATTTTTGATACAAACTAGATATTTGACATATGTCGAACAAAGAGCTTATGAGAACCAATTTTGCTAGAGCTTGCTTCAAATGTGCTAGTTTTCAGAGCATTGGCCATTATTAGGATCTCTAGAACGGATTATAAGGTACATACGGCCAACCTAGTTAAAATTTAGATTTGCATGTGTGAAACCATCGGTCATAACATATTATAAAATAGCACTTTTATCACACGTCTTGCAAGAAATGTTCCAACCAATCAAAATGTATCACGCTGTTTGCCCAACTCTTAGTAAACTATAATAGCTACAGCGACTCTTAAGTAGTTACGGATCATAGTGCTCTCTCACTCTAAATTACTTTTGAATAAGGATTTTCTCTTTGTTTAATTTTACTTTTTAGTACTGATAACCAAATACTTGACATTATAGTTTACACTACATCGTGATATACTACATTGCATAGCAGAGGTAATTTAACTTCATCATAAATTAAACGTCATAACAATTATGATTTAATATGATAACTGTCAGATGCACAGCCAGCTGTAATCCAAGAGTCACTACAAAGCCAAACTAAAAATTTGCAGTCTTTCTCGAAACCGTCATTTTAATCACTTATGTATTATCAAACCATCTGACAATTTTATGACTTGTATTTTAGGTAAGTTTGATTTTGTGTGGCTTGATGTAGGGATAGCCAGCTCTGCCACTTGACATGACAGTTTTGTGTGTGCTAGCTTATCGCCAAGTGGTCACCCACTGCCATGTTGCAATTTCCCCACCTTACAAACTATTGTGAACATCTCATTCAGTATTGTTGTGTAGTGCTCTTGTAATGCTATAAAATGGATGAAATACCCTCCATAGCTAGGGTATTTAAGAATAAAAGGCTGTTAACATAGAAGCAACTTGAGAAAAGTTTACAGGAGTCGAATGTTGAAACTGTAGACAAAAGCGTTGCAGGTATATTTTGTTATTTTTATACTTGGTGTATGTTGTGAGTTTGACTTCAATGTAGCACAAATTTGCCGACATCACAGTGGTTGGAAGCAACTAGTAATTAACTAATTAAGACTTTTATAGCAATAGTGCTATTGCTATTATGCCTAATGTGAAGCCTATTAACTGGTTTTATCTAATAATATAGTTCAGTATCAATTGCAACGCAAAACAAGTTTTAGAATTTTTAAATTTCGACTTTAGATTCGGATAGAAGATGAAAAAATAGAAAAGGCATGTCTGATGAACAAACCTTGTATCTCGCAAGGAACAAGGAAAAAACACGTCCGTGTTTTTCAGAAATTTAAACTTCAGATTCGGATCGACGATAAAAAAGTAGAATAAAAATGTCTGACTCATCATCCTTCCACTTTGTAAGAAATACGGAAATCAATTGGTAATAAATAATTTGCCCTTGTTCACCTAGCTAGCTCAGTACACATCCAAATCTTAATTTACCTTAGTTCGTGGATAGGAAGTGTCAATAATTGCCAAAAACTGGAAGTTGATCTGCACTTGTAGTATTCTCAGACTGAAACTGACTTCAAGCAATATGCACAAAAAAGCCAATTTGTTTACACAAACACAGATATATTAACCTTCTAAATATACACACGTAAAACAATAAAGAAAATAGGATTAAATCTTATAATAAACAGCCATTCCTAAACATAATAGCGTTAACTTAAGAATGTATAATCTACGTGCATTAGATAGCTTCTATTCGCTTTTACTCATCAAATAATAATAGATTCATTACTATATCTGAAATACATTCTTTAAACAATTTCAAAAAGACGCTGAAATAACTGTCTTTAATATGTGAACCTTAAACTGCATCGAAATCCGCCGTTGGGGTTTGATGCATAAAAACCCGGCTTCACGATTCACGTACGTATTTATTTATCTATGAAGCACATTTTTTTACGCTTGTGAAATCTTCACAACGCAGCCTGAAACGAACGCTTATCGCTCAAACTGCATACATGCCCTGTATAAGGTTACCTTAAACTTGAGGCTGACCTGTATTAGTCTTTGAATACTCATATGGAACTTTACTACAAATACTGTGACAGAGAAGTACCTGCTAATGTCCCCTCTCTGGCAGCTGACGTCACCATACAATCAGGACGTCACAAAACTCCTTGGCAGCTTTGCAATTGTGTACTTATTCTGTACGAGGTGGGCAAGTCTCTGTTTTGATTGGTAATTTCAACAACTATAGAAGATATGAAAAAATGGATCCCCATCTTCCATCCCTTTTTTCAAAAAAGATTTAATGGTGAAAACCAAAATTGCCTTTCCATTTTGTGGCCATATCGCGCTTATTTATGAAAATAGAGAAAAGTAATTTTTTTACGTTCTTTATACATTATTTTGATAGAATGCCGTGACGTAGTCAATATTTCAAAACAAATTTCAAATGTTGAGTTATATCATCTAGTTGTATATTTTTATACAGAACTCAGTTAGTTGCGGCATCATGAGAAAAAGGATTTTTTCCCGTTACAGTGATATACACTGTTTCAAAATTCCTTCCCCAAGTCTTTTCATTTCACATACAAAAATTTATACCTAGAAATTTTGAAGTTTATAAGTTTGACAGAAATAAAAACATTGCAGTTCAAGTAATTGTTCTTTGTTTTGTTTGTTATGGACAAGGTCTAGGAACACGGACCAGGTGTTTTCCGTTGTTGCTGACATACATATAATCTTTGGGCGCGAGGGTATGAACGCTAGAGCATCGCAAGAGTCTACGCTGCACATATTTCTGGTCAAAGGCATCCAACTCACAACACATTTTTATTTTGCACAATAGACAGCGAACAACTGGTAACCCAATTCCAGTAAGAACCGCAGGTATGCAAGAACAGTAGAGGAGGAAGCGATTTTGGATTTTGTTACCAATATTCCAGGCTGCAGCACCAGGGAAGTTGAAAGCTAATTTGGGGTAAATCACTGTCAAGTTTCTAGAATATCGACCGAGAAAGGATTATATCACTACCATTATACGAAAGTGCAAGCTCTTCTACCAGAGGATTACCAAAGAGAGTTGGAATTTTGTCAGTGGTTAATAAACCAAAATGATCTTGATCCAAATTTTATTTTATAAATTCTCTGAAGGTACGAGTGTTTCTTTTAGTAGAAACGATGTGTTACTATTCACATCATCATTGAGTAGCTGAAAACCCACACGTGTACTATCCTGGAAGACATCAATGTAGATTTTCAATTAACGTTTGGGCGGGTATTTCGAATAATCAGGTATTAATTAGCACCAATTTTGCTTCCAAACATAATTTGAGGTGACAATTTTTTTCCAATTCCTCAATGAGGATTTAGAAGAGCAATAGATAATTTACCATAGAATGAATTGGTAAATTTATGATGGTGCACCACCACATTTTGCAGCTAAAGTTCGGGAATGGTTATACTGAAATTTTCCAATTTGCTAGATAGGTCGTACAAGTCTTATGATTTAGATTTTTTTGTGTGGGGTTAGTGAAGAATACAGTTTATCAAAAGCCAGTAAATACCCAGAAAGTACAAGATCAGAGAATTGAACATTTGTTATTTTGTTACATAAATTAATTACTAACATTTTTGAAAAACATTGTAATAATTTTTAATTAGGATAACAGGAAACTTATCGGTTAATTACGTGCACATTTTAATGTGATTTAATCAACATACCGTACCATGATTATATCAACAATGCTAAATTGTTAAAAACTGGAATATCTCGATACTGAAAAGCCATACGTACATCGGTTCTGTTTGTATATTTGGGTTCAGCTTAACAACTATTTGAACCACCTTTCCCAAGGGAAAGGAATTATGAAACACCCTGTATATCCATAGCATGTCTCTGTAATTGGTTATAGGCGGTTGTTTCATTCTATGTGTTTGTATCATAAAATAATCAAAACTAAATTACCATTATATTTATATAAAAGAATAATTTTTAGATCTAATATTCATAAAATAAATATTCGCAGAGCTAATAAAATCACGATTCCAAAACACCGGACAGCAACTTATAAGAGATCATACAGTTACAACATTTCGAAGGTATATAACTCTCTCCCATTGCAGTTAAGGGAACTCACTGTAAACAAATTCAAAAAACAACTGAAACACTATTTACTCGATCAGCAATGATATTTTGTCTAACATTTTGCTTATCATTTTTTTTTCAATCATAGTTTGCAACGCTTAATTATTTGTTTTTTTGTTACAATCCCCAAAGGTTCGCAAGGAAGACCAGAGGTGGGCCATTTGCGGCCTTCCACCTGATTGCGTACCTTTTAGATCGTATGATAATAATATGTTTATACGCAGATTATTGTTCTATCTTTTTTTTTGCATGAAAGCGATCTAATAAAAGCATTTATTATTATTATTATTATTATTATAATTTGGAAAAACTGTCAAGTTAAGATGACACCTTTAAACGAAGTTCCGAAAGCCATCATTTGAACAAGATTGAGGGATGGGGTAAGCATAAGGGCAGTTGCGTGTGAGCTCAGTGTTTAAGAACATGAACTTACTCGCTAAGAACTCGTGATACTGAACAATTTAAAAAAAAAGAAACAATTATGCAACTAAAATTTTCAAAAATGATATCTTGATATTTTTACTGTCTTAGTTTTCTATGAAGGTAATCGTACATATACATTACAATAAAAAAAACATACAATAATATGTTACAATATAATATTCTAAAGGTTCCTCAGCCAATTTATTGCAGCAGGGGTCACATTTACAAAATCATCTGAGGTGCCCTGGAATGCTGTATGTGTGCACTGGGATGTCATATACCTTAATTAGTTATAAGTGTTTAAAATGTATGGTAAAAATTCATGTAATACATATGTAATAGTATATTACATAACAAGCTGCAAAAGTGGTATATATCGTGTGAGTATATTTGCGAAACGAGGCAAAGCCGAGTGACTTTATATACGAGCGTACAATACACTTTCGAGGGAGTTATATGCGCTATTTTTTCTACTACCACAAAAAAGACATATTTTTGCAATTTAATGAATGACAGCTTTATTGTGACAACCGACAGTCAGTAGTTTTTAGGTTGAAATGACATATTTAGCCCACTACATAACCAGTCTATACCGGCTGTCCATTTTCAAAGTCAAACAAAGGTGATCAACACTGTGCATTTGATTTTTAGGTGTTTTGTCATTATTTCTATACTACAGAACTACAGAAGTAAATATTATTATTATTAGTATCATTAAATGCAAAATAACTTTATCTTTCCATTGATGTCATTAACTTTCCTGTAACTTGAATTGGCCAGCAGGGGTCAGCAAAAATGTCCAATGCAATGTTAAATTCCCATGTTCGAGTTTGAGAACGGACACCTGGAATATAAAACAGTCATTTCACTCAGCCAAAATTATGCCCCCAAATTCCAGGGTGCATATTCCAACATTTCGACTCCCAGTATATGCGCAGTAGTTACAGTAGGCTTGTTTTTGATATTGGCGGTTGACGGTTAAGTTCAAGAACCATAAACTTTTCGAATTGCCAACAAAGGAGTGACTTGACTGTTTTGTATATAGACTGTAGTATAACTGTGAATTGTGCATTTTTTTTCATAACAAACACGTTCACTATGATAACGACTGGGTGAATGATATTGTAATTTTTCGTGACTACTTGACTGTGTGTAACTAAACTGCTTGTTTCTACAACTGACAAACAAAGATGACATTTACGCATAGCTATCGATACGCAGAGATTGCCCTTTTCTAACCTGACAAAAATAAGTTATATATTTTACGTTACCATTGGCGACGTGGAAAAATGCATTTTGCACACCTGGGTGCGAAACAGTATTGATATTCTTGTTTGGTAGTACTAGAAAAAATATTGTCTGTAGTTCTTCGGCGAAATGAGTGTTTTTTGGTGTACTCGAATTACTTTTTTGCCTCAACCTAATGGTCTTGGATAAAAGTGACTTTCTCATGCATAACAAAAAAACAATCATTTCACACGCTTAATATAAAAATAACTATTTTGCACTCTTCTGTGCAGAACAACTGTAAGGTTTTTGTCCTGCATCAGTGCTTACATGTGTAATTAAATTATATTTGTGTTGCTTTATATTCACCATCAGTTCAAGTATACGGCTTTTCTCCTGTATGATTCTTCACATGTCTTAACCAACTTACTTTTATCTGCTGTTCTGTATTCACAAACTAAGAAACTGTATGACTTTTCTCCTATATGAGAGCTCAAATGTGTAACTAAATTATTTTCTGTGCTGTTCTGTATTCACAAATCAAGCGATTTTATGTTTTTTCTCCTGTATGGGTTTTCATATGTCTAACTAAATCACTTTTCCTTGCTGTTCTGTATTCACAAATTGAGCAATTGTATGGCTTTTCTCCTGTATGGGTTTTCATATGTATAACTAAATCACCTTTCCTTGCTGTTCTGTATTCACAAACCGAGCAATTGTATGGCTTTTCTCCTGCATGATTCTTCACATGTATAACTATATCATTTTTCCATGCCGTTTTGTATTCACAAACTGAGCAATTGTATGGCTTTGGTTCTGTATGAGATCTCATATGTGGAACTAAATGATTTTTCTGTGCAGTTTTGTATTCACAAACTGAGCATTTGTATGGCTTTTCTCCCGTATGAGTTCTCATATGTGTAACTAAATTACGCTTCACTGCTGTTCTGTATTCACAAACCGAGCAATTGTATGGCTTATCTCCTGCATGATTCTTCAGATGCAGAACTAAATCAGGTTTCCTCGCCGTTCTGTATTCACAAACTGAGCAATTGTATGGCTTTTCTCCTGTATGAGTTCTCATATGTTCAACTAAATTACTTTTCCATGCTGTTTTGTATTCACAAACTGAGCAATTGTATGGCTTTTCTCCTGCATGACTCTTCACATGTTTAACTAAAACACTCTTCCTTGCTGTTCTGTATTCACAAACTGAGCAATTGTATGGCTTTTCTCCTGTATGGGTTTTCATATGACTAACTAACGTACCTTTATTTGCTGTTCTGTAATCACAAACCGAGCAATTGTATGGCTTTTCTCCTGCATGATTCTTCACATGTATAACTAAATTACATTTCACTGCTGTTCTGTATTCACAAACCGAGCAATTGTATGGCTTTTCTCCTGCATGATTTTTCACATGTATAACTAAACTACTCTTCACTGCTGTTCTGTATTCACAAACCGAGCAATTATATGGCTTTTCTCCTGTATGATTCTTCACATGTATAACTAAATCACTTTTCCTAGCTGTTCTGTATTCACAAACCGAGCATTTGTATGGCTTTTCTCCTGTATGAGTTTTCATATGTATAATTAAACTACTTTTCACTGCTGTTCTGTATTCACAAACCGAGCAATTATATGGCTTTTCTCCTGTATGAGCTTTCATATGTTTAACTAAATTACTTTTCCATGCTGTTCTATGTCCACAAACCAAGCAACTGTATGGCTTTTCTCCTGTATGACTTTTCATATGTGTAGCTAAATGACTTTTCTTTGCTGTTCTGTATTCACAAACTGGGCAACTATGAGATTTCTCTTCACTACAAGCAACATTTACGTTCTTGTTGTCAAATGTTTTGTTTTCATAATTTTCATCCTTTAATTCGATAACTTCTTGTTTAATAGATAGCTTATCAAAACTTTCATTGCTATCCATATTTTGTGATCTACACAGTGTAGTTCCTGCAGAAGTAGAATACTGATTTTCCATAGATCCTTATTTAATGGAGATTATGTTTGTTTGAAGGTTTCTTTTAATGATATATGAGCCAAGGAAAGTTTGATATCTTCACATCTAGAACAAAAGCAGATTGTCATTAAATAATAATAATAATTTTGCAAGCTGCTCTGTTACTTCCCTCTATTTAACTTTCTAAATTCAGCGTTACATTGTGTTTCTCATTCTTATTATTTAGTTAAAATTGTTAACGTAACTAAAAGCAAATATTAGTTATTTTGATCACTGCGTAGATTATTGATCCATGAAAACAGGAAGGTGTCGTTAAATAATATGCTGACTTGGTGCATAGTTACCTACATCAATTAATTACCATTATGCAGAAGACAACAAGCTAAAATACCTAAGTGATTTTTTTTGCAAATGTATCTTCAATTTCTAGTTTTTTTCAAGGAAACAAGCAGTAATAGTTTAGGTGCAGGAAAATGGGTGAAAAAGAAAGGACAGGTTTAAAAAGGCATTGTGAGAAAATTGATTTTAATAGAAAAGTTAGAGGCTATGGGAAGCCAGTAATAAGAAAAAAAATTCCATGTGCTAACAGAGATAAAAAAAGATTAGTGGAAATCGCTAAGCGCAAAGTCTAACTCGAAGACTGTAGGATAGGCAACACGCTATTTATGCACAACAAAGCTTGTGGGGTTGCATAAATTCAGGTAAAAAGTGGTATAAAGCCAGAAAAGAAAAAAACATGCGATACAAATAGAACACCTCATGGCAAGAAAACTTATTAGCCAGAAAGAAAAAATAAATATAGTAGAAAGAGGTCCAGTCTCTAAAATGTTAAACCGGACGATGTCTCATATCGTGCTGCGGAAACATTAGTAAACAAAAAGCAGGGCTGTACTGAAAACAGCATGTGTAGAACAGGAAGTCAGAAGATATTAAGTTTAAACAAGGAAGGGTTGGAATGCATAACCACTGAATAAAACGCAAAATACAGAAGTAGCTGAACTGAATATGATATTAAAAATAAAAAACAACCTAACAGAGAATCAGAAAAAATAAAACACGAGTTATAGCAAATAAGGGATGAATAAAAGATGTTTACTGAGCAAGTAAAGAAACTAAAAAAGAAAAATGAAAAGAAAATAGGGAGATTAAAAAGGAGAATAAAGAGATTAAAAAAGAATTAATCTCATTAAAAATAACATGAAGTGGATGGAAAAGAAGAAAACGAAAAACACTAGGGCCAGTTAAGATGGAGGACAACACTCTTAGAAGGAAAATTCAATTTGAAATACCAACATAAATAAAAGGGGAGGACATGGTAAAAGATACATAAAAGAACAAAGACTGAACTGGTTAGGACATATGCAATGTCAAATCACTAGAACCATTAAAAAAATAACAGAATGGAAGCCAGATGGGAAAAAGGTACAGAGGAAGACCAAAATGCAAGTGGCAGGAAGAAGTGCCAAAAAATGTAAGACAAATGGTATAAAAAGATTCTGTACCAATAGAAAGAAATGGAGTAAAATAGTAGAGAAAGCCAAATCACACCATAAGTCACAGTACAGGGAAGATACACGAGGACTAATCCACCTCACAATTCATAAACAAGGATTTTTACAACATCCCGAAAGAATGAGGCTATAACCAACATGGGGTTGAAAAGCCATATAATAATATTAATAATAATTGCTAGAAATGAAGAGCCCCCCAAATACCATCTGCTCAAAAAGAAATTACGTAAGGGTTGGCCATGGAAAGCAAAATTAATGTCAACCACAAGCTTTAGAGACAACAAACTTTAGAATTTCCATATCAGATTAAAATATAAACTTACGACAACAACAACAATTACAGTTAATGAATTCTAAAGGTTGCTGTTTACATTACTTCTAGTTTCCACGGCCAACTCTTATGTAATTTGTTTTTGAACACACGGTATAATTATCACATATCCAATCCTGGAGAGTGACTAAAGTAGTATTTATCCCTAAGCCTGGTAAGAGCAGCTATGCAGAAGCTAAATCTTACAGACCTATCAGCCTAACGTCATTCCTCCTTCAAACGTTGGAAAGATTAGTAGACAGATACTGGAGGGAGGAAGCCCTAACTTCACTCCCGATTCACAAATATCAACATGCTTACCAAACAGGGAAGTCATGTGAAACCGCCCTACACCAACTAGTGGGGAAAATTGAGAGAATCTTGGAGTACAAGGAGTACGCAGTCGGAGCATTTCTAGACATAGAAGGTGCCTTCGACAACACCTCCTACCACTCTATTGAAAGAGCAATGACAAATCATCAGATCGATAACACCACGATAAGATGGACTATGGCAATGCTCAACACTAGAGTTGTAAAAGTCAAGTTATTTGACAAGGAAAAGACAGTGCAGGCGACAGGGGAATGTCCACAGGGAGGAGTTCTTTCTCCACTCCTGTGGTGCCTCATAGTTGATGAACTGCTGATCCAACTCAATAACAAAGGCTACTACACTCAAGGATACGCTGATGACATTGTCATACTGATTCAAGATAAATACCAAAGAACCGTAGACAATGTAATGAAATCAGCACTAAAGATAACCGAAGAGTGGTCTCTAGAGAATAATCTTAGAATTAATCCCAGCAAAGCCACTCTCGTCGCTTTCACTCGTAGAAAGAACATCACAAACAGAATGAACATAAAACTGTTTGAGACAAATGTCAACTGGGAGAACGAGGTTAAGTACTTAGGTCTAACCATCGATTCCAAACTAACTTGGAACTCCCACTTAGACAAAACAATCACCAGGTGCATACAAACATTAGTTATTGGAAAAAGAGCCATAGGTAGTACGTGGGGGCTCAAACCGGAACTGACCCTCTGGCTGTACAAAACCATGGTTGGACCAATAATTTCGTATGGAATAATCGCCTGGTGGCCCAAAATAAAACAAGCAACTGCGATCCACAAAATCAGCAGAATACAATATCTAGCTAATCGGTGCATCACTGGAGCCTTTAAAGGCACCTCAGGACAAGCACTGAATGCTATTTTAAATCTGCCACCTCTGCACATCTTCTTGGAAGGTGAAGCCAGAATGGCAGCCTACAGATTACAAAGTACCGGTCACTGGATGTCCACAGCTAATAATCTAGGACATGGCAAGATCATGTCACACATCAACAACCCAATATTAGAAATGGGTTCTGATCTTATAATCAAAGCCTATGACTTTGAAAAGAACTTTACTGTACACACAAGTTGGAATCCGGACCAACTACCAACTCCAACAAATAAGAACATCATTTTTTACACTGATGGATCTAAGTTTGAAGGGGGTACAGGTTCCGGTGTGTACAGTACCAATCCTAGAACCAACGAAAAAGTCAGTCTAGGAAAGTTTTGTAACATCTTTCAGGCTGAAGTACAAGCTATTAACGTATGCGCAAACATCAGCATAGAAAAGAAGCTGCTCAATCGAGACATACACATTCTCTCAGACAGTCAGGCAGCACTGAAAGCGCTAAACGCTTTCAGTACTTCATCGAGACTGGTCAAGGAATGCAAATCCAAACTTCAAACTTTAAGCCAGGGAAATACAGTAAAATTATGCTGGATCCCAGGTCACCAAGGTATTGAAGGAAATGAAAAGGTGGACAAGCTCGCAAAAGAAGCAGCCCGTAATGCAATGACCGGTCCAGAACCTGGTCTAAGCATTCAGAAAAACCAAGCCCGCTCAGCCATTAATAAGTGGGTCAATACCGCACACCAACTAAGGTGGAGAAACTACAATCAAGCAACACAATGCAAAAGATTGCTCAAAACTCCGAATCCACATACATTCAGAATGACCTCGAACAGATTAATAGATGGACACAGGACTGGCTGTTATCGTTAAACACTAATAAATGCGTAGTCTTGCATATCGGAAGAAACAACGTGAAAGCTGATTACTTTATGACTGGAAGCAAAATTGCAAGTGTCTACTCACAAAAGGATCTGGGCATATATATTAGCGAAAACTTAAAATGGGATTCCCACATAGCTGAAATAGTTAAAAGAGCGAACAGTATGTTGTTTCTCATCAAAAGAGCTTTCCAGACCATTAACGCGGACTTGCTTTTACAACTGTACAAAACATACATACGTCCAATCCTCGAATATGGATTCCAGGTCTGGTCCCCTTATTTCTCAAAGGACATATCACATTTAGAAGCAGTTCAGAGACGTGCTACAAAAATTCCGATCTCCCTCAGGGACTACAACTACGAAGAACGACTGAGGCTCCTGAAATTACTAACACTCCAATCTAGGCGTATTAGAGGTGAACTAATTGAAATCTATAAGATCATAAAGGGTTACTATACTTGCAATCCACCGCTGAGCGACATGTTTCTGCGAAGTGCAAACACAAATCTACGTGGACACCATTTAAAACTTGTGAAGGAAAGAACATCAACTAATCCAAGAACTCGTTTTATAGTGAATAGGATTGTGAATGAGTGGAATGGTCTTCCAGAAAATGTAGTGAGCGCACTAACTCTATACCAGTTCAAGAACCGTTTGGACTCCTATCTTAGTGGAAACGAAAATGACTAGGTCATACATACATACTCACCATCTGCTGGGAATCTCGGACCCACAGATTATTCGGTTTTATATGTGTTGGAATCCTAATTTTAGTTAATTTATTAATGTTTAATTTACAAATGAACTGTATACTTGCTAATTTTTTTTTTCTTATGTTATAATTCTTCTACAATGTCTGCAGTGAATTGTAAAATTTTTAAATTTCTGTGCTACACTTTACACAACTGGCATTTACCGGCTTTGCCGTCTGCCAGTTAATTGAATTAAATAAATAAATAAAAGTTGAGAATTATATAAACTCGCCGGTTAATTTGATAAATATTTAATAATTTATCACATTTTACCAAATTTAGTGGTGATTATATATAATAACCGGCAATTATACATAATCACCAGTTTATTACATTTACCGTAACATATAAATCCTAATTTATCAAAATATTTTACAAAAATGTCAGTATTTAATTTCTTTAACAGAATAACAACATAATTGTTATAATAAATGTTTAGTTTCTATGCATAACCGTGACCGTCAAACTACATTTTCGTGAACTCCCTGGAGCATGTTTGAGGTTATTTTTTAAAAATTTATGATGAATCAAACAAAATGGGCATAAGCCCAATTACATTGTTTGTGCTTAATAATTTACAATATTTTACATGTATATACAGGGTCGCTATTATGTATGGGACCAAAGCTGCACTGGTCAAACGGTTTGAGATATGCGTTTCATATTTGGTATATGTTAATTTGAGGTTATTTTGCATACTCTGAAGTAAAAAAAAATAAAGTTTTAATTATTATTATTATTATTAATACACTTATATTAGATTACACTAAGTTTTTCACTGCATTACTGTTATAACTGAGGGTGAGTTTTTGCTCTTTTGCAGATCTTGAACCATTCTTTCAGATTTTTTACTATTAAATACTTATTTTTTATCTTCATATTTTTGAGAATTCGGTGGAGCCATAATGCTTGCAAAATTAAAAGATCGTGTAGAAACGGCTTTAAATTAAAACATTACCAAACATTATTTTTGGTACGATTTGAAGATCGTATTAAGTTGGTTGCGAGCCGACCCGAGTCGTTGGAAAACATTTGTACCTAATCGCGTTTCAGAAATTCAAACGTTGACTTGCATTGATAATTGGCATCAAGTCGCTGTAGTCACACGAGGAATAAGCGCACGACAATTAATTCATCTAGACGCATGGTGGCGAGGACCACATTTTATTAGATATAATTTCGAATATGATTTCAAAAACGAAAAAATTGAATCCGATATCAAAATTCTTAACTTTAGTTACAGTTGTAAATTTAATGGATTTGTATATTTTTGAAAAATTCTCCTCATTAAACAAACTGATTCGAGTAACAGCATATTGCATGCGATAGTTAAATAGTTTTAGAAATAAAAATAATAAAATTCTGGGACTTATAAAAGTGGACGAAATACGAAGAACGTTGTCAGCATTAATTTGACTAGCTCAAACACAAGAAATTAAAGAGTTAAGTATAATAATCAACTTAGAAACCCTCGAAATCTTTCATCTCTCAACCCGTTTATAGATAAAAAGAGCATAAAACGCATAGGCGGAAGGTTAAGAAACATAGATCTCGTTTATGAAGAAAAAATCCCATTATTTTGCCTAGCAAGCACAAATTAACAGAATTAATCGCAACTGACGTTCACGTTACTCAGCTTCAATGCGAACCGCAAGCGTTATTGTATAAATTGTGTGAAAATTACTGGCAACTAAACGGCAGAAATTTGACAAGGAAAATATTTCACAGATGTGTCACGTGTTTTAATAAGACCTACAGTAATATACGCAGCGGAAACAATGCGGGTAACCAAAAAAGAAGAAGAACAACTGCGCATATTCGAAAGAAAGATTTTAAGAAAGATCCTAGGGCCACTGAAATTGGGGGAGAATGAATACAGAATAAAAACAAACAAAGAAATAGAAGACGAAATAAAAGGAGAAAACATAATCAGAGAAATAAAGGCACAACGAATACGATGGTTAGGACACTTGGAAAGAACACAGGAAAACAGAATGATTAGGACAATAACGGAATGGAAACCAGATCTGACCAGAGCACAAGGGAAACCTAGACATAGATGGAAAGACAAAGTTTTAAAAGACCTGAGAAGGATGAACGTTACGGACTGGAAGAAAAGGACCACCAACAGAAAAGAATGGAAAAAAATTGTACTACAAACTAAATCAAACAAGAACATATGAAATAAATTAATAAAGAAAGGCACTAATCCAGCCGAAGGGGACTGAACAGTCTGCATAAAACGCCAATCATTCCTGTAAAAGAATTACGGTTTATATATATATATGTGGTTCAGCATAAAATATTGCCGGAATTAGTCAGGATTCAGACCAAATCATAGCTGCACAACTACACTTCTCAATATTATTGATACAATAATGAAAGCTGTGGATGACAACAAATTGTGTCTTCTTGCTACGATTGACTACTCCAGGGCATTTGATACAATATGTCATAAAGTACTATTGGCAATACTAACATTTATGAGTTTAAATGATAGCTGCTCCATTGAATTCATTAATAAATATTTAACCAATCGTACCCATCCTCTACCTATTGTATCAGGTGTACCTCAAGGATCTATCCTTGGACCATTATTATACATTTTGTATACTTTTAATTTGAAAAGTTGTTTGGATAACTTTGAATACCATCTTTATGCTGATGACACACAACTTTTGTTTACTTTCGATTCCTCGGATGTTGCTATAGCTAATGAAAAAGTTAACTCCGGTATTCATAAACTCATCAACTATTCTGGAAAACATGGTCTGTCAATTAATTCGAAAAAGTGTTCTATAATTCTTTTTGGTGAGAGATGCTGCTTTACCTGAAATTTCTATTCAAATTGATAACTCGCGTTTGCCTGTTTTAGAATGTGTAAAAAATCTTGGTCTATGGATTGATTCAAATCTTCGGTTTAAAAAACATATTTCAACTGTAATTCAAAAAGCTTACGTTCAATTAAGGCTGATATTCAATTATAGATATAGTTTAAACTGCAAAATTAAAATTATGTTATGCGAGTGTCTAGTATTATCTCAATTCAGCTACTGTGACTGTATTTACGGTCCGTGCTTGGATGCGAGTGATGTTAAGAGAATTCAGCGTATTCAAAACTCTTGTCTTCGATTAATCTTTGGAATTAGAAAATATCAACGCATATCATATAAACTTACACAACTCAAATGGTTAAATACGAAAAATAGAAGGTTGTTGCATGCAAGCTGTTTGTTCCATAAAATAATTCATTTAAAGACTCTTTATTTGTTTAACAAGATTAAATTTAGAACTGACGTTCACAGTATTAATGTACGCAAAAAGCACTTCATAACGCCGTCACTTCATAAAACAACTTCTTTTGAAAGATCTTATTCATAAAATATTGCTAATACGTATAACTCCTTATCAGATAATTTAAAAATACTGACACAAGCTACCTTTAGAAAGAGATTATATGATATATTGTTTAAGACACAGACTTAAGTTATGTTTAAGTTTTTTTTTATATATTCATATATTTAAATGTTAAGTCTTAATGTAAAAAGAAGCCGAGTAGCGCAGATGGGTAAGCGCTTGCCTTGCAGTAAGCAAGTCCTCGGTCGAATCCCTCGAGGGCCGGAATTTTCCGCAACCTTGCGATTTGAACCGAGCTCGGTGAGACCATTCACGGTTGGACACCAAATTAACTGTGCTCTACTCAGAACCACAGACCTAAGAGATAGAGTAACAAAGTCAACATAACACGCACACACACACACCTCACTCAATGGTTGCTGTGCAAGCACAAAAGGCGCGCACCAACTTTGTATCCCGAATCTGGGGCAAGTTGAGCATTGTACCACCAGATGCAAGCACATAAAGCACCAGCCTCTACACCGCAAGGTAAAACGAGGTTATCGATTATACATACATACAAATCTTAATGTGACTGCATTTACTCATCATTAGTTCGTTTTTTTTACATACAGTGTGGGTTAAGTGGCAGAACAGAAGATTTGCCCTCGCAAACCTTTCTGAACTTCGCCCTTTTGGGTATTCTTATTTTGTTTTACATTTACTTGTTTTATTTCTTGTGTTGTTATATCCAAATAAAGACGTTATTATTAACTTCGTTTGACCTGGCCAAATCATTTAGACCTATCAGCTTAAACTCATTTCTACTTAAAACGGTGGAAAGAATGGTAGATAGGTACACAAGAGACGGCGCACTAAGGATAATGCCGTTGCATCCAAACCAACATGCGTACCAAATGGGCAAGTCAGTGGAATCGGCCCTTCATACTATCGTTTTTAGGATAGAGAAGGCGCTGGAACACAAAGAACTGGCCCTAGGTACTTTTTTGGATATAGAGGGCGCGTTTGACAACACTGCCTTCGAGTCCATATGCACTGCGGCAACGAACCATAGAACTACCATTGTTCGGTGGATGAAATCCATGCTAGAAAACCGCAGGGTAACCGCCACTCTGAATGAGGATACCGTAAAGGTAGCCGTCAGGTGTGGGTGCCCGCAGGGGGGAGTACTCTCGCCCTTGATGTGGTCCCTTATCATAGATGGGGTCCTGCGTGACCTTAACGGAGCCGGCATATATACGCAAGGCTATACAGATGACCTTGCTATCCTAGTAAGAGGAAAATTTCCACATGCCATTAACCCTGTACTCTTCGGTACTCCTCTGAGGGCCGCCGGGAAAGTCAAGTGTCTGGGAGTAATTCTGGACGCCAAACTGACCTGGAAGGAGCACTCGGAACAACAAATACAAAGGAAAACTGCCTCCTTTTGGATGTGTAAACGTACCTTTGGAAACACGTGGGATCTTAAACCGAAAGTCATCATGTGGATGTACACTGCGGTGATAAGACCCCTCATCACTTACGCTGCACTTATATGGTGACCGCGGGTCACCTTAGCTAGCGTAAAAAAATGCTTCAGCCAACTCCAACGGCTAGCTTGTTCAGGAGTGACAGGAACAATGCGAACAGCACCCACAGCGGCCCTGGAAGTCCTTCTCGGACTCGTGCTCCTGCACCTAATGATTGAGGCTGAAGCTAGAAGGGCAGCCTACAGGCTTAAGTGTGGGGGCCAGTGGACAAAGGTAGGACAAACGCTGGAGCACTCGAGGGTCCTGTCAATTATGGCAGAGGCTCACGATACCCTCAGCATGAGAAGTGATCGTATGGCCCCCTCCTTTTCTTTCAATAGGCCTTATAAAAATCATCCCTTCTAGAAAAAACTGGATTGCCCGTGGCCATAACCTCCTCACTCCTAAGGGACTTATCTGGTTCACAGACGGCTCTAGGACGGATGCTGGCGTAAGGGCGGGCATCTTTGGCGAATCACCTAGAGTGAACGGTTTGTTCTCACTGGGCAGGTACGCCACCATATTCCAGACCGAGGTGTATGCCATCCTGACCTGTGTTTATGAAAACCTAAACCGAGGTTTTACTAACAAGCATATCTACATCTGTTCGGACAGCCAGGCCGCTCTCTTAGCCCTGAATTCCTTCAGGGTGTCTTCGGAGCTAGTGTCTGAATGTCGAGCGGTGCTGACGAGACTCTGCATGCAGAACTCTGTAAAGTTGCTGTGGGTACCAGGTCATAGCAACATTGACGGTAACGAAGAGGTGGATCAGTTGGCTAGGCAGGCCTCCAGTGGGAACCCGCCTGGACCCGAGCCAATTCTTGGGATACCATATTGCAACGTAAAGCTAGAAACGAAGAAATGGGTCTGGACCCGGTTCCTTCGTGAATGGTCTTTACAGTAGGGACCAAGGCATGCTAAACTCTTTATCGGGAGGATATCGCTGTCAAAGTCCAAAGAGCTTCTAAAACTCAATAAGAAGCAAATTAGGATCGTAACAGGACTCTTAACGGGGCACTGTTATCTCAACGAACACCTGTACAGAATCAGTGTCACAAATGATCCAACCTGCAGGCTATGCGGGAAAGAGGGGAAATCTTCTCAGCACATATTATGTCAGTGTGTCAGACTGATGACCCTGCGACACGAACACTTCGGCGCAGAGTTCTTAATACCGGAGGACATAAGGCTCATCCCTATAGACCAAGTGCTAGCCTTTGCGGTTGGTACCGGCCTGTTCAAAGATGAGATTTAAAAGGCGGTACACACAATTGGCCTCAGGCCTGAGTGCTGCGGGGTCAACCCACGCACCGCAAAGGAAGGGGAACAAATAAAATATTCAACAATACACGCAAGGTAACGAGTTTTACTGGCTCCAGAAGGTGACTGTCATATTCTTCTGTCCGCCAGTAAAAACCCTCTTACCAAGCTAGTGATGTTAAATACTATAATATTACCAATCCACAAAAAGGGCGACCATACAATCTGCGAAAATTACAGAGCGATCTGCCTATCATCAGTAGGTTTTAAAGTTTATACAAGAATGGTAGAGAAAAGATTAAGAAAACAAGTAAAAAAATCTGGTGTGATACACTCACACAACTTCCTTTTACAGTGATCTTATAATTAGTCAAAAATTTAATTTTCAATTTTTAAGCATTTGTCAAAAATTTTCAAAAATTACGAATTCTACAAAAATGGTACAAAATAGAGCGTTAGTTGAAGAGACAAATTTTCTCTAAAATTTTAAGCAGAATTCAAAAATGTAATAATATACCGGGTGTTCCATTTAAAATAGGAGTTAATAAAAAAAATAGAAAAAAAAACAAAAGAAACCCACTTTAGAAGTTTTCAACTGGAAAATCACCTATCTCACGTCAATGCACATTAAAAATGTAATAAAAATGTAAAGTTTGAAAAAAATCGTTAGAGCCGTTTTTGAAAAAATCGAAAAAAACTGAAAAATCACAAGAGTAAACACCTACTTCCGGTTATGCGATTTTCTTCAAAAGCTTGCTGTCTCATCTACATAGTACACAAAACTTATATATGAAGTTTCAACGCCATACCTCTTTTCGTTTTTGAGATATTCTGTTCACAGACAGACAGACAGACACACAGACAGACAGACACACAGACACACAGACCAATGAAAAAAAATATGTTTTTTGGGATCAGGGGACTCTAAAACGTGAAGATCTGTTGAAAACTCAATTTCGAATTTTTGGGGTGAATCCAATACTTCCTTTATCGTAAAAGGAAGTAAAAAAGAATTGGAAGATGGACAAGCGGCATTCAGAGAAAACAAACAGACAAATAACAATATTAGCATAGTGAGAAACCTAGTAGAAAGAGCAATGGATAGTGGGGGGCGCCACAATGAAATTTCGCACCACCTAAAAAACTTGCTAGGGCCGCCCCTGGTAGGGACATGCCACGGAAATGGTAAATTAACCTGCAAATATTTTTTAAAATATAGTAATGTGTATATTTTCAACATTTTTTTAAAATTGAACTCCAATAGAAATATACTTTTTTTTAATGACTGCTACTTTTAATTTGTGTCGAGACTTCAAAATTACCACTTTCTAGACATTGACCCAACTACGTATTGGAGCTCATAGAAAGCAATCCTATAATAATTAATAATTTTATTCAGAAGAATTATGTTTTGTTCAAGACTGTACATGTTAAAATATTTGGTGTAGCTACTATGGCTGGGCGAAAATAACGATATATCGATATATTGCAATGATTTGATCTGTGTTGTAATATTATAATGTAGATGATAAAATAAATAGCAATTACCACTATCTGCAAATATTTTTTTATTTAGGTCAAATTTCGACTGACTAAAAATACTCACTGGGTTTGTTAATTATTTATAAAGTAAACAGTATTGTGCCCTTTATTATACTTCATCCATCTGCAATTTAATCTTACAGAGGCTAGATCGGTAGGCAAGATGACTCATATCTCAAAGCTGGGTTCCCTGATACGTTAATATTAAACTCGTGTGATACGCCACTGGAATATAAATTTAACTCAAGCGCGCAGACGCTATTTCTGTCAAACTCCTAGCACAAATCGGTTTATTTTGGTTAGTGTTTTGTTTTTGTGATTTAAACTAATAAAAGGTGTTTTATGAGCGATTTATCAGGTAAATTTTGAATTATCGCGCTCTTAGCGTCACTGATTCTCATTTGTTTGCAGGCAAAAACCTCCACTTCGTTGTTACAACATTAAATTGTTTTTTGGAGCGTCGCTATGGGATCAACATAACCTCAAACTTGATTATGGCAATTACTGGATATTGGATTTTTGATTGATGCTTAACTCTGCCTGGGTCTCGTTCATGAAGGTTTGCTCTAGCACCGTTATTTTGGTTGAAAAACTAACCTGACTTCTTTGCAGGGCTGCGGTAGCTCATTCGGACTGCAGCTCCTGGTGATATCTGTCGGATGTGGGGTCCTGCGGTGCTGCTGGCGTTGTGGGAGCCTCCTATACTCTGTGCTGGTATGCTGCTGCTAAAATCTTGGGCTCAAGAACTCAAAATGTGCCCTGAAGGATGTTCGGGAACTGCGTTGGCTTCCCCGATGTCCTCGGGATGTGGTCACGAGGAAAAATTATTTTTGGTGAGGAAAATGTTCCCCACATTCTCACAGGTGCACTAACAATTTCTTGACACAACGGTGTACTGTTTATTGATATTCTTAATGATTTACTAAGTACAATATGTAAATTTCAGAAAGCACAAAAACTGGTTGTCATTCAATAATTTTATTCAATTGTCTCTCTCTCTTGGTCGTTAATATCAATTGCCTATCTAAGTTATACAAAACCGAAATTAACCAAATACAATACAATAACTTCTTACTCTAATATTTCTTATAACTAAAATGTTTTTCAAAAATACTATTTCTAAAATATTGTCCTTTCAATTCGTTTTTAATTATCTCATAGCGCAACTACACTTTGCTTTATGTAAATTGTCCTAATCACTCACGTAATTACACTGACTTGTTTGTTCAATCACCAATTTTGTTTCACATCCTGCTGTGTCCATTTCTTGTAATTTTCCTAACTGTTCGCTTTTCTCCAAATTTTCGAATATTGCTGTCCTATAATAGTAATTGCCCTGTTCTGTTTGGTTTATGCTCTTTGCAACGTGTTATCATAATTCTGCTTCTATTACCTTTATTTAAAATGCTCATAAACATATCCTATTTAATTATTCTGACATCTACGCTTCATTTAACACGCACCTATTATAAACCTTTCTGTGACAGTTCTATTTATTTTGCTTCGGCTTTAATTTTGCACAAACCTCTTATTTTTGGCTAATTTTAAATTATCGATTCCAATCTATGAAAAACGAGCTCTGACCTTTGCCTTCTTTACTCAAATAAACTCATTACTACCAGCATTTCTTTGCAAATGTAATTACGGATTGAAATTTACGTTCAATCTTGCAGTTGCATGAACTACTCCAACTCTGTGCTATCTGACTTGCTTTATTTATTTGTTCTGCAGCAAGCAGGGTTGAGTAGCGGGCTCAATATCATCTCAATATATCGATAGCTATTGATAACTATCGATATTAATCGATAACTATCAATATTTAACGATATAAATCGATAACTATCAATATTTATCGATAAAATCGATAAATATCGATGGTTATCAATAGCTATCGATATATATCGATATTTCGATAAGTATTGATATTTTGATATGTATCGATATTTCTCAGTTATTGATAATCAATATCAAAATTTCAATATTGCCCAGACCTAGTAGCTACAACCTAAAAGTACGAACTATTAGATTCCTGCCAAAAGTAATTTTCTAGTTCCATTTTCTTGATTTTACAAATTTAAATAGTATATTACATACCGAGGTGGAAAGTGTTTCATTCCTGTCGAGAGATTAAGTAGTTAACCGAGACGCGTAGCGTCGAGGTTTACTTTATCTCGAGACATGGTATGTATACTATTTTATTCGCAACCACTTTATTCTAAACAATAATTGGAAAAATTATATTTTGATACGACAGGTTGTGACGCGCATGAATGGATGAACGAGATTCCCAGTGTCCCTACCTACACAGCGGTTGGCAATTGATTCATTTCCAACCTGACGATTCCGCGATACTTTCTACACATCAAGACGCAGCTGAAGCTACACTACATCTACAAACACACTTGAACCGACTCAGTGATTGGACCGACCTTTGGAGAATCAAGATAAACGAAAACAAATCTCTACAAGTAACATTTACAACTAGAAAAACCACATGTCCTCCTATAACATTTAAGGGCACCCCCCTGCCAGTTAAAACAGAGAACAAGTATGTTGGACTCCACCTAGACAGACAGCTAACCTGATCCCCACATCTTAGAGCAAAAAGGAAGCAGATCGATCTAAAATTCAAACAAATGTATTGGGTGCTTGGACCTAAATCCAAGCTCTCAACTGAAAATAAAGTCCTGCTATATAAAACAATCCTTATGCCCATCTGGAGATATGGTATTCAACTCTGGGGGTACGTCAAGAAAACAAATACAAATATTATACAACGAGCACAAAACAAAATTCTTCGAGCCCTTGTAAATGCACCTTGGTTCGTAAGTAACCGAACCCTACACCAGGATCTCAACATACCGTTGGTGACGGATGTAATAGAAAAGTCAGCATCAGACTACTTTGCAAAACTTCCTGGACATGAAAAGAAGGCTGAGCAAACAATGGCCTATAGATCTGAACTGATGAGGAATGCAATTCAAGTCATGCCAGTAAACCCCAAGGGAATCATCGCTGGATGAAGACCCTTACATGCCTCAACAGACAACATATTTACTTAATACTCTTATAATACCGGAGTAAATTGTAAATTTGCAGTTTTATCAATAAAAAATTTTTTTTTTAATTCCAACCTCTGCGATGGCAATCTCTTTTCCACCCGATTGGAAAGTTACAAGTTGGGAATAACTCATTTTCCAACTTTTTAAAAGTCAGTAATGATCTTATTACATATATGGTTGCGAATAAAATATATTATTTAAGCACAAGACTCACAAACACAATGCCAAAACATTAAAATTTGCCAACGAATAAGTCGCTTGTCTGCTTTAAAAGATCTCAAGCGACTGGCAAATGGATTTTGGTAGTAACGTAACTGTAGCAGATAGGATAACAGACCGACTTAAATGTATTGTAGATGTCTTAACGAACCGGTCACGGCTACTCGGTTGCAGTCGTCAGTGACTGGCGAATGTGGAGGAAAACGCTGCTTTAATAAAGGCAAATGCAGCAGTAATAACATTATTAATTTACAATTTAATAAACTTAAGCTGCTAATTCATTTTTATAGGTCAAGATGTTTAAGATATTCGACACCAAAATTGGTATATAAAAATGAACTAAAGCTGGTACTGAACATGATGACTTACTTGATGATTCCAGAAAGACACTGCAATCAGTGAAACATATTGTAACGCTACAAATGTCAAAGCCGACTGATGGTTGCTACAGCTGTCTTCTAGAATACTTCATTCAAAAATTCTGTTTGGCAACAATTTGTATGCCATTAAGGTTGAAATATAGGACCGTGAGAGTCGACTCGATCTTCAGATATTAACTGTAACAAATAAAAATTAATAATTAGCAAATTTCAATGTTAGTTACCTACATTATCGATACTTAGTACATTTCCTACTTTAAAAGTTACGTCAGTTCATGCAAAAAGATAAATTTATAGTCTTCTGGAATTAAACATAATGTTTTCATAATTAAAACTCTTAATATACCGTTAATCATATTATAAGTATAACACAATAATAAATTTACACTAATAATTTCATTCAGCTCCCTGCATATACTCTGCATACTGTACATCATATCAGTTAGTACATACGAACTGTAAACTGTAAACAATCTAAATAAAAATCATCCGACACTAGAAGTTAGATCTAACCATAAATCTAGAATTACAATACAGACACAACTTCATCTGCAGATATTATTTAATTCTGGCTGCACTGGAACAAAACGCTATAAATTTAGCAAGGGTATACTGCGGGGCCCTAAGACTTGATGAAAGTTGACAAAGCTAATTTCGTACATGGAATTAGTATTACAATAGTTCCTATTTACTTTTATACGGTAATTATCAATATTTTCAGATAAAATGTTAATACTATTTATTTAGAATCAAAGAGTGTTTTTTCAAAATTTTAAAGAAGGGTTGAAAATTGTTGATAAGGAGAGCTATATTTAAGTGAAATTGAATACACTACTGACGTGGCGATATCAATAACAGCATATTGCGTAACGACAAGTGAATGTGTGAGTTACATAACTGTCAACAGTAATGCATAACATTTTTATAAATCTATACTGTATTACTACTGAGTCTTTATTGTACAGTTGAAGTGTTAAGACGTGCCAGCAGTGATCTTCCGGGTGCAGCGAGTGACACACTAGATAGCCTGAACCCAGAGGTCAGATAGCATTTACGCTGTTTCCGCGCGCTCCTGGTAAGAGCACGCGGACGCAGCAATCTTATACGAAAAATGTATAACCCAAACGGTATGTTTACACCTAGTTGCTCCCAACCGACCCCAAACTATTATCAACATCAACAAAGGCAAATAGTAGATAATAATGCCCCAGTATTCCATTCGCAACAATATATGCCGGCAACTCAAACACCAACGTACCGCAATCTCCCACAACAAATGTTCATTGACCCACCCCAATTATGTCAATCACAGCAACAATACCAAACCCAATTCCCTCCGCTAAACAGCCCCGTTTCAAATCAAGACTGGACTCTAGCAAAGCCAAGGAAAAACAAAAGGGCCAGCAACAAGCAAAACGCAGTCAACAAATAACATCTACACAAAACAAATATCAAGCACTAGCATACGAAGAACCGCAAGAAGGAGTCCAAGAAGACGCTGTAATAGATGAAACACCAGAGGCAAAACCACCGCCAGTGACCATTCCGAGCATTGAAGTTATCAAACCAATTATAGATATGATAGACAATGCAGCAAAAGAAAATTGTAACTGTAAAATAATGGACAAAGATACCTTACACGTTTCAGCTAAAAATGCGGAAGCGTATAGAAACATTGTAAGATGTTTAGAAACTAATAAAATCTGCTTTAATACCTATCAATTAAAAGAAAATCGAAGTTTTAGAGTAGTGCTAAAAAATGTGCATTACTCTACCGAAGTAAATGACATCAAAATCAGCATTGAAAATAAAGGCCACAAAGCCCGTAACATATACAATATTAAAAATAGAACAAAGAAAGAACCTCTCTCAATGTTCTACATAGACTTAGATCCAAATTCAAACAACAAAGAAATTTACACAATTGATTCCATACTGAACTGTAAAGTTACATTTGAACCTCCGCATAAAAAGAAGGAGATAGTTCAATGTGCTCGCTGCCAGAACCTAGGCCACACTAAAGGATACTGCCAAAGACCTTTCCAATGTGTAAAATGCGGCAAAGGCCACCCAACCTCCACATGCACCAAAAGAAAAGATACAAAAGAGACATGTGCTTTATGTAAGGGAGAACATACAGCAAATTATAAAGGTTGCCCAAAATACAGGGAAGCATACAAAGTCAGATATCCTCCATTAAGACAGATACGAACTCCGGGAACAACTGATACGATCGTCAATTAAACACAACATCCAACCTTGCATCAGACGGCAAAAGTCGTACCAGGAATCTCGTACTCACAAATCAAATCAGAAAATAATCAACCAAACTGGACAAATGATACCTGGCAGCAGCCGACAAACAACCAGCACCAATCACTAGAACGATTAGAACAGCTCCTAATAAAACAAGCAGAAATGCAGACAAAACTCACAGAGGATTTTCGTACTATGTTAAACCTACTCACTGCTATCGTCAACAAACTTCATTAATGGCTAAAATATACAAACTAGCTATATGGAACGCCAATGGGTTATGTCAACACGCACAAGAGCTAAAAATATTCATCAAAGAACATAAAATCGGCGTTCTACTAATATATATATACAGCGTGTTTTAAGCAAAGTGTGCACTATTGCTAACTTCTTTATTATTGGACGTACGATATCGGTTAAATTAGCAAACTAGTGGCATTTTTTCTGTTGATTAGAATGGCAAAACAGAAAACCAATTGAACATCGCCTTCTCGATAAATTTGGAAAAGTTTACTTTTGTTAAATAGAACACCCTGTATATTTTTATATAAAACGATTGAAATTCGTGATCTAAACATAAAAGTTCATATAAGGTGCAGGCCTAAAACTGAAAATGGCCGAGTTATTCCAATTATTTACTTTTAGACGAGGTGGCTGTGTATCCATAAAATAAAATTTATGTTTAAATAAACATTGTAAATAAATCTAAATAACATCATTTATTAGACAATTAAAAAACAACTTACTAAAAGAAAAAACCTATTACTAAAAAAATTATTTTATAACAAATGTTCAAACACACAGCCACCTTGTCTAAAAGTAAGAAGTTGTAATAACACGGTTATTATTAGTTTTAGGCCCGCACCTTATATGAACTTTTATGTTTAGATCGCGAATTTCAATCGTTTTATATAAAAATATATAGGGTGTTCCATTTAACAAAAGTAAACTTTTCCAAATTTCTCGAGAAGGCGATGTTCAATTGTTTTTCTGTTTTCGCCATTCTAATCAGCAGAAAAAATGCTACTAGTTTGCTAATTTAACCGATATCGTACGTCCAAAGAAGTTAGCAATAGTGCACACTTCGTTTAAAACAGGCTGTATATATACCAGGTTACCAAATCTATGACACTCCCTATCCGGATGGAACAGCACATGGAGGATCAGCCGTCATAATAAAGACATCAATAAAACATTATGAATCAGACAAATATCAAGAGGAACATATTCAAGCCACAAGTATTATTATAGAGGACTGGAACGGCCCGCTAACATTGACTGCAATATACTGTCCTCCAAGGCATAAAATATCGAGCGAGCAATTCACAACGTTCTTTAATACATTGGGACCCAGATTCATAGTAGGAGGAGACTTCAACTCAAAGCACCACCACTGGGGTTCCAGAATCATTACTCCAAAAGGAAGGGCACTCTTCAAATCAACAGTGGACAACAACCTAGGTCACATTAGCAGCAGTCACCCCACCTATTGGCCAACAGACAGAAACAAAATTCCAGATTTACTCGATTTCTGTATTACTAAGGGATTAGCTCAAAACTACAGTAAAGCAGAGCCAAGCCTGGACTTATCGTCTGACCATACACCAACACTCGTCACGTTAAGCACTGTTGTATTAGAAGTAGAAAGACCTCCTTCACTCTACAACCAACATACCGATTGGATACAATTCAGGAAACAACTCACAGAAACTCTCACTGCCCAAATACCACTAAAAACAGAAAGAGATATATATCTTGCGGTCGAATATCTAAACACAAATATACAAAGTGCAGCAATCAATGCCACAAAAATCCCAACTAAACATGGCACCAACGCCTATATACCAACAAATATCCTACACCTAATAGCTGAGAAAAGGAAGCTCAGAAAAACATGGCAGAGATCAAGAAGCCCGCAAGACAAAAACAAGTTTAATAATGCTGTAAACAAACTGAAGAAACTACTACAAGATTTAAAAAATTACAACATACAAAATCATCTACAGAATATGTCAGCCACAAAAGACAGTGATTATTCGCTTTGGAAGGCTACTAAAAGAATAAAGCAACCTCAAGTAAGAATACCGCCAATACGAAAAACAGACAGAACATGGGCGAGAAGTGACAACGAAAAGGCCGAAACGTTTGCTGAACATCTTTCCAACACATTTACCCCACACCCTCCTGAAAATCTACAAGACAATGAAGAAATTTATCAGTTTCTAGATGCACCCCACCAAATGTCAAAACCAATCGCAGCGTTCTCACCAAAGGAGGTGCTGCAAGTCATCCATAAACGACTCAACCCCAAAAAATCTCCGGGGTATGATCTTATCTCTGGCAAGCTGCTAAAAGAACTACCGATCCGAGGCACAGCAGTGAGGACTGCAATTTTTAATGCAATTCTACGCACAGGTTATTACCCTCAACAATGGAAAATGGCTCATATTATTCTTATCCCGAAGCCAGGTAAACTTCCTTGCGAAGTAAAATCATACAGGCCCATCAGTCTTCTCCCTATTATCTCAAAGGTTTTTGAGAAGCTTCTTCTAAAGCGATTGCAGCCTATAATAAATAAAAATAATCTAATACCCTCACACCAATTTGGTTTTCAAAAGAAACACGCAACAACTGAACAGATTCACCGAGTGGTAACCAGAATTCAGCAGCACATGCAAGACCAGAAATATTGCTCTTCAGCGTTTATTGACATATCCCAGGCCTTCGACAAGGTTTGGCATGATGACCTCATCTACAAAATCAAATCTATGCTACCCTATCCCTTTGTACTTCTTATACAATCATATCTGACAGATAGGATGTTTCAAGTAAAACTACCTCAAGGGAAGTCAAGGCCATATAAAATTAAAGCTGGAGTTCCTCAAGGCAGCGTTCTGGGACCAGTTCTGTATACCCTGTTCACAGCAGACATGCCTGTACACACCACTACACTATTAGCAACTTTCGCAGATGACACTGCCATCCTAGCTTCCTATCGCGACCCTATACACGCGTCGAAAATTCTACAAGCAAACTTAAACGACGTGCAAACTTGGTTAAGAAAGTGGCGAATACGAGCAAATAAAAGCAAATTGACACAAGTTACATTCACCAATCGCAGAGAAACATGCCCGCAAGTGACGCTAAATAATCAACCCCGGCCCCAAGCCGAGTCAGTAAAATACCTGGGTATGCACATAGATCGACGTCTCACCTGGCGTACACATATATGGCAATAAAAGAAAACAGTTGAACTACAAACTAAGCAAACTGTATTGGCTCACAGGAAGAAATTCTAAGCTGACTCTGGAAAACAAATTACTTGTTTATAAAGCGGTTCTAAAACCAGTATGGACGTACTGCGTTCAACTTTGGGGAACAGCAAGTACTTACAATATAGAGATAATCCAAAGATTCCAATCGAAAGTCCTTCGAATAATTACTAATGCCCCATGGTACGTCAGCAAATCTGTTATTCAAAGAGATCTGAATATTGCATCGGTCAAGAAAGTGATCAGCTCTTTTAGTGTCAAATATCTCAAGAGACTCAAAAACCACCCAAACCCACTAGCTATCAATCTGCTGGACAACAGCTCCACAACTACAAGACTACGGAAAATCAACCCGCTAGACCTACCCTACAGGTTTGACAATTAAATTAAAAGTGATAGTAGTGCTTGTGAAATCATGTACTTAAGTGCTCTAGTGACGCAAACTAACAGCTAAATCTGAGGTGCATTGCGAAAGGACAACGCCCAATACAGTCAATTATCATTATCAAACCAATTACTTAATGTTCATGCTAGAACAGATTGTAATGTTACCTACAAATTAAAAAAAAAAAAAAGTATTACTACTTTTGAAAGAATAATAAAGTGCATTAAAAAAACCGTTACCAAGTGGCCTTGTGTCAAACGGTAATTTTTAAAGTCATGTCGCAACCTATTTTATGGATTGTGTATGCACACAACCTCACTTTGACAACTGACAACTCAAGTTACCGAGCGCGTTGAATCACTGACATGCAGTCGTAAGACAAAGTCTAGTTCAAAGCCCTCTTGATAACGTTTCTTTTTGAACGCACATTAACAAATAACATTTGAAAGACTTGCTTAGTTTAAAATTACTTGCTTGGTAATTTCAGTTGTTAAAAACCGACAAAAGTTTGTAATTTTAAATATTAATGTATTGTCAAAATGGTAGTAAATTTTATTCAGAGCAAAAGTGTTATTACATAAGTAAATTATATTTACTTAGGCAAGTAACATGTGAGCAAACAAAAATGAAATCAAGCTTGGCTTTGAAAATTCAAACATATGTCGATTATTAATTCACATTACGTTGGATATGGACTATTATAATAACTGTCATATTTAAATTAAAAACATCTGAAGAAATGGACCACATGACTTGATGTTGTCAAAGCCAAGCTTGATTTCATTTTCATTTGCGCACATGTTATATACAGTGACCGCTAAAAAGTCGACATAATATGGGAACATTTTTGGTTTTTCAAAAAACTTTTTACGTCAATAATTTGTGCTTGTCTAGAAACCCAGTTAGCCCCTATCATAAATATACGGAGTGATTTTTACTTAATTAGAAAATAGAGTTTTTGACACCTCTTAAAATCTACTTGTGTTTACATAGCGTGTCTTACACTACGGTCAAAAAGTGGTCAAACGAGTTTAAGCTTAGAAAAGAATCTTCTAAAGATGCACCTCAATGTGGTGATCAAATATTGGTGTCGACTGAATAAAATTCCAGCTTGCAGGGAATTGATTATGTTGAACAATATTTTGATTCAAGCATCTTGTTTGTTTCTTCATATGTTAGGCTGCGAATACATTGATCATCCCTCATATACAGTGTGTCCCAGGATTGATGTTACAAGAGGTGAGATGGATGAAAATTTTTTGAATTTTATTTAAAGGTTTTGGGATTCGGTCCTGCTTGGTTTGAAAAACAAGTAGGCCTTGACAGGGAAGCGAAAACTATTTTATTTTCAGGTAAACTACCCTTTTTGTTCATGATACGGAAAAATTGTATTAAGAGAAGTTCTTTAGAATGAGAAATTGTGACACTGTACAAAATTTCAGAAAAATCTGTCGACTTAGATGAAACCGTCATTTTTAATAAATGCAATTTGTTTAATCTAAAAAATAACGGTTTAATCTAAGTCAACACATCTTTCTGAAATTTTGTATAGGGCCATAAACTATCATTCTAAACAACTTTTCTTCACAAAATTTTGCCGTATCATAAACAAAAAGGGTAGTTTACCTGAAAATAAAATAGTCTTCCCTGTCAAGGCCTACTTGTTTTTCAAAAACTGAAAATATTCTTAAAATTCTTTTCAAACCAAGCAGGACCGAATCCCAAAACCTTAAAATAAAATTCAAAAATTTTTCATCCATCTCACCTCTTGTAACATCAATCCTGAGACACACTGTATATATTTTGTCGGCACCTGCCATTGAAAGTTCATTTTTCTACATGGTTTTTAATGTTGAAAGCACTTACTTTCCGTATGTGTGCTGCAAAATGTTAAAGTGCGTTGAAAGTATTTTGCCGCACACTTTTAGGCACTTTCAGCACCGTTTTTTGACATTCCACAAGATATTATGAAAATTTATATAAAACGTCATTGTTTTAAAATTTTAAATTGTGATTTTCGCATTTTTAGACAAAAGTATACTTTCAACACTTGTTATACAAATAGCTATTGTAGATAGACATATAGTTTTAAATAACTATTTAATTATTATACACACGCAAACAGAGATGTACGCGTTTATTTAGCTTCCAGGAACAAATTTACAAAACAGCAAAATATGTAATATCGAATCAATAACTAACCAAATTCAGCAATAATTTACTTACAGTGTAAAAGGTTGGATACTTTTAAGTGACTTTATGATCGTTAACAATCGTTTGCCATGTTAAAGTGGCAATTGTTTAAATTTATACGAATTTATACCTTAAGCCTCTGACATAAATCTACAGAATCAGGAAACACATCTTGTCGCTATTCCATAAGATGCTACACTTGAAGTTTTGCCAAGGTTCTGAAAAAAAGAAATTCGTATTACGAATGCTTGTCGTTCATTTACTTACTGAAATATTATTAGTCATTTACGAATATTGTACTGTTATGAAGTGTGTCTGGCAGCATACGCAACTCAAAGAACTTCGTTAAGTTTGTCACAAATTGAAATTAATGTAACTGTAACGAAAACGAACCATGAATTATAATGTGTATAGTCTAAAAATTGAGGAATCTACATCGATAAATAACTGGAGTAGAACAACGTAAATGAATGCATTTTATGCGCGCACAGAGTCCAATCTTACAAAGCATCATTGCGCAGCACTACCATGTAAATGCAACGTTACTATTTATCACTGGCGTTTCCCTAGGTTGCATATGCCGGCAGCCACACTTTATTAATACGATACATACCAGACACTACCCTGTAAAGCTGAAGTTTTGCGTATTTTAGGTTATATTACAGATATACAGCAAGCGACGTCTGAAAGTATTAAACAAACTCCTCTAACGATAGATCATCTCACCAACGATTGGCAAATGGTAAATATATCACCGTTTAATTTTCGCAAATGCCTAATATCAACAATCAACACTGATGATAACAAACCAAACCACTCCCCACAAAACAATAACTAATCCACACCCAGTGTTGCCATCTCATATTTTAGGCGATCGGTAGCTTTCTGCGCTAAATTTCGGTAGATCCCAAAAAATTTCGGTAGACATAATAAAATGTGTTTTGTAGTTCCTACTTACATTTTTGCAATAGCCAAGTTTTAGTAAACCAGCATTTAAAAATTTACATACATTTATATTTCACTTTCTAATTAAATAAACAAAATTAAGACAAAAAACCCAATTGTTTTATTAGGAGCTATGGAAAACTACACTAATTTACTTAAAACACTATTAACCACTAATTCAATTATACAAGTACAATAATATATAATATATAAAAATAAATGTTTACGTATAGAATATGACTATAAAAATATATAATAGTTTCTATTCTATTGACTGGCGCTACTACTATCTTTGACGCCGCTTACAGAATACAATTGCACCACTTGTCCTGCCCTGTAGATCTTTTTGTATGTAATAAACCACTAATTGTTGTTCTTGAAAGCCTATTTCTGGAACAAATTTAAAAAAACGAAAAAAATCTATTTAAAAAAACAAATTCTTAAAAGTTCTCCAATATAAAGAGTTGCTGATGCTTTTTTTGGTTTAAATAGTACTCAAGAAAAATTGTACGTATGATTATACGGTGTAGCAAAAATTTGGTATAAACAAGGGTCGTTTCGGTAGATAAGTAGATTTTAAATGAAATCGGTAGATCTACCGAAATATCGGTAGGGTTGGCAACATTGTCCACACCCTATGTATATTGTATAACCACAGACAGTGTTGCCAGATTTTTTCTGCGTAAGTCGCCAACCCAGTTATCAGATGGCGCCAAATCTATCTAAAAGTCGCAGCCCAGGAAACAACTTAATAATAATAATAATAATAACGTAATTTTTTCTAAGAGAATATTTATTACTTGATTACACTACACATTTTCTTCAGAAAACTTAAATATTTCATCAATTTCTTGTTTCCCTGGTGGCCGGTGCGCATATTTGAGTTCGCTCGATGCTACAGCGCGGGCCAGGAATGCTGGGCTCTGGTTGGTCCGCGATCTCGCCTACTTCGAGTTCTTGAATGCCGTTTGAACGGATGATTCTTATTAGTTTTAATTTTATTGTAATCTTTTAATTATTATATATTTTTTCACTTGCGTGAGTACAATTGTTGCATATTAGCACCAATAAATATCTATCTATTTATCTATCTATCTAGATGAACAGACAAGATTTGCCCTGTTTTGGTGTTAAGAAATGTCTATTTTTATCTTATTCAGAAACTACTTAAAGTGAATTGTATGAATATAACTAGTTATTTGTTATTTTGAATTTCGTCGTCTTTTAATACTTGTTGTAGTTGCTGCTTATATTATGTTCTTTCAAAGCTTCTGCAGTTTATGTTAATGTACTTCAAAAGATGTATGAAAATTTAGTTTTGGTATAAACTATTTCAATTGGTGCATTTTATTATGTTCATATAAATTTTTGGAATGTTAGGTAATCAATTTTAAGTTAAGTTGCAATTAGCTATTCCAAGTGTAAATAAAAGCAGGCATTAGATCTATTGAACAATCATTTTACTTTTTACTTATGTATCTGTGGATCTAGTAACTGTCTAAACGTACAGTATTACTAGAGTACCTATATAATAAGTATAGTATATGTGTTGTATTAATGCATTTCAAAAAAGGAGAACTATAATTAATAAATGTGCAACTACACAATAACAAAGTAACGTAGTTAACTATGGCATTTCCGACAAACTTCATTCTTTTGGATCCCCAAATGTCATCGTTTGCCTTACTCTTATTTTATATAGGTACTCTACGTATTACCTACATAAAAGAAAGCGGAGGCGTTAACCAAGCATTGTGCAGTGCACCGCGGACCAATCAGAGACCGGCATTCTCGGCCCGCGCTGTGGCATCGAGCGAACTCAAATATGCGGCCGGTGCCGTGATTACTAGAAGGCGAAATGGCGGCAAAATAATGTTACCTACTTGCAAAATAATAAATCACCAAATTTGCGACTTGCGACTTTGTAAGAAATTGTGTCGCACAAACTGTTTTAAATTCACCAAATTTGTGATAAATCCCGGAATCTGGCAACACTGACCACAGATGAGATAATTGGATAATTGCATATTGCCGCCAGTGTCGCCAGATGAAAAAAATCATTTTCCATAGATTTTACAGAAAAATTTTCCTAGTTTTGCCTACATTGAACCCATATATGTATTACTTCTATATTGCCAGTAGGGCCTGGAAACGGACAAAAATTTTACGGCGCCGACAGCTTCGTTCACGTGTAGAAGGTTCACTTCCCCACCGTGCGGACGACGCTTGCGCACAGCTCACCAAGTACGTAGAAGAGTTGATTGTCTATCTCACTTAGTCGTGACTTCTCCACTTACAGGCGCTAACAATATAGAAGTAATACCTACATATCATATCACTTATAATAATGCAGAAGACTAAAAGCCGTGTTTACACAACTAAAAGTACCATAGTTGCATTCCACCATTTCTATTTTCGGGTTTTTGTAAACAAACTTCCCTTAACTTTTAATAGCGATATTATCACAGAATACAATTATTTATTATGCATATTTCTTTGTGTTTTTTAAAACTATTGACTCAGCTTTGAAGGCAAGTCCACTTTGGTTAATGTTCATATCTGCTTATTGAATGCTCCCAAAATTGAAGCCGCACGCACACGCTAAGAAGGCGTGTCTTTAAAGTTGAGGCTACATAACCTACAAAATGTCAGATTGGCCTGGCAATAACTAATGTCTTCTAGCAGTGGCTACAAGTATTAATTCTGTGATAATGGTCTGCTGTGCATCAGATTGTATTGGCCTGGCAATAACTAATGTCTTTTAGCAGTGGCTACAAGTATTAATTCTGTGATAATGGTCTGCTGTGCATCAGATTGTAGTACAAAGCAAGGTAAGGGAATAGCATTGTTCAAATTTCCCAAAAATTTGCAACAACGACATTATTGGTCTAAATTTTGCAAAAGCAAGAATTGGGCTCCGACTAATGCTTCACGGTTACGCCACAAGCTGAAAGGAGTTTCATTCGTAAGTTATTTGTCCTATTATAATCCATAATGTGTGTTACAATTTATAAATTCTAGCAGGAAACCGAAGAAGCAATGGATTCGGGAGTATGTTGTGAACCTAGTACTACTATAATTCAACCAGCGATAAATACCGGGTGTCTTAAAAAAATATTTCTAGTATGCTTTGAATTTCCCATAATCATAATGCAATACCAATTTATTACAATCTAACGGCACATAAAAAATTACATGCAAACAACATTCAAAACCAACACCTTTAGATGTAATTCTTTTTTAGACACCCGTTATTATGCAACCCACATTACGCATCTTCATTGCGGGTTAAAAAGAGGAACAAAAACTTTAAATATATTTTTTAAACGCCTACAGTGAAGTAGTCCATCGTTTTACGACTTTTTCTAGGCGGCGCACTGTCGTATCGACACTCTTATTTTTAGCCAAAAATGCAAACATTCAAACGTACAGTAAAAATGTCTAAATAACAACATACATTCTAACTTTAATTTAGTTAAAATCAAGGTAAACTTAGAGATACCGCTGGACAAAGTTGACTTTGCCCGTCAGTTGATCTCATTGTTTCTACTTCCGTTTACGATAAAGGAAGTATTGGATTCACCCCAAAAATTCTAAATTGAGTTTTCAACAGATCTTCACGTTTTAGAGTCCCCTGATGCCAAAAAACATTTTTTTTTCATTGGACTGTCTGTCTTTCTGCCTGTGAACCGAATATCTCAAAAACAAAAAGAGATATGGCGTTCAAACTTCATATATAAGTTTTGTATACTATGTAGATGAGACAGCAAGCTTTTGAAGAAAATCGCAAAACCGGAAGTAGGTATTTACTCTTGTGATTTTTCTGTTTTTTTCGATTTTTTCAAAAACGGCTCAAACGATTTTTTTAAAACTTTACATTTTTATTACATTTTTAATGTGTATTGATGTGAGATAGGTGATTTTCCAGTTGAATACTCCTAAAGTGGGTTTCCTTTGGTTTTTTTTCTATTTTTTTTATTAACTCCTATTTTAAATAGAACACCAGGTATATTATTACATTTTTGAATTCAGCTTAACATTTTAGAGAAAATTTGTATCTTCAACTAACGCTCTATTTTGTACTGTTTTTGTAGAATTTTTGAAAATTTTTGACAAATACTTAAAAATTAAAAATGAAATTTTTGACTAATTATAAGATAACTGTAAAGGGAAGTTGTGTGAGTGTATCACACCAGATTTTTTAATCCGACATATTTTTTGTTTTGCTTGCACTTAAGTTTCTCGAGGAGAAATAGTAAACCCAAACTTTCTTACAATGGACCTTATAACTATAGGTAAGTGGAATATTTTATATTGAAAAAATTACCTTATAGTTCGTTAGTTTATTTTTACGGAATAAATAATCAAAAATCCACAAGAAATATTAAAAAAAAAACGGTCTGTTAAACTTTATATTGGGCTACCAAAAAAATTTCAACCAGAGTCAACCCTAGTTTCTTCATCGTGATTTTTGCTAGAGTTTATATTTTTGGGAAATCAATCTTTCTTTTGCCTTTAGCTGCCTTTTTGGTATATTTTCGATGTTACAAGGTTTTAAGTATGAATGTATATTAGTTTGGGACAGGTCTTGCAAAATATTTTTTGCCTACTTCCACGTCTTTAACTTCTTCTTCTTCTTCTTCTTGTGCCTATCCGTTATCGGATGTTAGCCATCCATATGGCTATTTTTACTTTATTCGCTGCTGTTCTGAATAGTTCTGTAGTTGTAGTGTTGAACCAATTTCTTAAGTTTTTCAGCCAGAAGATTCTGCGTCTACCAGGCCCTCGTTTTCTTTCGATTTTCCCTTGGATTATCAGATGTAATAGTTCAAATTTCTCTGGATGCCTCATTATATGCCCAAAATACCCAAGTTTCCTTTTTTTACCGTTTTAACTATTTCAACTTCTTTCTTTAATCTTCTCAATACTTCGTTGTTTGTTACATGCTCAGTCCAGAAAATTTTCATTATACGTCTGTAGACCCACATTTCGAAATCCTCCAATTTCGGTGTGCTGGTCTCCGTCAATGTCCACGTTTCTACCCCATACAATAATACCGGAAATACATAACATCTCACCAGTCTCAATTTAGTATTTAGTCTGCAAACACAATGGTGTCGTCAGCATATCTTATATGTTATTAAGCCACTCTCCATTTACCAGGATTCCTTGTTGTATTTCATATATTGCTTCCTTAATTATGGTTTCTGAATATAAATTGAATAGTATAGGAGACAGAACGCATCTTTGTCGAACCCTTCACTGAATTGCAACTTTCTCAGAATTTATACCGTCCACTTTTATGCAAGCAGTTTGGTTCCAGTATAAGTTCTTAATAATACGTATATCTTTATCATCTAGTCCTACTTCATATAGAATGTTTATTAGCTTTGAATGTTTTACTGTGTCGAAGGATTTTTCGTAATCTATGAAGCAAGCAAACACGTCACAATTTACGTCTCTGCATCTTTGCACCAGCACTTGTATGCCGAACAGTGCTTCCCTAGTATTTGACTTGGACTACTGAATTATAACAAAAAATTCATAGCAAACTATTCTAAGTTAACTTTACCATTGGTCGAGTTATTAAGAAAAGATACTAAGTGAATCTGAAATGATGAAAAAGAGAGTGTGTTTAACAATTTGAAACAGAAATTTTATGAAGGGTTGCTACTCAAGTACCCAAACTTTAAGGAGAGCTTCATTTTAAGGACCCCCATCGCTGCTGAGGTGATACAGGTTCAAGATTGAGTAGAAGTCCCAATTTGCTTTATACCACGGATTCTAAAGGGTTATGAACAAAGATACACTATCGCTGAGAAAGAAATGTTAGCAATTATCTTTGCGATTAATAAGTTAAAGTTCTACTTAACAGGAAACAAGTTTTACATAGAAACAGACAATTCAGCAATATCGTTCCTCAAAAACAAAATGTTCATAATGACAGATTATAGAGATGGACTTTGTACTTACAACAATATTATTTCGAGATAAGACATAGACCAGAAAACATGAATGTAGTAACCGATTTCTTAAGCAGGAAGGGCGCAGCAAAGAATAGAAGACAGAAAGCAAAAAAAATTGGAAATTCAACAGATAAGAAATGTAGTACAGGAAAGTCCAGTACAAGAACATAAAGGTTACATAGAAGCAGAAGGGTTATTGGTAAAATTATTGAGTGGTAAAAAATTATTAGTATTATCCAAAGAAGATGTCATCAACGCTGTAAAAGAAATACATCACACATTTGGACACTGTGGGGGAAAAAACATGGTTAATGTTTCGTGAATATTTTTACACAAAGAACGATACGAAATTGATTACACATTTCACAAATTGTTGTAGTCTGTCAATTTGCTAAAGAAAAAAATCACACGAACCAGAACTTTATCAAAAGTATAAGAGTCAACGAACTTTTGGAACTAGTTGCAATTGATTATTTGGGAAATTTAGTACCAGAACAATATGGGTACAGACATATTTTAATCATTGTAGACGTGTTTTCGAAATACATTAAGTTATATCCAGCAAAATACAGCAACACAGAACATGTGATAAAGTCTATTGAGAAATTCCAAGAAGAAATGGGGACTCCGAAGAAGATATTAGCCGACAATGCAAGCTATTTCAAGAATGCCAGATTGATTAATAACTTGGAACAAAAAGGAATCAAAGCATATTTCTGTAGCAAACGACATCCGCAATCTAATGTAGCAGAGCGGTACATAAAGGAAACAATTAAGTACTTAAAAATAATGATCCATCAGCATCATAACAGTTGGGTTCAATACTTATCGATGTAGAGGATTTATCAATAACGTACCTAATATAACGACCGAGATAAGCCCAGTAACATTATGCAAAGGCATAGTACCAGCAAGACCTTGGAGAAAGGAAGAAGATGCAACAGAAATTGTCGAACTATTGGAGAAAATTAGGCAACGGGTAAAGAAAATTCAAGATAGGTATGAGGAAAAGCAAAACAAGCAAATTATGAAAAGCACGAAATTTAGAATAGGAGATCTGGTAATAATAAGGAAGCTAATAGTAGCTGATCGAAGAGAGAAAATCTGTGCCAAATTCCTAAACGCTTATGAAGGACCGTACAAGATACATTGCATATTAAGTAATGAAAACACTTATGAGTTAATCAATGAGAATGATAATAAAATCAGAGGACGTTTTCATAGTTCAGCGATTTGCCCATACTTAAATAATGTAGAATAGATTAGTTTAGTTTTGAACAAATGTTGGGACACTCTTGTTAGGATAGGATCGGAATTAGATAGAATTTGTTAGTGAACAGAATTTTGAAATAAGTTAAATGTCAGATTGGGTTGATTAAAAGAGAGATTTGAGTCATGCAATAAAAATTTGTGATAATTAAATGGCAACGCATGCAAATCAACGTATGCTGAGAAACAACACTCATGCGTAGTAATTTCAATTCTCAAAAATTGGGGGAATAAGTATGAGATGGTTTTAAGCTCACAATTTGGCTCTGATTGCAGTGCGAAATATTTAACCAAGTCAATAAAGCACAGAGTTAAGATATTTTGTGTAATTGCAATTTAAACAGTAATAAACGTATTTAATGCATTGGTAATTAGATGCAAAAAGCATGAATTATACGAAGAAAGGCACGCATAGGCAAAGCATATTTCAGAGGGTTTGAATTTGAAGTTTGAGTAAAGTAATATAACTAAAATGATAGGTTTGTGCATATTTAAAACCAGACCAAACGAAATTAATTGACACAAAAGCATACTGAATGAGCGTAGTTATTAATAAAAGTAGGGCCAGTGAAAAGGCAAGCAATCTGAAAGGTAGATGAAAGCAAGATAAGAATAAAATAGAAATTGCAAAGAGCAATCCAGAATGAAGGCAACGGAAGAGAAGAAAAGCTAGTGACATTTGTAAAAATTATGAACTCGAATACCAGTGCATTAATAAAAACAAAGTGCTAAAGCAGAGCTGTGATTTTATAACTTTTGTGTGTGTAACCAAAAAGAACAATGTTAGAAATAAGCAATAAAGGCAATTCTAGTTGTAAGAAAATTTTAATATTAAGAATCATTTAATCAAATTTTACTTCGTTTATGTGTATTTGTTATCAAAATTAATTTCCATTTAACATTAGCAGATCGCGGTATCATAGCAACGTGATGCTGTTTTGTTTATAATAATAGGAGAAAAATTGAATAATAAATTAAGAAAGCTTGGGAAAAATTGTGCACTCCTTAATTAATGTTTTGATGTAATAAAAGTGTTTTTATCCAAATAAAAAATGTTCCGTTTTATTGTTCAAGTGACCAGCCAACTGTGGGAACGTTTGCAGCAGTTTCCACAACTAAAGATTTATAAATTTTACAAATCATCTCCCAATATCGATTCCGGCCCAATTAAGCATCTGAAGCCAGAGATATGCACGACAACATGTCAGAGAGGTCTGCAAGAGCATCTAGGATCAACATCGTCGGGCCAAGTTCGGCTAGTTTTACAAGGTAGGATAGCGGCCTGTAATTTCAGTGTTAGAACCTAGGAAAGTTATTTAAATACAAGAATAAACCTTGCTGAAGAGGCCTATCGGATTTCTACGAGTTTAAATACGTTGTGGTCTTCATAAATTGGACGGCGGTTTTGGGCAGAATTAAACCATTTTGCAGGAAGTAAGACAAAACATCATCGGTCGTCGATTTACGTCACAGATATAAACAAATTCGTGTCGGTTGTTGCTAAGCGGGGATATTTAAATCAATTTACCTGAGGTTTCCTTGCTTCATTTCACGATTTAAACATTCAAATTGACGCAAATCGCACTGGCAAAATTTCTGTGTTTATCTGTCAGATTGAGGTTACGAATAATACGTATTAGAAGGGCACATATGAGCTACTTTGAGACGAATAATTTAAATACGAAAATAATTTTGAATATACTCAAAATCTGAACTCACCTGAGAGGGGTTTTTGTGTTTTGCGTGAGCTAAGGCTAGAAAGTATTGCAGTTCAATAAAATATAAAGAAAGGCAATTAAACATTTTATTTGAATAATAATTAATACACTTCATTTTAATTAGCCTAAAAATTATTGACAGTCAAAGGTAGCACAATATAAAATAACCTGAGAATTGTGGTGATTTGCCCTAATTGTTAATTTCTAATTATAAAAACCTTTATAAGTAAAATCCAGTCATTACAATATATCAGGAGAGTAACGCCACGTCTGCCATGTTTACTTCTCTGACATATGCGCCAATTTGAGGTTTGTAACACAATTCCGACAGCGTCACATTTGTTGGCAATCCAAAACTTTGCTTAAAATTGACAAGGCTGTAAGTCTATGCCAAATTCGATGTCAGCAGGTTATGTTTTGCGTCAGTTTGTGTCGAAAATGACGCAAAATTTTCACTTGTTTTTTATTTTTTTCAATTTTATTTCGTACTCAACCAACAGCCGTTATGCCGGCGTCGCTGTACATTTTATGGAGACTTCCAACCTCACTAACGACTGTTATGATGTTATTATGACATTCGGAACCTACTATTTCCGTGGCAGCCGTACCACGAGGCGCCGGGAGGAGCAGCCGTGTAACCCCCATCCAAGTTCTTACCAGAAAGAGCGTTGTTTAACTCTATTGATCGTACGTGGACCCTTGTTCAAGCTACACCACCACTACTTAAAATTGGCAAGACTGTAAGTCAATGTTAAATTCGAGGTTAGCAGGTTATGTTTTGCATCAGTTTGTGTCAAGACTGACGCAAAACCTAACCTGCTAACCTCGAATTTGACATAGACTTACAGTCTTGCCAATTTTAAGTAAAGTTTTGGATTGCCAACAAACAGAATTATTAATTGTATTATTAGACAGTTCTGTTATATTTTATTAAGAAACATACATTATTTTTATTTTGTAATATATAAGAGTTAATACATGTTTATTTCCGACTATTTTCTTTGGATGTGTCTACAGTACCATGGTCCAAGCATAGATCCGAGGCCTAATTCATTTTTGTAACGCCTCAGCAGGACGTTACAAGCCGATGAAGATCATAGTCAAATCACAGTCTATATACAATATAGACTGTGGTCAAATGGGGCTCACAGGACGAAGGGAATGCACGCCTACTAACGTAGGCCGAATCCATGAAGTTTAAAAGCTCCCAGGAAAAACCAGAACCTTAGGGAAAAAGCTAGAATTGCCGGACGCAATGAGTTAAATGTACTGCTCTACCAAAATTGAAAATGAGGTAACCACTCACCCTATATAACCGGCGTTGCTCGGGAACGACAATTATGTACATCCTGACAATTATGTACATCCTTCTTGATAATTCGAGGCCACCTACGGAAAAGGAACGCTATTCAGGACGCAACAAGTCGTTTCGTATCTCAAAAAGTTCGAAACAAAAATTCCTGCACCAGAAGATAAGCTATTAAAATTCACGAGAGCTGTCAGAAAAGGCTCAACGAAGTTTTTCGGTAATGCAGATAACAGAGATCGGCGCAATATGCGAGCGGTTAATTAGGCTACGTTTATACGATTATGGCGCTTCTAATGAAGAAATGTTCACACGATCAAAATGTATGCACAGTATAAACATCAATTGCAACTGTTTGCGATTTTTAATAAAAGAACTTTTTTTTCAAAAGAAAAATATTTAAATTTATGTAGAACAAAAATATAACGAACAAATGTGCAACAGTGCCCTAGACTCCCTAGAGGATATAAGTTAAAATATCTCTGCGACGTTTCAACTCAATTGGACAACAGGTTCCTGAGAAAACTCAGTTTTACGATAATCTGCAAGTGTCCGGCGACCTTAAAAAAATTATCTCACTCGGCCGTTACAGGACCTGTGAGAAGCATCTTTTTGGGTGGCTAAATTGTATTATAACCCACTTGCACTAGAAATAACTATTATTATTTGAAGTTTGTATAGCTACTTTACTAATAGCTATTAACATATGTAGGAATGTTATGATTTATAACGTCCGTGGTGTGTTCAATAGTTTATCGGTTGCAGTATGGTAGGTAATGGTTGCCATGTGCCATGTGTGGTAAAGGAACATTACCGTACAGATACAGTTGTTTTAGTATGGTAATGGTTGGCATGGACGGTAATGGAATACTTAGTTACCAGCCTACTTTTGTATATGTAAACAAAGGCATAATATCTTGAAATCGGTAAATAAAGTTTACATTATTATTATATTTAAAAAGTCTTGATTTTACGTTAATAAACAATTTGTATTCTTTTTTTCAGCAAACAAACATTCATATATATTTAGTGTTTGTGTTGGAATGTGTTATTTGCAACATTTTGCAAGTTTATTGATTAAATTTATAGAAATTGGGAGCTTTTTAAATTCACTTATTAAATTTACCCACCAAGTGACATTCGATGTAGCGTCATATTCGATGTAACTGCGTTGCAATATCAACCATCTGTCAAAAATTGTAACTAATCCATTTGGGTTATGATAACCGATTAATTTTTAAGGGAAACTTCCTGCCCGGCCTATGAAATAGAAGCGCTTTACCCTGGTTTGTGAGGGATACTTTGTCTTGGAGCGCCCAGTTACGATTTTCCAAAATGGTAGGTAGGCCGCCAAGGCGAGAAGATAGTGGTAGGTGGTTGACACACAGGATTTTGCCCCAAAAGTTTATCCCCTGATAGTTAACTCACTTTTCTGTTCGAACAGAGCTTTTTTGGCTTCGGTCAGTCGGCTGAGATCGACATATATCTAGAAGGCCAAGATGCCAGAAAGAAGGTTGAGGTTAAAACCGAAGACGGCAAGAAGGAACTCATGTTATTGTATTACGATGGCGAGACAGTTTCGGGAAAGGTAAGCGACTACCGGTTGATTTCGTGTTGACTACGCTGCAATTCTAGGTGAACGTGAGTCTGAAGAAGGCAGGCAGCAAGCTTGAGCATCAGGGTATAAAAATAGAGTTCATAGGTCAAATAGAGCTCTTTTACGATAGAGGGAACCACCACGAATTCACTAGCTTAGTAAAGGAATTGGCCCGGCCAGGAGAGATGATCGCTCACACTAGCTATCCCTTTGAATTTAGTTGCGTCGAAAAGCCGTTTGAAGTATACACGGGTGCTAATGTTCGGTTGCGATATTTTCTCCGAGTCACGATCGTCAGGAGATTGGCAGACGTAGTAAAGGAGCTGGATATAGCAGTACATACACTCTCGAGCTACCCAGAAATGAATAATTCAATTAAAATGGAGGTTGGAATAGAAGACTGTCTTCATATTGAATTCGAATACAATAAGTCTAAGTGAGTACGTGGAAAAACTCCTTTTTTTTTTCCACAATTTCATCAGTATGAGTTGGATAAATCACAGAAACGTCTTTTAATTTTAGGTATCATTTGAAAGACGTAATTGTTGGTAAAATCTACTTCTTGCTAGTACGAATCAAAATTAAGCACATGGAAATAGCTATTATTAAACGAGAAACTACTGGCACAGGCCCGAATATGTTTACAGAAAATGAAACGATTGCAAAATATGAGATCATGGATGGAGCCCCCGTGAGAGGTATTACACAAGTTTAAAACACTTTCTTAGTAGTTAAACGTCTTCTCTCGTAGGTGAAAGCATTCCAATAAGGGTATTTTTGGCGGGGTACGAATTAACACCGACCATGAGAGATATTAACAAAAAATTCTCAGTTCGTTATTTCTTGAATTTGGTACTAATGGACACAGAGGATCGGAGATATTTCAAGCAGCAAGAAATTACATTGTGGAGGAAAGGTCAGTTAGATAATCGGTATAAAGCGTAGTTTTCATAGTTAAAACTGTAGGTGACAAAGTACGTAAATCAAACATCCAAACCCAGCATGCCCAAGTGGCTGAGGAAAACTGCGACCGCTTCCCTCAGACGTACCCGTCTCGTGACCACAGCAGCGAAAACCGTTCGCCGAGCAACAGGGACAGTGGCGAAGAGCAGACGAACAAGCAGGAGGTGTTCACGGAGATTAAGTCGCCCTCCAGTGACAGCATACGTGCCGGCGACCCCTTCGCCGAGTCCGACCACATAGCCACCGATCAAATGCAACACATGCAGAGAGAGTCCGGTGACGGTCAACACGATTCTAGCAATGAGAAAGGCGAGTGACGACGTAGGTACGAAAGGGGGTGGCGGCATCGTTGAACTTGATTTGTTCTGTTGCAGGTTGGAAAAAGGCTGCCGTAGAGGATTGTATATCGGAATGCCTGGAATGAGAGGAGTGTATATTCTATGTTTCACTTGTGAGGGACTATGCAATCGTATATTCGTCTGTATATTGCTACACTTATCATTACGTTTAGTTTTTCATTTCTAATATTGAGTATAATGCAAGGGCATAAACTTTAATAGCGGTACAATTAAGTGTCAATATTCGTATTGAGGTTACGGAACAGAGGAATCTCGAATAATGGCCTTTAATACTTTCAGTTTATGCCTCCTGTTTTTTATCGACATATGTAATAGTACACTATCAATAAGTTATTTGTATTGTATGTTAATTATATATATATATGTACATTAGAGCCTGGTATAGACTATAAATTGTTTGTTTTGTTAATAATAAACGTGTTCTTTGAGGTAGCTTTTCAAATTTTAATTAATTGTCGGTAAAACTGTAGTATAAGGTCCTGCCTAGAAACTGGAACTAGAACAACAGAGCGAATTGTTTGAAACCACTGCTTCTTTACCTGACGTGAATTCAACTAGCTCTGGCCGCAGCGTCAACCAATCAGAATCAGACTGGCAGGCATGCGCAATAGGCAGGACCTTATACTAAAGTTGGACTGCGTTGTGAATGTGATTTTTAGCTCTTAAGTATAAACTGGTGTGCAACAACAAAAAGGGATTATACTCTATTCACTATGGTCCCGGATTGTCAAAAATGACGTTTTATGGTAGCACTGTTGAATTTCTATTGGTTTTTTTGTTACTGCTAGGTTGGACAACGCAAAAGCATAATTTTGACTATTCAACTCACCCCCTTCAAGTTAACTATTCACCAATCATAATTTAGCATTTATGTCATTTGCCACCAATCAGCGTAAAATTGTGCAACAATTCCGCTAGCGGAGTTTTAATGACTATTCAACTCACTCCCTTCAAGTTAACTATTCACCAATCATAATTTAGTATTTATGTCATTTGCCACCAATCAGCGTAAAATTGTGCAACAATTCCGCTAGCGGAGTTTTAATGACAATTTTTTTCTCTTCCTGTGACATTTATTTAACTTCCTGTAAAATTAATCAAATATGATATTAGAAATGTCAAATTTGACAAACAATTTATTTTACGTCAACAGATTTTTATTTTCAAAGAGGACGTGATAAAATTGATTAATTGCTAGGAAATGTCAATTTTGTTCGTTGAATAGTCCTTCAAATGCCGCTTGCAGCCGACGATTTGCATGAATTTTTGTCAAAGTGTTTATTCGTGTTTATTGCTTCAAAATTGGTCTCGTGCTATCGCACTCGACCAATTTATATCCAAGCAATAAACACTCATACACTTTGACAAAAATTTTCGGCAATTCGTCGACCGCTCGCGGTATTGTATATGACAATTTTTTTCTCTTCCTGTGACATTTATTTAACTTCCTGTAAAATTAATCAAATATGATATTAGAAATGTCAAATTTGACAAACAATTTATTTTACGTCAACAGATTTTTACTTTTAAAGAGGACGTGATAAAATTGATTAATTACTAAGAAATGTCAATTTTGTTCGTTGAATAGTCCTTCAAATGCCGCTTGCAGCCGACGAATTGCATGAATTTTTGTCAAAGTGTTTATTCGTGTTTATTGTTTCAAAATTGGTCTCGTGCTGTCGCACTCGACTAATTTATATCGAAGCAATAAACACTCATACACTTTGACAAAAATTTTCGGCAATTCGCCGACCGCTCGCGGTATTGTATATGATAATTTGGGTTTTTGTTGCCTGGCAACTTTTATTTATTTTTGCTTAAGTCAGTGTGAAATATAACCTATAATTTATAGTTTTGACATTAGTAGCTCAATTGATTGTTTCTAGTTACCCATAGCTTGACTTAAAAGTATTAACCATGATATAAAGGATTGTTTTTAATTGGATTTTGACATTGACAATCCGGGACTATAATGAATAGAGTATACAGTGCTATGACTGAATTTGTCAATCCTGGCTGTCAAATATGCCATTTTGAAGGTTATTGTGTTTCTAGGGCATTATAACTGGTTTGCAGTAGGGTGAGGGGCATTTTTAGCATCATTTGTAGTAAAACCTTGCGCAGTCCTGCTTATTGTGTAGTTATTAATGATAATATAAGGAAGTGCACTGAAAATAAGGTTATGCTCACTGAAAATGAGGTTATGATTACTGTCAATTGAATCGTCTAAAATCAAAAGCCGACAAATCCACTTTGCTCTGTTTGCCGTAAAACGTGAAAAACGTTTCTGATGCTTATTTTACTATTAATTCCAATAAAATCGGTTCCTAAACGTAATATATGAAGCAGATATGGCATTCCCAACATTTTGGCTCTTTTGCCTACACATCAGTCTAGGATATTCACGTTTAAATATTGAAGATGTCAGGTTTTGAAACTAATATTGTGATCTGTCGTTTATAGCTAAATTCTTTATGAAAACAGAACCTTTATAAATTCAAGAGTTTATTGAGAACTCATAACAAAATTATCTTAACTTAAACAAATATCTAAATAATCTAAATAATCAAATCCGGTAATCGGGCATTACTGTGCATAAACACATATCGAGAGATAAAAAAAAAACTGTTCCTCAGCGGGCTGTGGAAATTCAACGTATGAATAATATGTTGGTGACACTGTACGTCCATGTCAAATTCGAGGTTAGCAGGTTAGGATTTGCGTCATTTTGTGTCAAAACTGACAAAAAATCTAACCTGATAACCTCGAATTTGACATGGACGTACAGTGTCACCAACATATTATTCATACGTTGAATTTCCACAGCCCGCTGAGGAACAGGTTTTTTTGGATCTCTCGATAGTACTGAAAGAGAGCGCCACGTGACACTTTTAACAGTCACTGATTGGTTGTATCTGAATCTGTCGGATTTTGATACTAACATAGAAATGGATTTATCGGAATTTGAAACTAACCCCGATTTTCAAGCATGTTTTATACTGGGATTCGTTGTATTTTGAACCTCAGAAGTTTTAGGCACTGGTAGAGCTTCTGCTTAGGAACATGGTGGTATACGTAATTCCATATCTGTGAAAAGTGGAGTTGTCGACTTTTGATACTAGACGATTCAATTGTACAAACGGAACATTTATTGTTGACACTTGTTATAAATTTACAGGGTGGATTGAGTAAACATGGCCTTCAAGCTGGTGTTTTTGAATTACAATTGCAAACCTAAAAAATTAATATATTTAAAGCTCGTCAAACAGTATTTGCAACTAAGCACTATAAAAAAGGAAAAGTATTTGTTCGAAGCAGTACTAGTAACATTAACTATATTTTACAGAAATTTACTTTCGTTAAAAACAATATGTTCGTGTAGGTGCTGAACCGCATAGCAACTAACTTGGAAATTGTCTACTTGTTCAGTCGTGGAATTGTAAAAGCATTAAAGGTAATAGTTTTTGAATGAAATTCTAATGTCTATATAACTATACCAATAAACAACTTACCTACTGCCCAAAGAGCAATAAAAGCTGCACATGCTTATTTTAGCCATAAATTAAAGTAAGGTTTTTTTATGAAAGTGTAGTTTTATTTGTCGAAGCCTTTGAAGCTCTTGAAAAACTATTTCGGTAACCAGGAAAAGCAATATCTGGTAACAGAACGATGATTGTATTATTTATATGTAATTGATAAATTAGTATTGCAAGTTATTCTGCATTCATGTATTGAAACAGCTGCATACTTCTATGATAACGTTTCTACACTGTTCTGTGGCTCAAAAAGAAACAAATATATCATGATCATTGTAATTACTTGAAAAACAAATCTTATTGTAATTTACAAATTAGTTTAACAATGACGAAACATGTAATTGGTGTATTTTATAAGCCCATGTTATTATAAACGTTTTTTTGAAATGCTCGTTAATTTTTTTATTATGTGTAAATTAAAAAAATTTACTTCAGTTTATCAGCAATCGCATTTATATAATAATAACGGCATTTTACAATATTTGTCTATATACAGGGTGATTCTTGACTTATACGCATAATTGCGAGGAATGATAGTTCGTGATATGTAATGATGGGTAATTAAAAAAAAAGTGTAGTAAAAGTATTTTATTAACGGAGATAACAAATTCATTATGTAACTTAAACTGGAGTATCATAACAATTGTTCCAAGTGATTTTCCCCGTTTTCAATGCACACCTGAGTGCGTCGAAGCGATGCTGCACCACAAGCACGACGTAGACCAACATGTTGCCGAATTGTCTCGGCAGGAGCATTTATACGATTTCACAACTCTTCCTCAGTATTGACTTCGGTTGTGTAAACCACACTTTTCAAGAGTCCCCAAAAATAAAAGTCAAGAGGTCTTTTGACGCAAACTGACGCAGAACCTAACCTGCTAACCTCGAATTTGACATAGACTTACAGTACCGCCAACATAAACACACACAACCTAAGAAAAAAAATCACAACCATTTATGGTCACCCGGTACTACGTACATCCCATGATCTACATTTTAATAAAATCAAATTAGTAATCAACTGACTGCTGATATTTGTAACTTGGGTTGCAGATTTTGCTCTATCTTGAATTTGAATGAACTATAGAAAAATTAGTTTGTATCTTCGTGTGACTTTGCTGATTTTAAGACTTGCTGTATAAAATTTGATGCCACAAGTGTTATCATCACAGTTATACAGTGTGTTTCACTTTACATGGAAGCACCCCTGTATTTTCTTTGTTTTTGTACGAATCGATTTGAATTTTTTACCAGTTGTACAACTCACCAAGAGGCATCTATTCATGTCCTTGAGCGCTAATGACGTTATTAGCCTGGCCTACTACGATGAAGAACGTGGGTCGTATTGTCAATATTTTGCGTCGCGTTAGAGTTACAGCAAAAAGTTATTAAGAAAAGTTGTTTAGAATCACAAGAGTACCCCAGATACCGATTTTCGTTTAATAATTTGAATTTTTAAATTTTATCCATAAATTTGTCAAAGTCCCAAATTTCAACTTTGAATTTGGTATCAAATAGTGCCATAGAGAAACAACATTTTTATTATTGTTGAAAACGTCATTAGCTATTAATAATGGCTGAATTACGTTTAACTGTAGCTGAGAAAGTAGAAATAATTAGAATTACTGGTGAAAATGCAAGATCCAACAGAGAAGTAGCTAGAATATTTAATGGAAGGCATCCAAGGCGTGCACCTATTTATCCTGACACAAATTAAAAACTTGATTAATTTTTTTAACAGTTCCAGGTTAAATAGGTGCACGCCCTCGATGCCTTCCATTAAATATTCTAGCTACTTCTCTATTGGATCTTGAATTTTCACCAGTAATTCTAATTATTTCTACTTTCTCAGCTACAGTTAAACTTAATTCAGCCATTATTAATAGCTAATGACGTTTTCAACAATAATAAAAATTCTGTTTCTCCATGGCACTATTTGATACCAACTTCAAAGTTGAAATTTGGGACTTTGACAAATTTATGGATAAAAATTAAAAATTCGAATTATTAAACGAAAATCGGTATCTGGGGTACTCTTGTGATTCTAAACAACTTTTCTTAATAACTTTTTGCTGTAACTCTAACGCGATGCAAAATATTGACAATACGACTCATGTTCTTCATCGTAGTAGGCTAGGCTAATAACGTCATTTGCGCTCAATGACATGAATAGATGCCTCTTGGTGAGTTGTACAACTAGTAAAAAATTCAAATCGATTCGTACAAAAACAAAGAAAATACAGGGGTGCTTCCATGTAAAATGAAACACACTGTATTAAATTAATGGCAGTGGATCAGGTCCTGGCAGCCGGGATGTATAAAATCACATTTAAAATCCCGGCAGCCGGGATAAATTCGATTTGAACTAAAAATCCCGGCTGCCGGGATTCGTTCGATTTCAACTAAAAATCTCCCCAGTTAGTCATTTGTAGACGTACTTTATATATTTTTTCTACTCCTGTAACTAAAATGCCATTTAACATACTAACATACACGTCGCTAAGTGACCTCTTAATCATGCCTTCATAACCTATGACTAAAGAGCCTCTTAGTCATGAGCTGAAGTTGGCAACAATGTTTTAGTCATGGGGTGAAGTTAGGTTCAAATAGTATTTGCTTTATTAGCCACAGCCAAAACTAAAATCAAGTTAGTTTTCAACCGTCACTTTGACGTTTGTCAAGCATAATTTAACCTATTATAATAAATGTCAAAATTTTAATGAAATAATATGATGTTATATTCTCTAAATTTGTGGTCGTAGAAAAAGTATAGTATGCAACTCGTTTTATAAACTTATTAGTCACTATTTTATTAAAAACTCGCTCCGCTGCGCTTCGCTCGTGATTAATAAAACTCGTGACTAAAATGACGTTTATAAAACTTGATACATAATATACTATTATCGTATCATTGACAATTATGGTTCTTTTATGTTAAATCTTTATTGATAATTATTAATATCATAACATGACAACAACTTCACAATAACTTAGTATCACATAATACGTTAGTTACAATATATAATACGTTAGTTACCGTAATAATACTTTAGTTACAACCGAAGTTTTTGATTTTTCACGTCATCGTTGTCAATGATACCATAAAGCTTTGAATGTAACTCGATTATTATGCGATTTAAAACATCTCGGACGATTATTATAAATCGCATAATAACCTTGTTACATTAATAGCTATTTATATATTATTATAAAATAAGTATATTGTTTTACCAATATAAGTATCAATGTAAAATTTTACCTTCCGAAATTTTTCAGAATTTTCATGATTCAGATTATTATGAGGGTTAGGAAAATGAAAGTGGTTTATTTCCGTCTGTTTGTCTGTCTGTCTGCCTGTTGGCGCTATAACAGAAAAGCTACTTAACCGATGAAAACCATATTTGACATGTAGTTGACACTACTGCCAAGGAAGAAAGCAGATATACTTTTACCACAAATATACAGGGTGGACACCCTAAAAAGTATATATTTAAATGAAATTTACAATTTACAATACACTGTAAATGCTTTTTAAGGTAATAATGGAGGGGAAGAGGTATGCGCAGTAAGCAAATAGCACGGGTAGTAGTCACGGAGTCTTACTATGCATGCACAATAGGTTTCTATTACTTTACATTAATTTTATATCCTTAATTTTACAAAAAATATATATATATATATATATATATATACACTCACCGGCACGAAAAACGAAGCACTTGCATTTTTTGATTAGATTTAAAATGGTATACCTTTGTGATGTTTTATTATTACATTTATTATAATACATTTATTATACATGCTATAATGTTAAATGTATAATAAATGTATAATAATAAATGTAATAATAAAACATCACAAAGGGATACAATTTTAAATCTAATCAAAAAATGCAAGTGCTCCGTTTTTCGTGCCGGTGAGTGTATATATATACATATATTTAATAGTTATAAAAGGTAAATAAAAATTCGTGTAAGTAAAATGATTTACTTTTAAAAAAAATTTAACCTCCTTTATAATCACTACCATTTTTTTTTCTGAATAGTTACTTTAATTTAGAAGCTATTTTCTCTCTTGCAAAATTTTAGTTGGGTAAACGGTTTAACCAAAAAAAAAAAAAAAATTTTTTTGTAAATTCACATTAGCTTTATCTATTATATGGGGAACTCGTTTTTTGGCAGCAGCAAAAGTTCTATTATCTCTCATCCATTATTCAGTTAATGTGTTTCTTTTATGACCTTCTAACTGAGTTCTAAACTCTTTAAAAGAACTAAATTTATCTCCTAGCTTCATTTTCTCCACACTGTACTACTAACATAGAAATAATCACAATAATGTACAGTCGCGGAATTAAAAATCCGGACACTTAAAATGATTCAGTGCATATCTTACTTTACTTTACTTATCACGTTACGTGGTGAAATTAGTGAAAATCAAAATAATTACTAGTATATGACAGCATGCCTCATTTAAGAGTCGAGCAAAAAATGCAAGTAATTACATTACCCAAATCTGTAAGACTCGTCCGGATTTTTAATTCCGCGACTGTACATGCTCTCATTGCACTGACAATTCCTAACCTCATTATTTTAATGTATATGCTACCCTTCCCATCAGTCACTGCCGGGATTTTTAGTTGAAATCGAACGAATCCCGGCTGCCGGGACCTGATCCACTGCCTAAATTAATAGTTGTTCCATAGACAGTAATCTCAGATATGGACAGTTCTGTTATATAAATACCACCTGTTTCTTTCGTCGGGGTGACTTTGATAATGCTTTATCAAAGTTACTCCGATGAATAATATTATTGTGTTTTCACACTTTATGCAGATAGAATGTTATAGATCAGCTTTTTTAATGGTTTTAGGTCAATTTGTGTTGGACATTCCATTGACTCAAAATCAGTGGTGTAGTGGCAAATTTGGCAGTGGGGGAACGATTGACTTCCGGGGAAGTGGGGGGGGGGGTATGGAATATTCCCTAGGAAAAAAGGGGTCCGGGGGTCCTCCTCTGGAAATTTTTAAAAAGTATAGATGCAAAAATATACGTTTTGATGCTTTCTGGTGCAATTTTTCCGTATTACGATGTTTGCGGTTTTGTAGTCTTAATATATAAATATAAAGCCTACAACTTTCTTATTCAAACTGTTTTTAATACTTTGTATATTCATAGCAAGTAGCAAGTCATGTTTGACGTGATTTTTCTAAATAATAACATATACCACTATTTAAATGACACTGGAATGAACAATAAATTATCAAATTGTTTGTGCAGACAACAGTATTTACTCCATGTAGGCCTACGCCATACAATACGTTCAATTTAGTATCGCTTAATATTTGCAATAAGAAACAACGCACATTTTAGAAAATCTGCCAGTAAATTTAATAAGTTTTACTTGTGTGTTTTTTTTGCCGTAATTATTGTATTAAATTAACTTTCTACTAAATTTAATCTTTTTTTTTACTTAACAAAAAACCCCGCGTTCCTCCTCGACTACACCCTTGCTCAAAATGCCGTGTGTTTATAAGAGGAAACCCTGGTCCTGGTCTTGAAATTATAAAAACTGTACAGATTCAAAGTTAGAAGAAGCATTGCAGAATGTGGTCAATGGACACCTATCAATTCTTGCTGCTTCAAATAGATTCCATACAGAACATTGCAATAAATTTAAAGGCAAGCAGGGCAATAAGGTTAGTGGTCCAACTGTGTTATCTATAGAAGTAGAGAAAGCGATTGTTGCAAGGATTGTACAATGTGCAGACAGGGGATTCCCATTATCATGCTTGGACGTGCAAATGTTTACAAGGAGTTATTTAGAGAGGATCGGCAAAATAGTTCCAAAATTTAAAGATGAAATAAACCCTGGTAAGCAGTGGATAAAAAGTGTCTTGTATAGACACGATAAAGAAATTTCTGAACGATTGGCTTCAAATAGTACAAGGGCACGTGCAGGTGTTACAAAGGCAACTATGGAAATATATTTTGACAATCTGAAGGTAACAGTTTCCGAGTGCCCTCCTTGAAATGTTTTCAATTATGCGGAAGCAAACATGAGCGATGATCCAGTTTTAAAAAAATGGCTTGAAACTGGATTTAATGGCTGCCAAAACGGGGCACAAAATTGGGGACCACGACAATAGTGCAATAAAACGAGTATTGAAGAATGGATTTGAAGCTTGTGGCATAGTACCTTTTAATCCAAACAAAGTTTTAGCCAAAGTTACACCAGTCGACGTTAATGAAGATGTGGCGCCTCTCGTTAATGATAAGTACTATTTAAAGAAGAAAAAAACCGATATGGAAATTGCCAAAAGACAAAGTAAACCAAATGAATATACAACCAGGCAAAAGTGTAACTAGACACATCACAGCTGAAAGTTCATCTGACAGCGAAATGGAAGAGGTAGAAACAGGCGCGAGCGCAAATGAAGTTTTTTCTGAGCATGCAAGTGACGGTAATGCATATATATAATACACATATATTGCTAGTAGGGCCTGGAAACGTCAGAAAACATTACGGCGCCGACATAGTCTCACTTAGAGTATAACGCGTCTCGTGCGCATGCGTGGGAACTCGAACTCCGCCTTTAGAAGCGAATTTTAAACTTGACCACTTCCCCATTGGCCGGACGACGCCGCCGCGCTTGCACACAGCTCACCATTATACATTGAAGAGTTGGTTGTCTGTCTCACTTCCTTGGCAAGTTTCCCACTCATAGCCGCTAGCAATATAGTAAGTATTAGATATATGCGTTAATGATAATGATATCTGTACGAAGCCGTCACCATCTGACTTAAATTCATGATAATATATGCTTGTAAAAATGTTGTCTAGAAAGCGGGAGGCGACTAATTATATCTACGCAGGAACAATCCAAGAAAAATTGCAATTTAATGAATATGAAGTAATGGGTTTGAAATCTTTGGATACATTTCGCAAAGTTTTTAAACTTGTAGAAGATGGTATTTTTACTGTTGCTTTTACAGATATACTTGTTCAACTAAGAGTACGCCTTTAATTGGAAAAGTAGGAGATCGAATCACAAAATACGTATTTAAGTGCTCAATTGGTGTAAAGGAACAATAAAATAAAAAGCATCAATTTGTTTTAAATTTTTGTTAACTTTAAGTTTATTTTTATATGTATTTCGACTTTTTTTTAATATTTTCATAATAAATCTATGCATTCCCATCTCTGGTATATTATCAAAGAAACCCCTAAATTATTATCAAAGTCAGCCCCAAATTTTAAAATTTAATTTCTTAAAACTGGCTTGATAGATTTCAAAATGGAGTGAGATTGATAATGGGTTTACCAATAGGGATTAGGGTTTTTGACGACTCGTATCTACGAGATCGCACTATCTTTGCGAAAAACAAAAGTGTTATTCTCAATCTGTCAACTTACTCAATTGTTATCATGGCGTCGTACAGTATAGATGAGCGAGTTACAATCGTGCAAACATTTTTCGAGTCGGGCTAATCTGTGCGCGCTGCACATCGTGCATTGCGTGCTACGTTTGGTCAGTTTAATCGGCCAACTGAGCAGACAATTCGAAACATTGTCAAGAAATTCAAGATTACCGGGTCGGTCTACGCTACCCATCCACAGAATATTGAACAACTTAAACTCGATATCCAACGGGTCATCGGTGACATTTCTAGAGAAATGTGCAGGGATGTCATGGTGAATTTCATCAAGCGAATTGAGGCCTGCCAAAGGAACCGCGGCGGTCATTTGACCGAAGTTCTGTTTCACACATAATTGAGATGTTTTGTATTTTCATATTTAATAAACATTTCTGAATTTCCTTAAATGTTTTGAGTTTTATTCTATTTCAATTGTAGGTAACTCTTATTGGTAAACCCGTTAGTTGTATTGCTTCTACATGCTTGCTAATACGTTTAAAATCGTAGTATCAATGTCGCCCCATACTGATAGGAGGGTTGAATTTTATTATAAAAATTTCTACATCACTTGTGTACAACCTCTTTATACTAATAGAAGTTTTTGTACAATTTTTACCGATTAAAATAAGAAAATTACGTAGAAAATAAGGTACAAATTTATTCTACGGTAGGTACTCTTTTTTTAATTACCCATCACTACACATCACGAACTATCATAGCAATTATGCATATAAGTCAAGAATCACCCTGTATATATGACAGCTCAAAAGGCTCTTGGGCTTATGGCTATGGCCTTCCTCCATTCTCTCCTGTTGACAACTAGTTGCTCCCAGTTATCTGCAATACCCAAGGCTACTAGATCTTCCTTAACATCTTTAGCCCATGTTGGTGGTCCGCTCCTTCTATTTCTTTCTTCCGGTTAAGCCCTCAAAATTGTCTTGGGCATCCTGTTGTCACCCATTCTTGCCACATGCCCCACCACCGTAGTCTTACCTGCTTGATAATATTAATTATGGGTAGATCTGAGCAGAACGTGTAAATTTCCTCGTTTGTCCTTCTCCTCCATATGTCTTGCAGTTTGACTCTTCCGTAAATTCTCTTCAGTATTTTCCTTTCTCATCTTGCTATTTTATTCTGAACAGCGACAGTTCACTTCCGTACTATATCACCGCTCTTATCATTGTCTTGTACACATGAATTTTGAAAGCACGCGGTATTGATTTATTGTTTGGCACTGATTTTAACATCGCAGCACTTCTAGATCCTGCGGTTATTCTTCTTTCTACTTCCTCATTAACATCCCCACTACTTGTAATATCTGTGCACAAGAAAGGGAAATTTCGAACCTTTTCAAATATATATTTGTAACCAATAACCGTCAGTCTCACTAGTTGTATCAGCCAATCAGAAATTTGCAGTTCTCTTAATGTTCTTGCAGTTGTAGCCTATTTATGGTATCACATGCCTGTCTGTAATAAATGAAAAAAACATGTATTGTGTCCATTCTTTTTTTGTTTTCTCCTAAATGTTTTTCAGGGTGAAAATTTGGTCTTTCTGTTCTAAACCCGGCCTGGTATTCACCTATTTTTAGTTTTGCTGGCTCTGTTAGCCTTTCATTAATTAGCACCGCCAGTAATTTGTATGTAACATTTAGCAACTATATGGGTCTATAATTTATACATTCAAGCCCATCACCTGTTTTAAAAATTGACTATTATTGCGTCTCTCCACTCTCTGGGCATTTTACATGTTGTTACGGTATTAAACAGTCCTTACGACACCCGCTGATCGGCGAGCATCGGACACTGAACAACTCCGAGAAATGGGGGGCACGCTTACCTTGACAGATCGTTAAAACAGGCTAAAGGCCTCGGCTTGAATGCGCTCAGGGAGATGGGAGTGGGTCAAACGGTGCGCCACAGGGCAAGCGTGTCAGGGTATATACGGGGTAATATTAAAGAAATGGGCGCCACCAAGTCTGACTCGGGATAATTACTTTCAACCGGACCTGGACGGTTAGACGGGGCGAGAAGCACTCTCAGTACTCCTTCGGGATCATACTCAAATAACTATTTTGGATATTCTCAAATGACTATAGCGGGAGCCACGGTACAGTACCAGACGCGACCACCTACCTGGTATGCCTCTCCTCCGCTTCCGGGCTTCACCTTATAACTGTTGGGGTACCGTGACACAGTCACCCTGTAACATACATGCACAAGACGCAACAGTATCAAGAAAAAGCCGGTAAGATTAATACATCTATTTGATCACCATCAGTGACCTATTGAACATGGTACAAGACACAAACATATGTACACTTCACGTTGAGTTATTCGATGGATGCGCTACAATTTTGAATCGGACTGTACGTTGCACTACGCCACGTCACAAGCGGTTTTGCGTAAGACGGGTACAGTTAATTACAGCTAAATATCATGCAAGAAGTGGCGTAATCAAGGCTAGCTGTTGCAGCGAGCGTCGATTCGCAACAATGAATTTTATGCAAAATGTGCGACGCACGGTATATGTATTTACAACAAACTTAGGTACAAGAAGCGGCAAGATTAAGGCTGGCTGTTGTAGCGAGCGTTAATTCACTGCAATGAATTTTGTGCAGACTGTACGACGCACAGTTTATATATTTTTACAGCAAACTCAGATGCAAGAAACGACATGATTAAAGTTAACTGTTGCGGCGAGCGTTACTTCACTGCGATGAATGTAATGCGGACTGTACGACGCACAGTTTATATATATTTACAGCAAACTTAGATGCAAGAAGCGACATGATTAAAGTTAACTGTTGCGGCGAGCGTTACTTCACTGCGATGAATTTTATGCAAAATGTGCGACGCACGGTATATGTATTTACAACAAACTTAGGTACAAGAAGCGGCAAGATTAAGGCTGGCTGTTGTAGCAAGCGTTAATTCACTGCAATGAATTTTGTGCAGACTGTACGACCCACAGTTTATATATTTTTACAGCAAACTCAGATGCAAGAAACGACATGATTAAAGTTAACTGTTGCGGCGAGCGTTACTTCACTGCGATGAATTTAATGCGGACTGTACGACGCACAGTTTATATATATATTTACAGCAAACTTAGATGCAAGAAGCGGCGTGATTAAGGCTAGCGTTGGCACAAAGCTAAGACAGTTCGTTACTTTTTAGTTCAGCCGACGGCAGTCAGAGAAACACCCCACAGCAATGGGCAGGCATCCAGTACCTACGTGGCTATAGCGCTGCAGGGAAAATGGCTAAGTATCCTCCTTGGTCCCCTTTCGGTGAATAAAATTTGCGTTGACCGACCCCGGTCATGCAATTTGTCGACGACGTAACCGTTACATGGAGAAGTACAGAAATCGTAGTCCCACGTAGTTAGCAACAAGTGGTTTAAACGGGCTAATAAGCCTACATAATACTGTAATTACTGCAACGGCAAGAAGAGAAACGACAGCCACCACACAAGTTCACTCAAGCTCCACTCTCTTGGGACTGCTTGCAGACTCGCGCATGAAAACGTGCACCTGCCAAGGAAAGATCGTCTCCGACCAATTACAGCGCCGAATGCGCCAGACAGCAGCTGCCTGCTGTAGAACGGACCATCTCTATCTTTGTCTCACCCATAGGCGGAATTTTTAAACTGGCCTGCAAAATGACGCTGCAGAACGACCTCCCGCCGAACACCTGCAGTCAACAGTATACAAAGGGTGTCCCCGAAATGTTGTCAGATAGGGGTAACCACGCTACAGGGTGTCCAGAAACACTATTATTATACCATGCGATGAACTACTGTCTGCGTTAAATTCGAATTACAGTCAGGCTGCTCTGAAGGCTTAACTTGTTAGTTGAATTGCTAAAGACTGCAAAATGGCCTGACAATGTTATCCATATTTCTACAATTTAATCGTAGATATTTCCCTCTAGAGCTTTTCCTAACATCTTCTATTGTAGGGAGGTTGTTATGTGCTTCTTCAAATTGTTCTAATTCTGTCTCTTTCTCTGTTCCTTCTTGCAGTTCTTCCTCACTTTCACTAGTTTTCTGATTTATCATCTCCAGTCTTTCCTTTCCCAACTCTTCCAGTGCCACCTCACATTCCTTATCAAACCATTGGTTCTTCTGACCTGTCTGTCATGGTAACGTCTCCTCTGCTGCACGATTAATCGAGTTCTTTAGACTTTCCCACTTCCTTTCTACATTACTTTCTGTTGCTGTTTAGCATGTTTTCTTCCAATTTCTTCACATACTCTGCTCGCTGGTTTTTAGTATTTCCACCTGTAGATTCTTTCTCTGTATCCTGTTCTCTTTTGGCCTATGTCGCATATCCACTTTTATCTTTGCACTTACTACATAATGGTTTGAAGATATTTCTGTTCCTTGACAACTTTTAATGTCTGTGATTAAATTCTGATGTTTTACTTCTATTACTAGATGATCAATTTAATTGACTACTTTACCATTTGGATGCTTCTATGTTTCTTTGCGAATTTCTTTATTTATCTTGAGAGTGAATATTAATCGTAGACTTCTCTCTGCTGCAAAGTTTATTAACCTTTGACCATTGCTGTTTGTTTTCTGGTGCAGACTGTGCTTGCCTATCACTGGAAAATTTCTTTCCACTTTTCCAATTTTGCAGTTGAAATCTCCAGTTATCATCTTAACATCATATTTAACAATTGTTTCTTACGATTGCTCCAGTTCGTCATAAAACCAAAGAGCATATAATATGCTCTTTGATAAAACTTATCCTTGCTTTCGTCATCTGACTCCTCTGTGGATGCATGTACGTTTATTATACTTATTTTCCTGTTTAACCCTCTTATTCTCAGGTAGCTGATTCTATTGCATTAAAATTAATTATGTTCTCCACCCTTGGATTTGATACTAAAATCCAGTTCCTAATTTGTTTTGACGTGCACCGCCATTTAAGAAGGTGTAATATTTAAGTCATATGGTATTGTTAATTGTGTGTTTCTTGTAATGCTAAAAGTGCAATTTGATATAATTTGCATTGTCCTAGTTGATTTAGTGCTCCTTCATAATTGCGATTACTATCAGGCCATCAAAATAGCCGTTTTGGATTTTTTAAATAAAATATTCTGTGTATAAAGTAATCTAATGTCAGTTCAGATTGGAATGGGACATACTTGCATACTGCACTTCTAAATATCTCAGATGATATTTTTTTTTAATCTTTATATTATTTTGGAAATTGAGCAGTAATTTTAAATAATCTGTTCAAATTCGTTAACGTTGAGTGCATCAAGGATCCATCTTTGGCTTCCTTTTATTTTCTATACTATATATTTCCAGCTTTCCTATGTGGATAACTGAAACGCTGGATTAGTAAAGTGTTCACAAGAAGAGCTAAAAGCATGATAGACTATTACCTACATATGACATAAATGATGGCAAAGTAATAGAGGAACAGAATTCAGTAGTGACAATAGACTGTTGATCGGGTATACTACCTAAAACCAAAGAACCTACTTGTGAATGTGAATTAAAGTAAGAGTATCTACAAGAAAAATACCAAGACATATTAGAACACAAACTTAGAAACACAGGCGTGGCAGAGTTTGTGGAAATTACAGTAAACCAAAAATGGGAAACGCTTTAGAAGACAGCTGTACCGTAGCCGAAGAAATTTTGTGGAAAGATGAAGGAAAATACTAAATGTAACACCTGATGGGGGAATCCAAATGTAAGATTTAAAGTCAAAGAGTTGCAATTGATGACAAATTTCAAAATAACAAAAGATACTTCTGGGAAATAGTAAGAGAATTAAGAGGCAAATTTGGAAAGGGGGAGCATTAAAGACAATTATAATAGAGTAGTAACTGAAAGCCCTGAAGCCCTTGAAGCATGGCGAAAATATTTCAAAGAAAATTTTAAAAACGAAGAGAAAACTGGAACAAGTGGAAGTAGATGTGGAAATTAAAATAGGCAAAGAGACTGGGGACAGAAATCAGTATACTGAAGTAGAACAAGCATGATAATTGCGAGAACTTCTGTCAGTGATGAAATACACCCAGAATTAATCAAGTTTGGAACAATTAATGCATGAAATATACAGGAAATACTCCAAATAAATGCCGATACACAAAAAAGGAAGCTTTACAAACTAAAAAAAGAGCTACATGCCTATCGCACTATTAATATGATAGATCTAGTAACAAATATTAGATCAGACAACAGATAGGAAATAAACTACAAGAAGAACAAGCAGCATTCAAGAAAAATGGACAAACACAACACCATATATTTACTATTAGGATGGCAAGTGTTCCAATAGCTTTCAGATGGTGCGGTCGCACATACCGTGCTTAATTTTTTTTATAAATTACTTAAATTTTATCAACTAAAACAATTGCAAGCGAACAATTTAAACTAGACGGGGTACTGATGACTCTGGGGGTAGCCTACGACTACCTATTAACAGTTACCGACCGCGGCACTCGCAAAGTGAAAATCTGATAAACTAACACTGGCCATTATCGACACAAAAAAAGGTATCAATGGACACCACAATCAATCCTACAACAAAATCGTTTCTTTCTTCTAACAAGCCAAACTGCATCTACCGATCCAGACATGGAAACAAATGAAAGTCAAAAATCCCACCAAATTTTCTGGATGGAGCACTAATAAATCACAAAAAAGCAATATCAGATATTAATGCCTTAACAGAAGGTGAGTTTACCACCTCTTTTTTTAATAACTCGTTTAGAATAAACTTAAGTAATGAAACCGATTATAGAAATCTTGTAAAACATTATTCAGTACCTAATCCAAATCAGTTATTAAAAACGTCCCGCCGTCAATACCAGTGGAAGAGATTCAAGAGGAGCTTCACAAACATCAGCTTTCTATAATTATAATATCCCGGCTTTACAACAAAAATAAATTGCCAATTCTAGTATGTGCTGTAGACCTCACCGCCAACGAACAAGCAGCTGACATTTTCAGTCAATAAATTGCAATTCAATAGTGACTATGGAACTACGAAGGCAACCAAAAAGAGAAGATATTTGTAAAACTAAGAGGTTACTTACATAAAAGTCGGTTATATAAAAGTTGTGGATACGGAGGTATTTTAATTTCATTTTATTTAATTTGTGAACTACGTGACCACGTCATGTTTTTAATGTTCACACCAAATTTACCAGTTTGAGACTATTTTTTTGCAGATATAAATAATTTTAAAGTACACGTTTATTCGTACATTCATATAGGCAACCCAAATTACCCAACCATGGATATGGATGTATATCCATAGAACAGAAACAAAACCACTACAATAGTGTGGCAACAGAAAATTCAGATGCTGTTGTTAGCTCTATAAAAAAAATACAGGTTTAGAAATTATTTTTTAAATCATAGATTTTATATTTCTAGTATGAACTGAAGTGATTTTGATGGTAATATGTAAGTTGTCTATCTATATTGCTAATTCTTTATATAGCAACTAGGGTTGGTTAATACATATACATCTTTACAATCACTCTTTTTAAAACACTTGAATAAAGTTTAAAAGCACAAATCAGCCCCGCATTAAGGGAAGTTGCCGTTAAAAACAGGGTAATTTTTTACCGCCGAATTTCTTTGTAAATACACACATTTTGTGTCTCTTACGAACTGAAATAAAGCAAACCTTCTAATATGTACTTTTTATTTAAAAAAACATTGAAATAGACATAAAATGTTGCTATGGTTTGAATGCTCCACTGATTAAACTGATTAAAATAATTGCTGTATTGTAATAAATTATTATTTACTCGACTAAAAATAAATCGTATTATGCTCTTTTTATATTTTATTTATCTGCAATTTATTATCTTAACGCTAGCTCGGTAGAACAAATTGGCTCTATTCCCAGGGTGAATTCCTAATAATTTGTAATTTTTACTTAATCTGGTGCGTCACTGTGCACCCAAATTAGTTCCAAATACGCAGTCGCTAATGTATGCAATGCTGTCACAACTACAAAATGGTTCGTATTGTGCGACAAGCGTCGTTGATTTTAAAATCCAAATTTGTGAACATTCGAAGAGGTATTTATTTAAATCGTAGCGATTTGGCCTTTATTATTATCATTTATTTCCAGGCATTAATTTGTATGTGACGTCAGAAGAGACGCCGTCAGATTTTTATGCAATTATTTAATCTCCGCCTAACCTCAAATTTGGGAAAATGCTTTTAATTTGAATTGCACCTTCGCTGGATGCCAGGATACGCTTGTATCTTGATAAGCAAGGTTTGGTCTCGCATGCACACAAATTTCTGGATGCTGACACTGATATTTTTAGCCTAAAACAGTACCTTAAGATTTGAGGTGGTCGCTTCACTGATCGGAAAGAGGCCTCAGCTAATATCTTCGTCTGGTACGGTTTCCCCCGGTGTTTGTGCTGCTGGTCGGTGTCATTCACTCCTGCCTGATGCGTCGCAATAGAAAGCCCTGGCTCTAGACCCTATTTTCAGCTGAAATTCAACTTCGGAATCTTGAAGTGGATCGCTACCGCAGACCTCGGAGATGCTCTCGGTGAAATTAATTTTTGTTGCGGAAAATCCACAAACGTTCTCATATAAACTTTAACACTTGGTGAACACAATTATACACTTTTTAGCTCAAAATATTTAATTTTATTGTATAAACATGTTCTTTTGCCAAAGAGCACAAAACTACATGTCAATCTTATAATTTATTCAATTGTTATCCCCTCAAGTCAGTTATAAACAAATGCTAATCTATTACTATACAAACGGAAATTAGCCATGTTCAAATCAAATACATTTTGAAATTAGTTTACTTACAAATTATTAAATTTAAAAATTTCTGATATCTAAAATATTGTCTACATTTTTAATTGTTAAAATGTCTCTTTGCGCCACCACACGTTTTATTATTTGGTCTGCTCTGATTCGCTTGAGTAATTACGCTGATCATTTTAAAGAGTTCACTTCCTTCATAAATGCTTTCGATGTCCATCTGTTTGCTTTTTACTCGATTTTTTCACGTCTTGCTGTCTACTTTTCCCTTGCTTTATTATGTCTTGCTGCCTCTCACAATTGTTATTTTCTGTCTTTATGCCTGCCTTCTTAATTGCTCGTTGCAACATTATTATTTTTCCGGTTTCTTATATCTTTTTAGATTGCTCACAACTTGACCTACTTAGCTATATTGAAATTTACGCTTCATTGACCTGCATTGACCGCATAACAAATCTTTTTGTGATTATTAATTTCTTTTGGTTTGGCTATGCATTCAGCCCAAACCTAATGTTGGGGAGCCTCTCAGTTTTCCGTTATGTTTGGAAAATTCCTGATTGCTAGCTCGCCTTGGACGTTAATGGACTGTATTGATTTTCTTTACTAAATAATGCACTCGTTGAAAGCAAAGTAAGTAATTTATTGCCATAAATTAACACACAAACATTTGAACATTTAAACAAAGAATTGGCTCGCGGAGTGGACCGGTTCCCGTGCTGCCACGTTGACAGAAGGAACGTAAGTGAAGCGGCGAGGCGAAGGCCCGCTCAAGTTCTAGAATGCGCATAGTAAATACGCCACTGCAAGCGAGGCGGCACAATTTTATGAAACACTTAACATACCGCCCGCCTTGGAAAGGGTAGCCTTTCAAATAACAATAGTACAAATTTGACATGTAACATCTAGAGTAAGACATGTAACTAAAATAGACATATACAAAGCATAGATCTTAAGGTAATACAAGAAAACCCGAACAATGGATAGCCAAAGGGCTTTACGAAACACTGCGCAAGACGCAAACGTACTAGTTCACAACACTAGGTAGCGGGCACAATTTGGCGAAGGATCGCTTTACGATCTCTGACACAGTTTTCACTGACGCCACACGCGTAACGCCGTCAAGGCCAGGGTGCAGTTCGGTGACCCGGCCTAACCTCCACTTCAGAGGGGGAAGATTGTCATCCTTGATGAGGACCATGGAACCAGGCTGAAGGTCCGAAAGGTGTGTGCGCCATTTGGTGCGCTGTTGGAGTTCTGAGATGTACTCCTTGCTCCATCTTTTCCATACATTCTGGTGGAGCTGTTGTATTCTTTGGTATCTAGACAGCCGAGACTCGGTTATCTCAGTAACGTTGGGGTCAGGCAGTGACACCAAAGGACGACCGATCAGAAAATGAGCAGGAGTCAAAGGCTGAAGGTCGTTTGGATCAGCGGACAAAGGGGACAGGGGTCGGGAGTTTAACGTCGCTTCCACCTGTGCTAGCAAAGTGCAAAATTCATCGTAATTTAGACTAGCGTTACCTATAACGCGCCGTATGTGATGTTTGGAGGACTTAATTCCGGCCTCCCACAATCCGCCAAAGTGGGGACTGTGCGCGGGTATAAAATGCCAAGCTACTCCGTCGTTCGCGACTGATTCGGAAATAGAAAGGCCTTGTTCCGCAAGAAAATTGCCTAATTCGATTAATTCGGAATTAGCGCCGACAAAATTAGTGCCATTGTCTGAATAGACATGGAGCGGTTTGCCTCGACGAGCTACAAACCGGCGAAAGGCCATTAAGAAGGCTTCAGTAGAAAGGTCAGCGACCAATTCAAGGTGCACTGCTTTTGTGACAAAACAAACGAATAGACAAAGGTAGGACTTGACTAGTTTAGAACCACGTCCTTTGCGACCCTTTATCATGAACGGTCCACCATAATTGATACCAGTCGTATGAAATGGGGGCGATGATTGAATACGAGAGGCTGGCAGATCTCCCATTATGGGTTCGGTTAACTTAGGAGAAAATCTAAAACACCGCAAGCATTGATGAACCACTTGCTTGACTATATTTCTGCCAGAGGTAATCCAATATCGTTCTCTGAGATTAGCTAACAGCATTTGAGGTCCGGCATGGAGAAGCCGAAGGTGCTCATGTGAGACTAGGAGTTTGGCAAATGGATGTTTGCCAGAAATCACTAGAGGAAACTTCTTGTCAAAAGGTAATTGAGAGTTGTGGAGCCTACCACCAACTCTTAGCAGTCCCTTGGAATCCAGAAAAGGATTCAAGGATATCAAAGCAGAAGATTGTTTCACAGGCTTGTTCTGTGACAACAGCTTAAATTCGTCAGGAAATGACTCTCGTTGTGAAAACCTTGCAAGCCTTACAAGGGATGTTTGCAGTTCATCTGTAGAAAGGGGCCCAGAAAGACGATCAGCTTTGGGGGTCCGCGCATTGTTATAAAAACGAAAGCAATAAGCTGTAACTCGTTGTAATCGAGCCAAACTTGAATACTGATTGAACGGAAATGGTTCAACAGAGGTTACAGAAAAACTCTGAACTTCTTTTTTGAATTCTGGAAGCTCAGCAAGAACATGTTTGGAAGTAGGCCAAGATGCCTCACCTTCGCTTAGCCAGGCGGGACCATGCCACCAAAGGCTTAATTCTTTTAAGACTAAAGGAGGGACTCTCCTAGTGAGAAGATCCGCAGGATTCGACGCGGTAGGAACATGCCTCCACGTGGCATAAGAAGTGAGTTGCTGAACATCAGCAACTCTGTTACACACAAAGGTTTTAAGAAGATTTGGACTGGTTTTCAACCATCCTAGCACTATTGTGGAATCTGTCCAGAAAACAATTCTAGATATGGGCAAGTCAAGTGCCTTTATGACTTGCACGGAAAGTTTACTTAGAAGAACAGCTCCGCAGAGCTCGAGCTTCGGAATTGTCAAGGGCTTTAAAGGGGCTACCTTGGCCTTGGAGCAGAGAAGGTGAACTTGTACTTCCCCTTCCTGATTCTTGGAACGGAGGTATATCGACGAACCGTAACCATTGTTGGAAGCGTCACAGAAACCATGGAGTTCTATCTCAACCACGCGCCGACAGAGGACGTGACGAGGAATTGTTAAGTCATTGAGCATGAGAAGATCACGCCGATATGTAAACCATTTTTCTTGTATGGCGTTGGGAACGGGTTCATCCCAATTCAACTTTTCCATCCAAAGTTGCTGCAAAAGAACCTTGGCACCCATGGTGCATGGACTTAGCAGACCCAGCGGGTCAAATATTTGCGATATTTCAGACAATATGCTACGCTTGGTAGCCTTACTACTTGTAGAATTTGAAATATTGAACATCAGATGATCGCTTTTGAAGGACCAAATCAAACCAAGGGTGCTTGTGTGCTCATGTGCACTGAAATCAAGAACACCCGGATGCAAATCGGAGTCTGGGATTCCATCGAGAACTTCTGGAGAATTAGAAATCCACTTTCTTAGTTTGAAACAGCCTGAATCAAGAATCTGATTCAAGTTTGAACAGAGAGTACGCGCTTTCTCAGGAGTGTCGGCACCTGTCAGAAGGTCGTCGACGTAGAAGTCCTCCTTTATCACTCGAGACACTTCGGGATTTGAAGCTTAATATTTTTTACTTCCAGAGTTTCTAGAAGATTTGCTGTGTTTTGCAGAAATTCCTTGAACTCGTCAAGATTAGGCAGGTCAGAACTTGACCGGTTTCTAAGGACCTCCCATTCACGGAATGTAGTGGGGTCCAGTTTTTTAGAAACGACATAAATGATAACAACATCAAGAAGCTCGCTTTCGGTTGCTAATGATTTGATTGCTGTAAAATGTTTGAATAACATATCGCTAATCGTACGTAATTTAGTTGCAGATTCCTTACTGCACGATTCAAGTTCAAAAATAGCATTGAGGTGGTTATGAATCAGAATTTTTGGGTCATTGTAACGATTACACAATGCATCCCAAGCTAGAATATAATTACTCGCAGTAAACTCTAAACTTTTTATAATTTGGCTTGCATCACCCTGTAAACTAGCCTTTAAGTAATGCAGCTTTTGAATATTAGTCAGCGTTTGATTCTCATGAATTAAGCTAATAAAAATCTCACGAAATTCCAACCACTTTGACACGTTCCCTGAATATTTGGGAATCGAGATGGCAGGAAGGCGTACAGCTCGATTATTGCAATGTGAGCTGCAGTTTGAATGCGTTGATCTTACGCTACCGTTAGGAGATCCAGAACGATCTGGTGCAACATCAGACTGCTTGTTGTATTCATTAATCAAATATTTAGCTTGTGATATTGCGAAAAAATAAGAATCTTCAAATTCAACTTGTTGCTGCATTTCAGATTCCGTATCCTTACTGTTTTCTAAAATTTGTTCATGAACCGCATAATATTCCGATAGCACGGTGGCTATAGCATCCAATCTTTCTTGCAATTGAATAATTTGAGTGCTAGATAAGAATTGATCTTCATCATGAATTGTTTGCAAAGATTGCACGTGATTTGCGAAACGCGTAAGCTTGCCTTTGATAGAGCCTCGTACTCTTACAAGTGGATCCATAATTGTTGAAATTAAAACAATTTAACGGATAGAACTAACTCTTGTACGCCCCTGGTACGGAATTTTGTTTACAACGCAAGACAGCTTTGATAACGACGCGAGAATCTTGGCGCTAACGACGCAGAAAACGACCCTGGTACAACGCGAGATGATTAACTTGTGACTGATTCGACTTCAATATGAAACATGCAGGGGATATTGTAGTCACGAATCAAACGAAATAGCTTGGCATTTTACGCAATTAAAATGTTTATATGACTCATAAACCATTTGTTTACGCAATAATACGCAGCTGAAATTATGCACATGCATAACACAGATGATAGAAAACCAAATTCATGCATAGGAAATCACAAAAAAGGGAATTAGGCTTACATTGATATTGGTGTGTGCCGCCTTTTTCGTTGTTGTGGCCCGAACTACCGTCTCGCCGGCAGCTGCCTGCCCACCTGCACGTTGTTGCCGCGAGACTCGGCGTTTGGCTTTCTCGCTCCTACGCAGATAGCACCGTCTGCTGTCTTTCTTCCTCTCGTTAGGGACGGATTTAACACGATTGAAACTGCGTTGTACTTACTTGCCTTGTACAACTGCGAATTTAGGCTGCTTTTCCGGGCTCGTACTAATCCGGATCGATGGACCAATGTTGGGGAGCCTCTCAGTTTTCCGTTATGTTTGGAAAATTCCTGATTGCTAGCTCGCCTTGGACGTTAATGGACTGTATTGATTTTCTTTACTAAATAATGCACTCGTTGAAAGCAAAGTAAGTAATTTATTGCCATAAATTAACACACAAACATTTGAACATTTAAACAAAGAATTGGCTTTCGCGGAGTGGACCGGTTTGCGTGCTGCCACGTTGACAGAAGGAACGTAAGTGAAGCGGCGAGGCGAAGGCCCGCTCAAGTTCTAGAATGCGCATAGTAAATACGCCACTGCAAGCGAGGCGGCACAATTTTATGAAACACTTAACACCTAATATTTAATTAATTTGAACTTCGACTTCAACCCTGTGAAAAGCAAGCTTTGCCCTTTGCGTTCCTTACTCAATTCATTTATTAATACTGGCATATCTTTTCCAATGCATTTACTGATTGAAATTTAACCTTAGTATTGCAGTTACATAAAACACCCCAACTCTGTGCTTATTGACTTATTTCTTTAAATTGTAGTGCAAGCAGAGTAGAGTCTTGGGCCTGAGACCATTACAATATATAGGTAATTATAAAAAACAAACTCAGTGTAGTTATTTTCAAACCAAAACGCAAAAAATTTAGTTTTAAATATAAATTTAAAGCAACTTTATACATCTAATAAATATTATACACCAAGTGAATTAAACATATGTTTGTTCACAAAAAGATGTTGAGCTCACGAGCACGTAGTGCGAGTGAGATCATATCTTTGAGTGAATAAATGTGTAATTCAGGTGGCGTATATATGTTTTTATTCAATTGTGATGAAATTTTGAATATAAAATATTATACACACTACAAAGGGAAAGAGTAATTGAGTGTAAATATTTGTAGAAATAATAAAAATTTTGTTCTTCCTTGAAAGTTTTTTAATTCACTAGTGAATTAAAACACTTTTATTTCTCTTGTGAATAATAGACTGTTTATGAAGGTTGTTATGGAGTTAATAATGTCACTTTAAACTGTCAAAATTGAACAAAATATATATTTTCCGAAAAAAAATCTCACCGCCAGATGGCCGGGATCTCCGGGAAAGTCCCGGAATTCGTCGGCTTTTCCAGTGTCCAGGAATTTAAGTCCTCTGTCTCGAAAATGAATAATTTGAACGAATTCCTAGGATTCATGCGTACTTCTTTAGAAAAGATAGTCCTAAAGATTTCGCCAGTCTGAAGAAAATAATTTCTTTTGTTTTGTCAATTCCGACTAGCAACTTCTTCCTATTACATTAATCCAATGCCTTGTTTAGTTCCACACAATTGTGGTTCTGTGTGCCCTCTTAACTAGTAAGTCAAGTAGGTGATTAGCCTTGCCCGTAGAAAGTCGAGGAAGAGTTCTCATATTAGGGGTTACCGACTACCACAGGTGTTAGGGTGGTAGCAGGGGAGCGTGGGATTTTTAAAATCTTTCTATAGAATCATAGAGTCATACTAACAACAAAGGAAATCGTACGTCCATGGATTTAATTAAGTCGGAATTGTAGACTCGCATAAATTACGAGTCTTGTTTGGGCACGTTGTTCCTTTTGGCCGTTATCTAGTAAAATTAGTCAACTCTAACGACCAATTAAAAAAAATTGTTAAAAAAACTTAAAAAGTTCATTGCCAAATTAAATAAATAATTAGTCTGAAAGAGCCAAATTCCTTTTTTATGTTATTTTCTGAATTTAATTTAGTGTTTACACTATTTAAGTAGTTACGTTTTTGAAAAATATCATATAATATTGAATACTTAACTACTTAAACTTGACACAAACAATAGAATTAATTTAAAAATGTTATTCAGATATTTAGGTATTATCTAAGGTTGATCTGCACAGTACAAATATAAAGTATAAATTGTACCTATTTTATCTATGGTAAAAAATAATAAAAAACAATTTTACAATAACTTTTATGTATTTTACTATTCTGAAATAAGTTGTGTAGGTAACATGATTTAACACAAGATTTAACTCAAATTCTTTAATAATCAATGTTTCAACAATCGCCTCAGAAATGTCCCGGAAATCTTGGTTTTCGATCTGGTAACCTTAGCCGCACGTCGGACCTTGGCATTTGCAAATTGCGTAATTAAGTTATCAAAATTTATATTGTCGAGCAAACTAGACTCAACAGAAAACAGTCCAGATGCTCTAAAAAAGTTGTTTAGCTTTTTTAAAGTGGAAAAGATCGCAGTAGTTACAATTTGTAATTGCCTGTGTTAGAAGAATTTTGCCTTGCGCGATGTCTGGCGGCAAGTCCATTTGGATTTTCTTACTAGTCATAAGTCATAAGCAAAATGTTTCTATGGCGATTGTTGTTCTTCACACTAAAAATTTTTGCGCTTGAAGCGATCGCTTCTTCTGCTTCACTAGTAATGCGGCCCTGGCACAAACATATGGCTTTGTATCAGAAATTCTTTAGAATTTTACAAATATGTAAAGGTGACATTCGTATCTTGTTCAAGTAATATAGATTCAATTTAAAAAAATTAAATTATTTGATTTCAAATCTTTTTTTTATTGACAATCTGGGTTTTTATATAATTTACGTGTTTGGTAATAGTAGATGTTTTTAAGAAAAAGTTATTATATTTTATAGGTCTAATCAGGGAATTTTCTGATTAATGTTTTTGTGATAAGTGTAAAATTAGTTTTAAAACTTTATCTCGAACATAACGTGTGGTATGTAAGAACCCCTGTCATTTTCGTCTAACGGTTGCAAGTTTTACGAGCTGTAAAAAATGAAAACTGCCGCTTATTCAAAACAGTGACCTGTAATTTAGTTCAAAAGAACCACACAAGATGGCACCAGGTTTAATTTGACAGCTGTTTAGCGATAAAGAAGAAGAGAAGGTTATGATGGCGATGTTTGTCAGTGCGATTTTGAGTCGATAAAATCCTTAAGCGTAAAATATGCAATTGCCATGTGAAGTCATTTGAAAATAAACTCGCCATCGCCGTTAAAGATCGCAATAGTCAATGATGAAAGCGAAACCGTCGAAGAGAGTCGCTGGGATGGTAATTCGCTCGAGAAAATCAATCGCCAAGGATGGGGTAGTCACCGTAAGTTTGACGTTATTTCTGATTATCGAAATTGCTGGAAATTCCTTATCAGCCTTATGTAAATCGTGACCGACAGCTGCGGCCGCAAAAACCACGTACTCGTAATTCTTGCGAAAGGTCCCAAGCGGATAATCACGATGAAATTGTTAAATGTTGATGCACAAAGGGGTGAACCAACCCCATATTTAAGAAGTGTTTATTATCGAAATGGTAATAAATACCAACAAC
>CALNHX010001485.1:0-223393 GCA_940337035.1 Agriotes lineatus
GTCAACAGCAAGTTTATTTTTAATCTCTCTGTATGTTGGTACCACGTAATATTCACTTACAGTTCAAGGTGGACTGTAAATAAATTAATACTAGAGCCCTGTAACATTTTCACAGCTTATTAAACTTTGAAATTAACATTGCGCACATCGTCTCTGCTTTTAAATCTGTTTGTTTAGATATCCACATCGCATTTATTAGAGAAAAAACTCGCTCCATGGTTGCATTGCACGTGCACAGGAGATATTATACGAGAGAAAGGCTACAATGGACTACAGCCCCGCCATCGTACGAATGCATTTTATGGTGAACAAGTTTTTAGAATCTATCAAACGTCAAACGCGAAATAAAACTTCACAGTTTTCGTAGCAATATATTTCGAATGTAGAAATATACTACGGAATGCGGGACTTGCGGGACGCAATTGACATTTTGCAGGATGATATCAATGCATTATTTGAATGTGGGATGAATACTACTATTGCGGGACCGTCCTGCACAATGCGGGAAGATTGGCAGCCTTACCCTTGGGGCATTACAGGAGTCCCTGCATGAAGACCTAACTTAACCTAATAAAATTTAATCTGTAAGAAGCTAAAAGCTGATCAAATATTTAAACTAATTTTGCGGCGTGAAAACCAAGAAATTCTGGAGTGTTCCATTTAAAACTTACTATGGAAGAAGGAAGAATGGGAGTCCTCATGTTTGACCCATTGTTTCGGGGAACCCCATAGTTGTAAGGGAAACATATGCAGATGGGGGTGTTGTAGTTGATTGCAACTTTAGCTGTGGGTCCTGCCTGCTCTTAACTTACATTTTTTGGGATGCCGAGGTTACATGTTTCATATTTTTTTAACCTAACATAACGAAAAATTACGCTGGAGCGTTCGCGGTTCTTCCTGGTTTTAGGGCATTATAGGTATTTATTAACCTAACCTAACCTAACAAAAATTACATCAAAGTGCCCCGTGTTCTGTCTTGCCTTGAGGCGTTATAGGTGCTCCTGCATGTGAACCTAACCTAACAAAATTTAATCTGTAAGAAACTAATAACTGATCAAGTATTTTAAACTGGTTTTTCAATGGGAAAACTATGGAATTTTGTTAAGTGTCCCATTTAAAACTTAATATGGCCGGCGGAAGAATAACACCTGTATGCATAGACGTTCGCTGGTGACTCGTCGGAGTTTCGTTATGAATAGTATGTTGGCGGCACTGTATGTCCATGTCAAATTCGAGGTAATCAGGTTAGGTTTTCCATGAGTTTTGACAGAAACTGACACAAAATCTAACCTACTAACCTCGAATTTGACATAGACGTACAGTGCCACCAACATACTATTCATAAACTCCGGCGAGTCGCCGGCGAGCCGTTGACGAACGACTATGCATACGGGTGTAAGTGTACTATGTTTGACCGATTGTTTTGAAGACCCGGCTAGTTGTAGGCAAAACATACAGATGGAAGGGTTGTAGCTGATTGCAGCTTTAACTGCAAGTAATCTAAATTCTACGGCTGTAATCCTGTCTGCCCTTTGCTCACATTGTGCGACATGCCATGGTTACACGCTTCATATTTCTTTAACCTAAGCTGACCTAACCTAACAAAAATACCGCTGGAGTGCTCACGATTCTGCCTGGTTTTGGGGCATTAGATATTTTTTAACCTAACATAACAAAAATTACATCGAAGTGCTGTGTTCTGTCTTGCCTTGGGGCGTTACAGATGTAGCTGGATGTAAACTCAACCTAACAAAATTGAATCTGTGAGAAACTAAAAACTAATCAATTATTTTAATTGGCTTTTCGATGGGAAAACTATGGAATTTTTTGAGTGTCCCATTTAAAATTTATTATGAACGACGGAAGAATAAGTGTACTCACGTTTGCCCCATTGTTGTAAAGGCCCGGCTAGTTGTAGACAAAACAAACAGATGGAAGAGTTGTCGCTGATTGCAGCTTTAGTTGCATGTACTCTAAATTCTACGGCTGTGATCCTGACTGCCCTTTGCTCACATTGTTTGACACGCCGCGCTTACATGTTTCATATTTTTTTAACCTAAGCTGACCTAACCTAACAAAAATTACGCTCGAGTGCTCACGGTTCTGCCTGGTTTGGGGCATTAGATATTTTTAATCTAACCTAACCTAACGAAAATTACGTCAAAATAGTCCGTGTTCTGTCTTGTGTGTCAGCAGGAAAACTACAAAATTTTTAAGTGGTCCATTTAAAACTTTTTTGCCGTGGAAGAATGTGAGTCCTCATCTTTGACCAATTGTCTCAGGGAAACCACCTAGTTGTAGGGGAGACATATAATAATACTCGCTCTCACACCCGGCTGTCGCGTGTCAAATTCATGACACGTGGTGATGTGGTGAGCATCACGCATTATCACCCCTTGTTCTTTCGAACGCAGGTTCCCAACTATTTAAAGCGACTGGGTAGGCCGCCCGCCAGGCATCGATCTCGCAGGCTTCCGCACCGCAGTCCAATGCTTTAACCACTGAGCTAAGGGAGACATATACAGACGAAAATGTTGCAGTTGATTGCAGCTTTAGCAATATGTAATCCAACTTGGGAAATTCTACGGCTGTGGTCTTGATTGCAGCTTTAGCAATATGTAATCCAACTTGGGAAATTCTACGGCTGTGGTCCTGTCTGCTTTTTGCTCACATTTTTTGATAAGCAGCGGTTACATTTCTTATTTTTTAACCTAACCTAACAAAAATTATGTCAAACTGCTCCATATTCTGTCTTGCCTAGGGGCGTTACAGATGTCCCCGCATGGGAACGTAACCTAACCTAACAAAATTTAATCTGCAAGAAATTAAAAACTGAACAAATTTTCAAACAGATTTTTCGGTGGGAAAACTACGGAATTTTAAAAAATGTTCCATTTAAACCTTATTATGGACGGAGGAAGAATCAGCGTCCTCACGTTTGACCCGATGTTTCGGGAGGGGACTGGCTAGTTGTAAGAGAGACATATACAGATAGAAGTGTTGAAGTTGATTGCAGCTTTAGCGGAATATTATCTAATTCTATGGCTGTGGGCTTGTTTACTCTGCTCACATTTTTTGACATCACTTACCTAACCTAACCTAATCCAATCTAACAAAAATTACGCTGGAGTGCTCCCATTTCTGGTGCCTGGTTTTGGGATGGTATAAGTATTTTTTAACCTAAACTAACTTACCTAAATTACATCTGTGCGTGTTCACTGTTCAGTCTTGTCTTGAGGCATTATTTATTTATTTATTTATAATTTCTTTATTTCAAGTAAAGTTCTTATAATAAATACTTTAACAGTACTACAAGAAACCTGAGGTGACATAGCGTCAATGAAGTGTAAGCATACATTGTACATAGTTACATATTGAAATAGTCTTGTAGATTGTAAGGCTCCAGGTCCGTTAAAAGCTTTTTGGTTTTTACTTTAAATTCTTTATAGTTCTGTATTGTTTTTAGATTAGTAGGTAGTTTGTTGAATATTTTAATGCACATGTAGGATGGGTGTGTTTCTGTTAGGGTTAGTCTATGAATGGGATAAACCATATCTAAAGTTCTGGTTTTGTATGTGCTATTAGTGTTGTTAGATAGAAACTGTTCTTTATTTCTATGAAGATATAAGAGGCATTCATGCAGGTGCATACAGGTGCACATAAGAACCTAACCTAACCTAACAAAATTTAATCTGTAAGAAACTAAAAATTGATCAAATATTCAAATTTTCGGCGGGAAAACTATGGAATTTTTGAAATGTTGCATTTAAACCATTTTCCCTTCGACGTGTAGAACATTTTAAGATTTTAAAGTTCTCAAAAAATTTAAGTTTTTCTACTTTTCCCCGTGTTAACTTCCATCGCCAGTAAGGAGGCGTTTCCGTACTATGGAGCATCACCACTTGACTCCCTTGAGGGCTCTCTGTTTCCTAGCGCAACAGTTGCTGCATTAAAGGTAAGGACCATAACTGTAGTCTAGCCGAAGAACAATTGATATGATATATGCCTTGAAGAATATGGAAAAACTCTTTAGTGGCATTAAGAGTTTATGCTCAGCAATATCCTATAAGCTTTGATAGAATTCAGGAGAGATTTGAATGACAGGGCATGTTCAGTACGAAAAACATGAAAGCAGAAAACGAACTACCGATGAAGAAAATCAATACAATTTTACAATTTATGGTTGCAATATGATAATGCTTCAGGACACTATGAAATTCTATATTATCTTAACAAACATTTCCGAACACGTGGATTTGAAAGGAAAATCGATACTGGATAAAAATAATAAAAACTGCACACCCTGTAGAGTTAAAAATATATTTAGATTAAGCTTAAAAAGTTATGCAACTTGTATATGTAAATATTTGTGTTTTAAGCAATAAATAAGATATTAACCAAATACTCACTGATGCACCCTGTGTGCAGTGTGCACAAGGTAAGAATGCACAACAAAGGGGGAGACGTAAGACATACACATTCAATTAAATTAGAAAAAATATGTAGCACCTTAAAAGCTATCCCTGTGTATAATCAAACTTCTTAAACTTTCTAATTGGTTTAAGGTTGAAACGGGAACCTGGCTCCCTTGCCTGAATTGTTTATTTTAATAATTAAATATAGTTGATTTGTGTTTGCATGCTTTTTTATTGTTAATTAGGTTAACCATTGTAGCTTTGTATAGTTGAAAGTGCAAGGTCCTGTTTTAGTGAGTGAATTTCTCAATTGGGTGTGTTCAGCGATTGATATGAATCCTTCAAGCAAAGTCAATTGCAGGCACATCAAACCTCAGGGCACAATTTCACCTGCAGTGAGCTAAATAAAAGCGGTTTAAGGCCACGCAGTAAATAGAATTTACTTTGTAAGTTTTTATGTGCAGTAACTCAGTGTTGTCACTTGATGTAATTATGAAATAACCGCGTACTGAGTAAGTACCTCTCTACGAGACCACCAGAGAGTTTTGTGGCGTCCACTTCAGCACACAAAAATACTACAAATGCAGGCCAGTTTGCTGTTTTTAGCAGATAATGATGCTTTATAGCCACGAGTTAAGGTAATTTTAAAAAGAGTGTGTACTGAGCTAGTTAGGTAAACAAACAGGGCATAAAATGAAGTTGTACACTCAAAAAAAAGTAAATTTTATGTTTTGTTTTTTTGTTAGAAGTTAATTCTTAATGCAGCCAGACCAAAACTACATTGACATTATTAAGATATTTTTGAAAAAGGAATTCTTGCCTTAGATTTTCATATGTTTTTATCATTTCTGAAATATTGGCCGTAACTTTCACAATTTAAATACATGTCAAAGATGGCAGGTGGTTGAACAAAGCCTATTTTTATCTTTTCACTGATATAGTTTGTTACGATTACTTTCTTAATTAGTACAGTTATAATAAATAACAAAAACAAATGTTCAATACTAGATGAGCGCTGCTTATTCAGATAATAAACTTTTCAGAATACAACTGAAATGAAATAAAGATGTGAATTGAAGCTTTCGTTTGTTTCAGATTAAACAAGCATGGCCTATTATATTTTTTTTTACAGTAGGCCGCCAAAAAAATCTGTATAAGGTAGAATTTGATACAGAAAAGAGTAGCAAAAAGTAAAAAAAGTAAAAAACTCAGCTCTTTTCAACAGTGCCACAGTCATCCTTAAAAATGTATTTAAAACTCAAAAACTAGACTTAACCCGTGGACACGGGGTGTCCATATGAAATGAAAATAAGTTACAATTTAACTATTTATATTAAACTATATCTGTTTTTAAATTATTAATTTAGTCAAGATTCGGTTCATGAATTCCTGGTTCATATAAAAGACAAACAAGCTTTGCATTCTACATTAATTTATAATCCTTTAGCTGTTATTAGTTGGGTATAGAAAACTGTAATTAGTTTGCTAGTCTCAAGCTAGATGGCGAGATGACTGACTGCCACTAACTTCAGAGCATTCCAGACTTATATAGATCTGCATGTTTATATTATTAATTATTAAAACAAATAAAAATCTACCAGAACTCAACTGCTCTTTCACAAGTATCCTAAGAATGTCAAAATACTTTTGTCCTATTCCAGTAATCGCCTTCTTAAGGTGAAAAAATTTACATTTTCAACTGTAGCCTAAACTAAGTAGGTAAAATTTAAGAGGTTTAATTATGTACTATTGCAGCTAAAAAAATTCGCACGGTTTGTTTGCCTTGTGTATGTATGGTTTAATTAAATGGACTAAAGTCACTCAATTGTCAGTTGTATAATTGACATTCTGCCATCAAAACCTTTTAAAATGCCGAATCATGTTTTAAGCAAGGCTTTACTATCACAAAACTACGAAAGGGATAGTCACTACAACGTGCGGCCAATGAAATTGGTTGCGGAAGAAGCGTAATTTTTCCACATATCCTGAATAAGCTAGTAATACGACAATAACCCCAAAACGTGAAAAATTACAAATGCCAGGTACACACTAAGCCACTGTGGATAAAACCAAGTAACTAGATTACAGATCGTGCAAAATTTTTTGGTCGTGATAGTACATAGATAACTTGTGTTAAAATGTTTTTCCTTATTTAACCAAATTGCATCTCTTATAATTTATGAGATCCCCATTCTTATCTTGATCACGCTGTATGCAGGGCGTTTCTTAAGTTGACCGTCTAGCATCTGGAGATACATTGTAACATAAAAAGGCGTCAAAATGTGTGTTTAAGTTTGCAAGTCACGTTTGAATTTTGGTTATAACAATAGAACGCTTGAATTTATTTAGATGATATTTGGTGTGACACTTCAAACTGATACAAGTTAGTTTTACATACGATTTTACATATTATTGGTGGAAGAGTAATTCATTGGTATTTTTTGTGCGTTCTAATTCCTACCATCTGTTATAATTTGAATAGAAAAAATAAAATCTGAGCGACTCCATCAGGCTTTTTTGGGCACAGGTGTAATTTAGTTGCTTGTATATTAAAAAACAAATGACAAAGACACAATTTGATAGAAAGTATTATTGGTTATATTAATAAATTTACCACCACAAATGGACATTTGTGATTTGGTCACAAGCATATCGTTGCCAGCTTCACTGTCAAATATCGTTGCCAGCTTCACTGTCAAAATACATATTTAGCAGTTGTTAAATATTTGTGTGGTGAGGGGTTTAAAACGAATTGCGATATGTTCAAACCACAGGCTCCACCAGTGTTTTATTTTAGCTATTTATGATACTGTGAGGGTCGCGTATTTACAAACATTTTTATTTAGGCTATTTCATTTTCAGGAAAGACAATAAAAAACTCGTTTATAAGTAGATGTATTTGTATATATTGTAGTAATAAACAATTATAGATCTTGTTTGATTTGAATAGGTTGTAAGCCGATACCTTTTGCAGCTGTTAGGAATGAGACGGGATGTAATAAAATATAACATACCATAACGAGAGGCGAAAACTATATTAAATTTATTAGGTTGCGACTTCAACCAAAGGAACACGTGTTGAGGGCAATTTCTAATACGCTGTGGGAAACCCCAATTTAAAACTTGATTGGAAAACGATTAAACAGGGTTTTGGGAAGGGCAACTACTAATTAACGCAGCGCCGCTCTGGCAACTAAATTTAGATTTTTAATCATTGGCTGGACACTCTGCAACCCGGAATGGAGGGGTTCACAAGTTGTATAAAACGCATCTGAATAGGACTGCAGGAGAGAAGATAGCCGAGTCTGGTGCGTGTGGTAGTGCTACGCGTAATATGGAGAACTACTGCGGCAGTTCACCACGGTTTAACCCTTGCTTCTCTAGGTGCTACACAATCCAACATTGCAAGGAGACTTGTTAGTAAGACTGTTGTCACACCGACTCTTTGCCTCTCTGTTACTTCTCTAGGTGCAACACAGTCTGACATTGCAAGGAGACTTGTTAGTAAGACTGTTAGCATACCGACTCTTTGACTCTCTGTTACTTCTGTAGGTGCAACACAGTCTGACATTGCAAAGACACTTGTTAGTAAGACTGTTGGTCTGGCACTGCAGTGACCTCACTGTTAGCCAGATCTAACTTCTTTTCCTACTATTGTTTTTCTGCTACAAGAGGCACCAGACGAGCACACAACCTTTCTTGCTGCTAGGCGAGCCACCGATAACAGGCTGACGTCAGTTTAGTCTTCAAAACATCGCAATAATTGTAAAAGTAAATGTACATTTACACTTGGCCCTAATAAAGAATAGTATATTTTCATGACGTTGTTTTCTTTCGGTGTAAGAACCGAAGGTCTCCAGCCTCTATACGACGTGAGTAAGGTTAACCGAATTTAAGTTAATCATCTCTAACTCACTGAAGCACATCGCCATAACCAAGAAACACGCACACTGTAAGTACATACACAAATTAGAGCCGAATAGGGTATGCACCGTTTCAATACAAGTGCTAAAAGTGCCTGTATAGTGAACGAGACATGAGAATTATGAAACAAAGAGGTAGGCTGGGTTTCATAACATGTCAAGTGCAATAACATTTAAATTTACTATTATTAATCCATAAATATTGATTTAACAAAGGTTTACATTTTGACAGGTATAATTTATGTCATAATAACAAAATGGCAGTGGATAAGTAGCCGACAGCGGTGACTATATCTGCAGCCAGTAGTTGTTAAAGTTAGTTGTAGTAATTTTTTCTACGATCGTTGTCAAAATGACAACTTTTTGCACAGTTTCTAGTGTTATAAGTGACGTTTGCAGCACTCTTAATATTAGCGCCCGAATTATGTCTTTCTTGCACATTGCCATTGGTGGCGTGTTTTAATAATATTTTAAAACACGCTTTGCTGTACATTTGAATGTCAACATAACCTAGAATATCTAACGCAATGTGATGGAAAAAGTGTCATCGAACTAAGTCTTTATATTTTTGTTACCATCGTAGAAAAAATAACGTATGATACACGTGTATAAGTGCCATTAAAGCACTAGCGACGTTAAAAGCACTCCGTTTTGCGTCGTGCTCTTAAATTCGTCGCATGTGCTTTAAAGGCTTACTTATACAGTAGTATCATAATATACTACTTTAAAGTAATAATTTTAGTTTCTTCATTAGGTAACGATTTAATTATTTAAAACACTTTATGTACGAAAGAAGCAACTAGAGTAACTTTATAACCTCACTTTCAGTTTAAAAGACGTAAATTCAAAATTTTACTTTGAGCATGCTCATCTATAATATGTCATTTTTTGTTCGACAAGCTATTGGTAAAAGGCCTATTTTTAGTAAGAGTCGTAGAAAAAATAACTTACACCAGCTTGGAGTATCATACTGAATAACATTCAAATACATCCAAGCGTTCTATTGTTATAAGCAAAATTCAAAAGTGACTTGAACATGCCGTATTTCGAAAAGTATTTTTTTGGAAAAAAATTATTTTTCTGAGTATTTCCATATTCAATTTTACATTTTTGCCTCTTATTTCATCAGTGTACATTCTATTGCAGGATATGTTGTATATTGTTCGCTACGAAGAACTATCAGAATACACAGGAAGATAATTAGAATGCTTGAAATAGTTTGGATAATGTTAAAAATTCAAAATTTTTGTTTCTGTAATAAAAAACGAGTCAAAAAGACAAATTTAGAACAGAATCCCTGTGAGTACATTTTGGAAAATGCACAGCACACTGAACGATGAACACATACACAAAGCGCACTGAAAGATGAACACATACGCAAAGCACACCAAAGACACACTTCAGTTTGTGATTTACCCTCATTTTGAATTATGTGAATGAGTATGCACATGATATCAACTAACTACATGTTAGGATAAAACGACTACCACAGGACAGCTACAAGTACTGAAGAATTAGTCGGCAGTAGGGGAGATGTTAGGCTTGAACACTTACGTGTGTAGGTCATATTTCCCTGGTAGAAGGGCAGATAAACGTGCTGTGCATGCGCAGGTCGACCATAAGCCACCGGAGGCTCATCCACGAGGCCTGCATGCAACAACCACCACCACCCTTAGGACAACACACACTGGCCAACCCCTACACTACTACTCCCCAATTTTTTACTCTCAATAAAACCTCCATTAGTAAATTAGTTCAACGTTTTGCCAAACAGATCTAACACTAAATCATAACTAAAAGCATAAACTACATCTGTTCAACTTTGAAAATTGACAAATCCCTTCAAACGCACTACAAAAACCTTTACCCGCAGTACTAAAAATTAGTAAAAAATATACAAACCTCCTTCGTCCTCGGAATCCGACATAAACGTTTCTTGCATGGCTTCCGGCGCTACTACCTTATATTTTTCTTCGATATTGACCGTCGTTGTGGTGGTGATGTTGGTCTCTGTCACCACCTTGAGCTCTTCCACGACGCTGATGTACCCCAACTTGCTAGCAATACCCAAAGCAGTTTGGCCGTTCTACAGAAATACATAGAATTAATTAACACACGTATTATCTGTTTTTACGTGTATCACACATTTAGCTGGTTACGTTAGTTGATATGTCAGTGTTGCTAACCGTAGCTACCATGCACATGGTGACACTAATGACAACAGCTTTGGTGTAGGCAATTGCAATTGTTTCTACTACACATAAAAACAAAAGTAACTGCAATGATATTGCCAACACAACAAAAATCAAACTTGAATGAGTTTTCCGAACAAATAATATAAAAAAAGGCCAACTTACATTAGTAACAGCATTAGGATCAGCTTTGTTCTTCAACAGCAGATTAATAACCAGCACATGTCCTTGCTGAGCTGCTTGATGCAACGGCGTATAGCCTGCATTCGTAACAGGATTGACGTCGGCCCCTTGTTCAATGAGAAGCCTAACCATGTTGACATGTCCATGATGACAAGCCACGTGAAGGGGAGTGTAATTTGACTTGGTTCGTGGATCCGACGCTGCTCCAGCTCTCAGCAGCAATTGTGCCACAGGCCCGCGGTCTTCTTGAGCACACAAATGTAGAGGCGTTAATCCATTCTGAAAAACATTGAAATCATCTCCAGCTCTACAAGTCACAAAATTTATACCTTGGCCGCATGATTCGGGTTGGCCCGATGCTCCAAAAGAAGTGACGACATGTCCGAGTGGCCCTCCTGTGCGCTTAGATGCAAGGGGGTGAACCCAGCTTTGGATTCCGCATCGGCTTGTGCGCCGTATTCCAGCAGCGTTGTCGCGATATCCATCTGCAACAACCGCCTGTTTAGTTGCGAAATATTACAAAGGTGAAAGTACCTACTTGGTTTTTTCTTGCTGCAATGTGCAGCGGCGTATGTCCGTTTTTGGCAGTGGCATGTGGGGATGCTCCCTTGTCCAGCAGCAGCAGAGCTACTGGCTGATGGTCGTAGTGTGCCGCAACGTGCAGCGGCGTTACGCCATTCTTACCCTGGGCATCGGCAGGAGCGTCACGTTGCAGCAGCAACCGAGCCACGTTCAGGTGGCCGTATTTGGCTGCGAGATGCAAGGGGGTGAACCCTTTTTTCGTTGTTGCTGTTAAGTCAGCCCCGTTGTCTAATAGCACTGACGCTACCTGTGGTAGTTTTGATGTATGTTAAAAAATTTCAAAATAAAAAGAAGTGGTTAATTTATAATATGACGATAGCAGGTAGATCCATACGGTAAAATACTTTTTTATATTTTTAATATCTTGTAAAAATCTGGCAAATCAAAACTCACTTCTTCCTGTCCTTCCTTCGCAGCGATATGTAAGGGTGTGTACAAATCCTTGGTTGTTGCATGTGGATTCGCTCCGTGTTGCAGCAACAACATAACAATATCGACGTTTCCTAACCGTGATGCAACATGAAGAGGAGTCTGCTCTTCTCGAGCCTTGGCGTCGACAGCTGCACCGTTACGTAACAGAATTCGAATAATATCGGTCTGCAAAATTAACGTCAAGACATCAAATTCCACAACTGCTTGGAAACACCTACTTGGTTAGCTCGGGCTGCAAGGTGAAGAGGGCTTTCACCCCTTACGGTAGGCACATCGGGATTCGCTTCGTGTTGCAACAAAAAAATAACAATGTTCATGCACCCCATGAAACTGGCGACGTGTAGAGGTGTGAGCCCGCTCTCCGTTGTAGCACTGATGCCTGAAAGGATTAATTTTAATGCTTGCTCGAGTTACTTATTATCGAACGTACTGGCTCCGTGTTTTAGAAGCAATTCGACCATTTTGATCCGGTTCTTTTTACAGGCAATGTGTAAAGGTGTAAAACCGTTAAGTGCCCGAGCGTTGGGGTCGGCCTGTCTGTCCAAGAGGAGCTTTGCAACACGCACGTGGCCACAGTGGGCTGCCACATGCAGAGCGGTCAGGTAATCTACGGTTACTTCGTCTACAGGAGCGCCGTGGTAGAGGAGTATTCGGGCAGCATCCACGTGCTCGCCTTGCGCTGCCATGTGCAAGGGGGCTAAGCCGTTCTACAACAAGCTTCATAACTAAGAGTGCCGAGAAAATATGACGGGTATTACAATTCCAATGATATTAAATTATGACACGCTAAGTAAATGAGAAAGAAGTTGTATATTGTGTTTAAGTAATCTTCTAGATATAAATTTTGTTTCGGTTAAATAGTATTTCATAAACTAGAAAAAATTAAAGTTGGTTTGTAGTCGCAACGTTTTTATTAACTCTAGTTTATATTTTATAAAAAACGGAACCTAAATTTGTGTTAAGACGGTCTAGCACAGGGCTGTCCAACACGTGGCCCGTGGGCCGCATGCGGCCCGCCAGGATATTTTTGCGGCCCGCGGATCGAATTCCCCTTGAGTCCACCAGACCTGATCCACTCCTCTCCTTTTCTACCTGGGCCCTCCGGTCTGACACGCTGAACTGTCTAATGGAGTACGCCTCCAAACCTTACCAGACCACGCTTAAAGGGAGAAGACGTGTTGTACTGTCAGCCCGAGAAGTTCAAATTTTCCGCAAAAGGAAGACCGCTGGATTCGATTTTACCTTAACTGTTGAACTTTCGTGGAAAATTGAATCCCTGAGGCTTTAACCCTGTCTTAATACGCTGTACTGTCTTACAGGGCTAATTGCTTAAAAGCCATTTCTGACCGCCTAATTTTTAAACGAAATCCCAGCGCCCCGAGAGGTGAAATACTCCTCATAACCTCATTTTACTAATAATTAAACCTGTAACCTGTAGGAATCGCAGCCTCTACCCCGCTGCTGAGCAGCTAAAGTCCTGTAGCCGCCCTTCATAAACTCACCTGCAGGGCCCCTATTTGGCCCTTAAAAGACGAATTCCTCGACTTCGACGTTCGATTCCGCAGCCCGCAAATTCCCTACCGGGAGAATGTCAACATCATTTTCCGGCTCAAGGCGAATAAATTCGATCTGCAGGATTTGACACCGCGTTCGCTCCAAGAACGACGCCTAGCCGTCATAAGGTACCAGCAACCTCTGCACCAGGATTTAGGTACTAACACCCGCCCCAGGTAACCGCGTACCGGCGGACTACCAATAGGGACCCGAAACACTCGCCGGTGCATTGGGTTGCAGTTCGACGAACGAAACCTGACACCGTTCCAGAAGAACATGTTAATTTTAAATAATGTACAACTCAGAGTTATTTTTAATTAATCATTGTTAACTAGCTAAAAACATTATATATGTTTTGGTAATTAAAATTTCTTTTTTTTTATGTTTATGTTACTTAATTATTATATTGAAACGTCGGTGATTCTATTATGCTCAATAAATATTATTATTATTATTATTATTATTATTATCTGGTGTTTTACGTAATCGCATATATATTTGAGTGAACGTATTTCTCTGATTTGAGCTTAACCCAAGGGGTAAATCTTTGACGCTCTTAGTAAGAGGGTGAAATGTCACATCTCTATATGTAAATTTACATTAATTGATGTAATTTTTTTGTTTTGTTGGTATCTCAGGAACGGAAAAGAATTAACCTAAAGTGAATATGAATTTTTTTGTTTAGAATCACTTCTAGAACATATGGTGTAAGTTTGTCGGTTACCTCAATGCTTTTTGTAATGTAACCTAAGCTTCTTGAATAAATAACAATTAGAATTGAAATATAAACGTTTTATATTTATTACAAATCACTCACAAAGTCGCATACGACACATTTTATGATGCGGCCCTCATAACCTTCAAATTTTTTACAGTGGCCCTTGGGTCTTTTGAAGTTGGACAGCCCTGGTCTAGCATACTCAGAAAATATGTTAAAATAATAATTACTATAAAAGAACTTTGTACTCCCCTCTAAAAACAATATCAAATGTATTTTTTTGAGTCACATGTTCTGTGTTTGTTCAGGAATTAAACAAAAAAATTAGAATTATAAAAGAGACTGCCTACTCCATTCGTTTTTCTAATAATTATTTACCTTTAATATTGCAACCACTAAGGCTTTATTTTATCCAAACCACTAGAATATGTTATCCCAGAAAACCAATGAGTATTACAAAATACTAAAATAGTACCAATATCAGATTTTCTAAATAAAATTCCCTATATTTTTTTAAATCTTTGAAGAGCTCGTTTTCCCGATTCCGAATACCTATATATAATAAGTAATAAGTAAACATTTGCTCAAACCGTTTTTGAAATACATATCCACATTTAAATAAAGTATGGTGACAAACAAAAGACTTGTTGGGAAATTATAAATAACTAGTGAGTCACCCGAACTACGCTTCGGTTCGCTAATTTAAGAGAGATTCATTAATATAAATTTTAAAAAAAAGGATGCATCTGCCGAGAATCGAACCCGGGCCGCCCGCGTAGCAGGCCAACCTGGGTTGTTTGAATAATGCACCACTATAATGATATATGAACATACAGAATCACCCGAGCTAATAGCGCACGGCGACAGCAGCTGTCACACCGTAGCCCACGACGACAGATGCTCCGCTCCGCTGCTTAGAGGAATTGATTAAATTAAAACTTTTTAGTACTTTTTTTGAAAATAAAAACCGGCCTACGATCTAATTCTAAAAATTAGCAAACTTTTAAGCCATCGTACAACTTAATCGGTCCAGTATCTTCGGAGGAGATAGCGAAGAAACATACAAACAAAGAAAGAGAGCAACGATTTTATGTATAGGATTATAGAAATTGTACAAACAATACAAGTCAGTGATTATGTTATGAAAACACCTGAAGACAGTTCAAAATTTGATGCTACCTTAAGCTAATACTGCTGATTTTTTAGTCTAATGTGGAGTATCCATCTTTCAAATTTAAAAATGTAAGTTTTAACAATATTTGCGATGCTTTTAATCAACTAAATAATAAACAATCCGAAGATCATTTTGGTAAGTCAGCAGTATTAATAAAGAAATTAAGGATGTGATTCTGATACCCCTCACTATTCCTATTAATGAGTACAATATAAAAGATATGTATCCGAATGTGTTAAAAATTTCCAAGGTCATACCTATCCATAAAAGTGGCGTCACGGACTGAAATAATTTCAGGCCTATTTCGTTAAGCACCTGCATTTTCCAAACATTTCGAAACTGTATTAAATCAGTAAATAAACTATTTGAAAATAATCAATATGGTTTTCATTAAGGAAAATCTACAAAATTTAATTATTTGTAGTCATGAAATAGGAGAATACGCAGGAATCACATTCTGCAACCTGAAAAAGGCATTGGTTGTGTATAGTGATGTAAATTACCCGGGTATTTATTTTTAGAGGTAAATACCCAGAGTATTTACCCAGGTAAATACCCAAAATGGGTATTTAAACAAGTATTTATAGTGTCATTTACAAATATTATAAAGCTAATCTAACCAGATAATTGATTAGTAACAAACTACATCCTTTTTTTTTGTTCTGAATACCGCATTTTCAATAATTAATTGATTTCTCAAGCTGGATCAAATACTTTTTGACATACGAATGCATGGCCTTTCATGGCAACCTAGACTTTCAAGATATTCAAGCTTACAATTTATATTTAACTGATTGATGGGATTGATTTTTACGTTTTCGAAACATTTCGAAACTGCATTAAATCAGTAAATAAACTATTTGAAAATAATCAATATGGTTTTCATTAAGGAAAATCTACAAATCAAGCTATATTAAATTAATTTGTAGTCATGAAATAGGAGAATACGCAGGAATCACATTCTGCAACCTGAAAAAGGCATTGGTTGTGTATAGTGATGTAAATTACCCGGGTATTTATTTTTAGAGGTAAATACCCGGAGTATTTACCCGGGTAAATACCCAAAATGGGTATTTAAACGAGTATTTATAGTGTCATTTACAAATATTATAAAGCTAATCTAACCAGTATAATTGATTAGTAACAAACTACATCCTTTTTTTTTGTTCTGAATACCGCATTTTCAATAATTAATTGATTTCTCAAGCTGGATCAAATACTTTTTGACATACGAATGCATGGCCTTTCATGGCAACCTAGACTTTCAAGATATTCAAGCTTACAATTTATATTTAACTGATTGATGGGATTGATTTTTACGTTTTCGAAACATTTCGAAACTGCATTAAATCAGTAATTAAACTATTTGAAAATAATCAATATGGTTTTCATTAAGGAAAATCTACAAATCAAGCTATATTAAATTAATTTGTAGTCATGAAATAGGAGAATACGCAGGAATCACATTCTGCAACCTGAAAAAGGCATTGGTTGTGTATAGTGATGTAAATTACCCGGGTATTTATTTTTAGAGGTAAATACCCGGAGTATTTACCCAGGTAAATACCCAAAATGGGTATTTAAACGAGTATTTATAGTGTCATTTACAAATATTATAAAGCTAATCTAACCAGTATAATTGATTAGTAACAAACTACATCCTATTTTTTTTGTTCTGAATACCGCATTTTCAATAATTAATTGATTTCTCAAGCTGGATCAAATACTTTTTGACATACGAATGCATGGCCTTTCATGGCAACCTAGACTTTCAAGATATTCAAGCTTACAATTTATATATAACTGATTGATTGAATTGATTTTTACGTTTTCGAAACATTTCGAAACTGTATTAAATCAGTAAATAAACTATTTAAAAATAATCAATATGGTTTTCATTAAGAAAATCTACAAATCAAGCCATAATTCATATATTAAATTAATTTATTTGTAGTCATGAAATAGGAGAATAGGCAGGAATCACATTCTGCAACCTGAAAAAGGCATTGGTTGTGTATAGTGATGTAAATTACCCGGGTATTTATTTTTAGAGGTAAATACCCGGGGTATTTACCCAGGTAAATACCCAAAATGGGTATTTAAGCGGGTATTTATTGTCTCATTTACAAATATTATAAAGCTAATCTAACCAGTATAATTGATTGGTAACGAACTACATTCTGTTTTTGTTCTGAATACCGCATTTTCAATAATTAATTGATTTCTCAAGCTGGATCGAATACTTTTTGACATATGAATGCATGGCCTTTCATGGCAACCTAGACTTTCAAGATATTCAAGCTTACAATTTATATTTAATTGATTGGATTGATTTTTACGTTTTCGAAACATTTCGAAACTGCATTAAATCAGTAAATAAACTATTTGAAAATAATCAATATGGTTTTCATTAGGAAAATATACAAATCAAGCCATAATTCATATATTAAATTTAATTATTCGTAGTCATAAAATAGGAGATTATGCAGGATCACATTCTGCAACCTGAAAAAGGCATTGGATGTGTATAGTGATGTAAATTACCCGGGTATTTATTTTTAGAGGTAAATACCCGGAGTATTTACCCGGGTAAATTCCCAAAGTGGGTTTTTAACGGGTATTTATAGTCTCATTTACAACTATTATAAAGCTAATCTAACCAGTATAATTGATTGGTAACAAACTATGTACATCCTTTTTTTTTGTTCTGAATACCGCATTTTCAATAATTAATTGATTTCTCAAGCTGGATTGAATACTTTTTGACATATGAATGCATGGCCTTTCATGGCAACCTAGACTTTCAAGATATTCAAGCTTACAATTTATATTTAAATGATTGATTGGATTGATTTTTACGTTTTCGAAACATTTAGAAACTGCATTAAATCAGTAAATAAACTATTTGAAAATAATCAATATGGTTTTCATTAAGGAAAATCTACAAATCAAGCTATATTAAATTAGTTTGTAGTCATGAAATAGGAGAATACGCAGGAATCACATTCTGCAACCTGAAAAAGGCATTGGTTGTGTATAGTGATGTAAATTACCCGGGTATTTATTTTTAGAGGTAAATATCCGGGGTATTTACCCAAAATGGGTATTTAAACGAGTATTTATTGTCTCATTTACAAATATTATAAAGCTAATCTAACCAGTATAATTGATTGGTAACAAACTACATCCTGTTTTTGTTCTGAATACCGCATTTTCAATAATTAATTGATTTCTCAAGCTGGATCGAATACTTTTTGACATATGAATGCATGGCCTTTCATGGCAACCTAGACTTTCAAGATATTCAAGCTTACAATTTATATTTAATTGATTGGATTGATTTTTACGTTTTCAAAACATTTCGAAACTGCATTAAATCAGTAATTAAACTATTTGAAAATAATCAATATGGTTTTCATTAAGGAAAATCTACAAATCATGCCATAATTCATATATTAAATTAATTTATTTGTAGTCATGAAATAGGAGAATACGCAGGAATCACATTCTGCAACCTGAAAAAGGCATTGGTTATGTAGTGATATAAATTACCCGGGTATTTATTTTTAGAGGTAAATAGTCGGCGTATTTACCCGGGTAAATACCCAAAATGGGTATTTAAACGGGTATTTATAGTCTCATTTACAAATATTATAAAGCTAATCTAACCAGTATAATTGATTGGTAGCAAACTACATCCTTTTTTTTTTGTTCTGAATACCGAATTTTCAATAATTAATTGATTTCTCAAGCTGGAATACTTTTTGACATATGAATGCATGGCCTTTCATGGCAACCTAGACTTTCAAGATATTCAAGCTTACAATTTATATTTAATTGATTGATTAGATTGATTTAAAAAAAAAGTTAATATATTAAAAACGGTCTCAGTAAATTGAAATGGACATTTGGCCTCCTTACCTAAATTATTTCACAGTTCACCGGTTTTAAAAACAAACAGCAAAAGCATGTATATTTCACACTATTACAAGAAAAAATTGATTTAATTTTAAAAACAAGGTAGTCTAGATCTGAATTTTAAATGATGGGGGAAGGGGGAGGAGGGGAGGATGAAAGTCCTTAAGACATCAATTACGTTAGATTTATTTGTTTGCTAAAAATTAAAAACTTGCTATGTTCGGTTTTGAAACCGGTCATCCACTGTTACCCACTATAGTCAGTTTGTGTTTGTATGCTTTTTCATTGTGAATTAAGTTATACAATGTAACTTCATATAGTTGAAAGGGCGCAAGTACGGTCCTAGGGCGCAAGTACGGTCCTGTTTCAATGCGTGGGTCACTTGACTTTGTGTGTGCAGCGTTCAATATAGTGGGGAATATTGAAGGCAGTCGCCGCCGTGCCAAGCCTCAGGGCACACATCTGTGAGCGATTTCCAATGAAATTTGCCTACAGTGGGATAAATAAGAGCGGCAAAGACGTAAATGGAATTTACTGTCTAAGTGTCTGTGTGCAGCAAGCCAGTTTTTGCACTTCAAGTAAATGCCAGTGTATTAAGTACACTAAGGGATTTTGAGACGTTCCTCCTATTGTTCTGTGACGTCATCCGCCAGAGGCAAAATAGTCAGCAGCCAGGTACTTTCACGCCACATTCGTGGGAGAGGTTAGTAATGTACACCAGCCCAATCCACTGCACAGCAATTCTCAACCACGAGATTAAGGTAACCTGATACAAGAAATGTTTGCAGTTTAAGTGATAAGCGTTCGTTTCAAGCTATGGGAAAATTTTGCGACAACAAAGTAATGCGCTTATTGGACAAATAAAGACATACATGAAATTGCTTGCGCGGGAATTCAAATAGTGCATGCTAAAATCAACTTTTTGTCTTTGTGTATTTGTGTGGTCAGATTGACCTTTCTTGTGCATATCGTTTAAGTCAGTTTCAGCCCGAAAATACTACAAGGACAGCTTCCTGTTTTTAGGAGATATTGACCTTTCCTAGCAACGACATGAGGTAAAGAAGACTTTCATGTTTACTGAGCTACCTGGGTGAACAACAAAGGCAAATAATTTATAAAAATACTAAGGTGTACGAGAATAATAGCGGCAAAGACGTAAATGGAATTAACTGTCTAAGTGTCTGTGTGCAGCAAGCCAGTTTTTGCACTTCAAGTAAATGCCAGTGTATTGAGTAAGTACTCTTAAGGGATTTTGAGACGTTCCTATTGTTCTGTGACGTCATCCGCCAGAGGCAACATACCCAGTAGCCAGGTACTCCCACGCCGCATTCGTGGGAAAAGTTGGTAATGTACGTCAGCCCAATCTGCTGCACAGCAATTCTCAACCACGAGATTAAGGTAACCTCATACAAGAAATGTTTGCAGTTTAAGTGAAAAGCGCTTGCTTCAGACTGTGGGAAGATTTTGCTACCACAAAGGAATGCGCTTATTGGACAAATAAATACGTACGCGAAATTGCTTGCACGGGAATTCAAATAGCGCATGCTAAAATCAACTTGTTGTCTTTGTGTATTTGTGTGGTCAGATTGACCTTTCTTGTGCATATCGTTTAAGTCAGTTTCAACCCGAAAATACTACAAGGCCAGCTTCCTGTTTTTGGGAAATATTGACCTTTCCTAACCACGAGATGAGATAAACAAGACTTTCATGTTTACCAAGCTACCTTGGTGAACAACAAAGACAAATAATTTATAAAAATACTAAGGTATATGCCGGCAGTACGGCTGAGTGGTGATACATCTCTCACGGCACTTGCAAAAGTTAAGCACCAGTCTGCTCGGTCAGAACTTGGATGGGTGACCAGCTGGAGAGCGGGCGTAGTGTTCTAGCCAGACAGGCTCCACTACCCCAAGTACCTCCGCCGAATTTAAAATGCACACACCCTCAGCGGCTCGGTGCGCCCGGCACCCCGACACTGTAACGGTATAAGGGGTTACAGATTATGTATGTACTAAGGTATATACGAGATGTTACATCATAATTTAAGCCTCATTTCAACTTATTATAATATGTATAGTATTTGAAATTAAAAAAAAACGAGCTCCTCGAAGATTTTTAAAAATATATAGGATGTTACACTTAAAAACCCACTGTGCTATATCAGCATTTTGTTTTCTCTGGTAAAAGATTCTGATGGTTTGGATAAAATCCTAGAACTTTTGTATTTAAAGTTTTTTCCTAGCGCCACTAATAACCCTGGTGGGTGTCAAAATATGCATAAGCATAAATAATCCATATAATAAAAAAAATACCTTATTACTACCATTGGGGAACTCCAAACGTTGATTGTAATATTCTTTCTTAATAGTTAAAAATGCGGTTATGAAATAGATAATAATTGCATAGGAACAGCCGAACGAACGGGCAAATACAATAAAAGTCGCTGTTCAACAATTCGGTCTGTGCTAACGTCCGTCCCTCCCACCCCCACAGTTCAACCGAGACACATTTTCCGATACTTTTCTCGAGGTCCAAGAACAAATTTCAGATTTTTCCCAATGCTGGGCGAGTTAGGAGATGACCTAGACAATTTTGTCATTAAGAAAATATACTCTTTCATACCAGTATCTTAGTTTCCCTTCTCGAATGCACCATATACTCCCCCAAAACCAAGGGAATGAACAAAATATCCTAAGATTTTGCATCAACAAGATTATTTACTGCCCTAATTGTTTTTGTTTCCGCATCGACTTTTGGGTTTTCCTATTATTGAACAGTTTATATGCGACTCCAAGGTTTTTGAAACCGACAAAAATTGAAAACAACCGCCTAAAGGCTGGCGAAAAGTTTCTATCGATCAGATTTTCGGTTCAAGCGATACATGGCAAAAAACTGAAGTCAAGTAGACCCATGTTTACCAATTTACAAACAACTCACGTTTTTTTAACTGGAACGAAGATTGCTCGCAACCTACAGTTTTAATACATTTATCTGTTCACAAAATACATTTAAATCGACTCTAAAATGTTACGCAAATTTTTAGTGACTAATTAACTACGTATTTAATATAGGTTATGTTGTAACAAATTATAAAACAACATTATTAAGAAAATGAATGCAATTTGAAAATGTCTACACATGACGACGCTTCATTTATCAAAACATTAAAAATAATAATTTTCTCGTACTTTTTCTACATTGATGTACATTCTACTATGATAACGTGAAGACTAAATAAAAATGCTTTTTGCCCGCACTAGCTCTAACTCAAAGTGAACCCTCCGAAAGAGATTCAAAAAACCAATGCTATTCATCGAGCCAGTTTTTTTCCCACGGCCGATCACCCCAAAGACGAAGATATGCGTCGGGAAAAATATTTTGACGATCAGACTTTCTGTTCCGGCGATAAATAGCAAAAACGGAAGTCGAATAGACCAACACCACCTGAAGAACAGGGCTTAGCCATCTGGGGAGACATCAGCACAGGTAGGTCGATTGGCCAATTCGACCCTTGTGTGCTGACATCACACCGGAGAGCTGAGGCCTCGTTCTTCAAGTGGTAATGGGTAGACCTTTATCCTAGCCAGTAATCTACACTTTTCTTGTTCTTTAATTAAACAAAAGAACTACAATACACTAATTATTTATCGAGAGTAGAGGGTACCATCGGGTTGGGCTTCAGAAAATTGTAAGGTTAGATCGAACGGTAATCAACTTGCCATGTAACTAAAACAGCGACAGATCACCAAAGACACAATTTTTACAATTTGCTTGGATAATTTTTTCAGCCTTTATGACTTAGGTTTTTGTCCCTTGGTGTGCTGCTCATAGGACAAATTTCGTCTGCACTAGTTGTCAAGTTTCCTTCAAAAAAGTATGCTTTAAACGAATATTGACAAGTTCAAATAGAGAACTGTACGTTCAAATGAGCAGATGCTCTCCCTTGCCTGGATTATGTATTTTAATATTTACAAATATAGCCAGTGTATTATTGTATGCTCTTTTATTCTTATTAGATTTAATCATTGTAACTTTAGCATAGCTCAACGTGAGCAAGTACGGACCTGTTCTATGTGCCACTCTTGATTTCATATATGCGGGATAAACTACAGAGTCAGGTCGCGAGGAACTTAAAGTGAAAGTCAGATGCGGGTCCGCTATAACTGGGGATGCATGTATTTGTGACTCACAGTGCCAAATCGCCATACGGCGAGTTAAATAAAGCAGTTAGAGAGTCGTGCAGTAACTAGTTTGCTTGTATATTTGGTTTAGTAACATCCTGATTATTACGTAATGTCAGCGGCAAAGCGGAGCAAGAGCTAGAAGCCAGGTGATTCTCCTGCATCTGTCGTGGGAAATTTACACGTGTTGCATCGTTCAAAGGTGTGATGCAATCCATTTCGAGGGCGACGTTGCAGTTCGCAGGCTTCGAGCATAAAAAGTAACTTGATATGAGAAATTATTGCAGTTTAAACGATACGCGCTCGCTTCATCGTGAATTACATATGTATGTGAGTTACGAATCCGGGCTTTAATGCATGAAATACCGAAGGCGGGCTTTGATGTACTTTAATGTTCGCAGACTAAAGACAATTATTCTGGCAGTCTTTTTATATTATTAACAAGTTATCGCCCTCTAAACATTTTATTGTATCCTAAACTAAGGTGTTTAGGAGTAGTCATTCATTCTAGCGTTTAATCTTGATTTTCTCTGTGATTTAAAGAATCAATATATCTATGTGTGATCAAACTGGCTTTTCTTGTGCATACTGTTTGAAGTCAGTTTTCAACCCTGAGAACACTAAAAGTGCAGGTCAGCTTCATGTTTTAGCAGATATTGATACTTCATAGCCACGATTTGAGAAAAAGTACGAGTTTCATGTGTACTGAGCTAGCTAGGCGGACCAACTGGGCAATTAATTTATAAAATAATACGACGTACTAGACGCCTCTTCCTAATTCAATATCTCGATGGAGAGACTAACAAATGACTTGTTTCAATGTCGAACTCTATTATTTAGATAAAAGAATTCATTTCAAATAACTTTAACCCTAAAAAGTAGGTAACAAGTGAACAAAACCAAAATGTTTTGTTATCGTGGTCGACTGACAAAGTCGAAACTTGGGAAAAGCTGCCCCCGCAAATGGGAAAAAAATGGTACACTCGAAAGGAAAAACTGACGGATCGATATAAAAAAGTATAAAAATATAGACATTTTTCAATGTAAATCATTTACACTGTCCCCTTGCAAACAGAAAATTTGCTTAAGATTAGAAAAAACTAAGATTCTAGCTTGGACCACCCAGAAAAAAACTAACGACGAACCATTCACGTCTGTCAAAGTACCAAATAATATAATTACGTTTCAAAAAAATTAGTTCGGGTGTTTACTGTTCCGATAGTTGTCGAACGTAGGAAGGACGCGCGCTAACGCAGACCGTGTCGTATAAAACCATTATCTGTTGCCGCGGCCCTTATCCACTTATTCCCAACGCCTTGAAATTACTTCCTAGCCGATTTTTTAACGAAAAAACTTTTGAGTTCTACTTAATTGCAGCGACTATAATGTAGCTTTTTTCTTATTATCAATTGCGTTACGCAAATCAATTATTACATAATGCCAGGGAGCAATGTACTCAATATTCAATCGTTTCTTTCAGAAGCACGTTCTAACGTTTATTCAGAAAAGAAACAATAACCATCATTATTAAGAGAAACTTTCTAGATGCTCTATTCACCTGTTAAAAATGACAGTACATCTCGTTATTCTAGAATCGATATCGAGTTTATTTTGTTCAATCACACATTTTGTATTTGTTTGAAAAACACATCATTACCTATTTAATAGAAACTACATACTTACCTCATGCTTGTTTTTAAAAATAATATCCCGATTCTGTATTTAATAGAATGTTTAGGTTTATTGCGAAAACAAATGGCACCGTATGTTTGTTAATTTTATTCAACAGATGTGTTGCTTTGTTGATTAACTTTGTACTTGATTGAGAGAGTGCACGCAATTTTTAACATAGGCGCATGCTAAACGTGACAAATCTACGATCGGGTCTCAAATTACCCACTAATTTGTAACAGAAAACAGCAATCGAAACGTTGTAATTCCCCCTGCCAGCGCTGGTCCAATACAAAGCAGCTTCAGCCCGTTGATCTGATTAGGTTATTTGCAGTCGTTGCTATTGTTGTAATATTTATACCGACAATAGATAAAAACAAAATATACGTTAACGTCAAGTCAATGACGATCACGGTTTGACGTGCATGCAATACTAAAATTTGCATCCTAAACACAGTGTAACTTCTTTCCCACTACATAAAGAATAGCCAAATTCTTAAAATACCCAAAATCTTAAATCAGCTTATTAATATCACCACCTTCGTTTTGGCATGCATCGGAGCTCCATTTTCCAGTAACATATCAACAACTTGGTCATGACCGGATCGGGCAGCACAGTGAAGAGGTGTAAGGCCATCCCTGGTTTTCGCTTGGATATTGGCTCCCTTTGCCACCAGCAGGGACACCATGTTAATTTTGCCCACTTGCTGGCGACGTGGAGAGGCGTAATGCTATGTTTGGCTGTGTAATTGACATCTGCTCCCTTGTCGTAGAGCAAGGAGGCTACTTTGTCGTTGCCATAATGGGCTGCTATGTGCAGGGGGGTGAAGCCACTTTTCGAAGTCACATCGGGATTGTGGTCGTTCTGCATGGGCAAAAGTATTGGCCTCGAGTTTCAGAAGAATTCTATACGTATTACCTGTAAAAGCAATGCGGCTGCTTTGACATCGTCCTTTTTGCAGCAATGTGCAGCGCTGGAAGTCTGACTTTCCCTCGGGTGTCATTTTCGAGGAGCACCGTTACCACTTTATCATGACCTTGCTGCATCGCTACGGCCAGTGGAGTAAAACCGTCCTGCAAGTTGAAGAGGAAAGTTACGCGATCATCAAGGGCGAATGAGATGCAATGTACCTCAGTTGCAAGCGTCTGATTCCCACCTTTCGATATTAAATATTTAACGCAACCGTCGTGGTTCTCCTGAGCCGCCATGTAGAGGGGTGTGAAACCGTTTTGGGATTGTACATTAATGGAAGCACCATGTTGGATAAGTAATCGCACAACTTCTTCTTGGCCAGCTGCACAGAGAGCAATACCCAGAGTTACCAACAACAAAAGCAAGCATTTTAGGCCAATTTCCAAGCCCGTAATTACAACCACAGTAACCAGAGCATAACTTCCTGTGTTTTCACTGGTCACAAACTTGCAAGTTGATGTAAAAATACTGGTTTTGGTAACAAAAACTGAACAGTTAGGTATGCTCGAAAAACACAGCCTTCGATTTAAATGAGGTTGCACACTAATTTCCTATTGTAAGCAAGTGACCACAAATTGAACGATTGAATTCACTAATGGGCCGTTAATATTCCTTGTATTAGTACAATAAAAAAAGAATTGTAGAAATTGAACACAAGGCATGTGGCACACGCAAAAACTTACCAAGAGAAGCTATGTGTAAAGCTGTATTTCCCTTTTTCGTAGCTGCATCTACTATAGCACCTCTCTTCAAGAGCTCTCGAACCACTTCTACATGTCCATCTTTTGCTGCTAGATGAAGAGCATTTAGGCCGTTCTGCAAGAAAAAAAAAGAAAAATTAATTGCTCTAGCCTGATATAAGGGCAGTATATGCACTTCAGCATCAGAAAAAATTTCCTTTTTATGTTTGTTCTAAAGAACCACATTAAAATAAGCTAATATAAAACATTTAGAGATAAAACACAGCAAAAATGCTGTCTCAACTACAAGAGAAACGTAAATATCAAAGCGAACTAGCGAAGGTATTACAGGTGCTTCTATAAGTTAAAATAGGACAATGAACTTTCCACGGCAAATTAAAGGGCTTGAGGCACAAGCTGTAAATCATATCAGACATTGTCGGCTTAATGTTTTGACGTTTAAGATTAACCACATTTCGTGAGTTGGTAAATGCCACGCCCACTTTAGGATGTATAAAACCATTACAAATGAGCTAGCTATATAAAGTGCTGAAAGCACTACGGCTTGGGCAGTGTTTTTGCAATTTTTCGTTTTCCATTTCTCTACGCCATATCCGATTCGATCTTTCATTTTAATCAACTATTTCTACAACATCTTCTAAAATTCGCTTATTCTATGATGAACATTTTAAGAATGCAATATATTATTCACATAGCGTTGAATTTTGAGCTCTGATCAATTAATTTGCTACAAGTTGATGAAAACATCTAAAATGGCACCTTGAAGAATGCGCGAGCATCGGAAAAGTATTGCTTTAGCAAGTGTCATTATCATTAAACAGCATCCCTTAGTGCCATTTTGGTTTTGATCAATTATGTCTGGTACCTAGTGATTAGGCATCTTATAAATATTGTAATTTGATTCGCCACTTAAAGAATACGTCCTGTTGTAGCGCCCAAGCGAACGAGATTTGGAAAAACAATGCATTTTAACAATTTCCATTAAACTGCACTTAAATCCAGCATTAATTATTTCTGCAACAATTTGATGACAACACTTTCTAAAATATATTATTCGGCTCGATATTTTAAGAATGAGGTCTATTGTAGTGCACGCAATTTAAAAATTCGAATCTCGGCAACCCTACGCCATATGCAAACAGCGGGGTCTCCAAGGTAATCTGCAGGTAGCGCTAAGCCTTTTCGGACAATAACGACGGCGGTTCAAGGATCGAGGAAATCCCTTTGACTGCCCGCAGACCAGGAGACGAGCCATAAAATCATCATGCATGGAATTTGAACAATAAGGCATAATTCATCCGGTTATTGAGAAGCAATAAACCTCCACTTACGCAACTGGCGAAAAGCTATTTAAAGACGTACAGTGAAATGTTCATTCGATTCCAGTCTATTCATTCATTCGGTTTACGGCTTTCGGGATTCTGTGTCTGGAAGTCATCTAGCACGCTTCTAAATCCGCGTCAGCATTAAACCGTATTTCGGTTCAGAGCCCTGTCGAAATACGAGGGCGCGTTTTAATGCTGGCACAAACATTTGTTTAATCGTGTAAAATGTATTTTTGTATCATTCTATATGAATATAGTTATGTGTGATCATATTATATATTGTTAAATAAAAAATCTGGTGTAATACACGCACATAACTTCCTTTTACTGTGATCTTATAATTAGCCAAAATTTGAGTTTTAATTTTCAAGTTTGTCAAAAATTTTCAAAAATTACAAATTCTACAGAAACCGTACAAAATAGAGCGTTAGTTGAGACAAATTTTCACATATAATCTCATAAAAGCATTCATTCTTTCCGGATTTTTTTATACGTTCCAACAATGTCGTATTAATTTGCCCTCGCGTAGGACGTTGTTGGAATGCACTAAAAATGATTTCCAGGTATGAATTAATGCTCGAATGTAGATTTGGTAAGAAAATCGTAACGACACAAACCCTCAGTTAGGTTAGTCTACCTACAAAAAAATTCCAAGAAATTTTGTTACCTTGGGTACGGCAAGTGAATTAATTTTTCTATCGGTCATTAATGAGTGTCGTACGATTTTCTGTAAAATTTTAAGCTGATTTCAAAAATGTAATAATATACCGGGTGTTCTATTTAAAATAGGACTTAATAAAAAAACATTTTAGAGGTACATACATATTCAACTGAAAAATCACTTATCTCACATCAGTACACATAAAATGTAAAGTTTGAAAAAAATGGTTAGTCGTTTTTGAATAAATCGAAAAAACTGTAAAATCACAAGAATAACACCATACTTCAAAAGCTTGCTGTCGCATCTAGATAGTACATAAAACTTATATATGAAGTGGTGTCAGGACAAAAAACCCCTGGACAAAAAACCCCGGACATAAAACCCCCGGACAAAAAAACCCCCGGACAAAAAACCGCCCGGACAAAAAACCCCCCGGATAAAAAACCCCCGGACAAAAAACCCCCGGACAAAAAACCCCCGGACAAAAAACCCACACAAAACAGAATCTAGGATAAAAAAGCCGTCGAAAAAACGCTATCGTTAAATAATATTTAAAGTTATAAGGGCTAGAATATGGAAATTTCCAATATCTAATCGTAAACAGAAGGGAGCACAATCCTTAAATGTAGTTTTAAAAATAAACCAACTGGATTAGTATATTATGGCTAAGAACTCGAATAATCTGTGTTTCACCACTTGTAGATCTGTAAACAGCAACAACATTTTTGGGAAGCGGTAGCCGTTACCTACTTTAAGCTGTATTTAGGTTTTTCCCAGTAATATTCATATAATAATCCTAAAATTAGCTAGTAAGCAGAAAGCATGCTTGTAGTATGCACTAATCTTAAGCCTCCTTACCCGATTCTTAAAATTAAAACATGTTTTCTTTGCCATAAATAACCATTTCAAATTGTCCTTATCTTTGTATTCAAAAAGGTAACTTAAGGTAAATTGAGTAAGGGGGTTGATTATTAAGACAAGAATGCAATTAACAACCATTTACGTAGTAGATAAAAGAATTTTATATGGGTAATTAGGTTCCTAATGTATCCCCCGCCCATAGACATGTAATCTGCAACCCTATTGGCCTTTTCCTACTAAAGTACTTAAGTAAATCCCTATAAAGCTCAAATTTTGGTTTTGTTTGTCACTTTGCTGTTGATAATGGAAGTGATACGTTCTAACAAGGATGGTGAAAAGTTGTGTTTACAAGGTTTTGTGCGGGGTTTTTTGTCCGGGGGGTTTTTTGTGCGGGGTTTTTTTGTCCGGGGGTTTTATGTCCGGGGTTTTTTGTCCAGGGGTATTTTGTCCTAGACTCATATGAAGTAGTTTCAACGTCATACCTATTCGTTTTTGAGATATTCTGTTCACAGACAGACAGACAGACAGACAGACAGCTCCATACACACACAGATAGACAGACTAATGAACAAAAACATGTTTTTTGGGTTCAGTGGAATCTAAAACGTGAAGATGTTGAAAATTAAATTTCGAATTTTTGGGATGAATCCAATACATACTTCCTTTATCGTAAAAGTAAAAATAGTTGCTGCTTTCCAATAAGTATTATAATTTCGAAGTACATACAACGGGAATCAACAAGCTCACCCGTGGACCACCAGCAGACAAAGGTGCATTTTAAAAAACGTGCGGCTTGATAACATACGTTAAACCACGTAATGCCTACTATGGGATGGTACTAGGTAGATCTTTAAAATAAAAGAGGTAAAATATAAAAATTGATTTTTCTATTTGATTTATTTTCGATTTCAACAAATAAAAGACGCAAGTTAAATTAACACTAGTATACTTAAATAAATGGAATATTGCACCGCTATTTTAGCTATAGAAGCTATACAATAATAACAAAAAATAAACTTTGCACTATTTATAAGAAGGAACAATAACAAAGGTAAACTATATACAGGGTCAAGCAACGATTTCGGGAGGGGGGGGGGGATATTTCTAAAACTATGAGTTACATAGATATTGTCTATATAAAAATTGTTAGTACAGGCGGTGCACTTTACTAAAATAGTTTTGATTGTACAGGGTAGCTCAAAAAAGTGTGGCGAGTCAAACTTACGTTTTTTAAATGGACTGTTCTATATTTAGGTTACTTGAAAGTTTTGCGTTGAAACTAAACACTAAAAAAACACAAAACCAGTTACGATGTCAGCTCCACCAACTTAACGTTACTGCACCTAACTTACGTAACACTGTACCAATTCCAACCTCCAAGGAACACAAACCAAGATTTGAACAAAATTTTAAATTATTTTTAAGTTGCGTGAACACCGGGTCTGCAGGTTAAATGGAAGAGCAGCTGATAGCACTGTTGCCATCGAGTTGAATCTCGCCTGCTTCTAATTTTGTATTGATGTATATAATTTTTCCTATATTAATAGACATTATTATTATTATTATTATTAAATACCAATAATTTTATATCAAGCTATATGGGTATAATGTCAGTTGTTTTGGAGTCACATATCAACGATTTTATGCAAAAAGAATGCTGAATTTGAGGAGGCTGCTGTAAGAGACAAAAATTGAATGAAGAAAAACGTTACCAAAAAAAGTATGCTTTTCGTAAATTACCTTTCCAGTGGTATACGGTGGTTCTGGGTATTACTGATATACATGGTGCTGGACATAAGCAAATTTATTAATTTCGGTTTTTTTCAAATGGAAGATTTTTTATGAATTTTTGAAAAGCGCGTTTTTTCACATCTCTAAATTTAACTGTTTTTCAAGAAAAACCGACAAAGAACTCCTTGTTTATATACGAATAGACAAGCCAAGTATGTTTATCCAAATAACTAATATTAAAACGTATTTTAATTACTTTCACATGTATTTTTTCCGAGAAAAGAAATACGCACGTTTGCTGGAAAACGTGAGGGTTCTCCAGTACTTTTTTTCTTTAAATTAGAAAGACTCTCTCAAGAAGTCTATAAGAGCTGTCAAAATAAGCTCCCCATTATTAGCGGGAATAGAAGTGGGTGCAGTTTCAGTTTCTATGGAATTTGTTGACAAATCATCTGCTTTCTATGGATTTTGAATTTCTACTGTCTTATCCTGATTGACATGAAGGGCGCAGTGGTTTTTGGTTTTTGTATAAAAGCGTCTAATGTTTTTTGTTTTTTAGAAAAAATTTAATAAATTAAAGAAAATACATTTGAAATAACAATTTATAAAACCAGTTAGGCAATGCCTTATTTTGTGTAACGCTTGCGATCCCTGTATAAATTTCAATTACTTTAAAATCAAGCATGTACATTTTCGCTTTCACGTGAAATATTTTAAATTAAGCATTGTTTTACATACGAGTTCTTAACTCTATAATTGAAATTTTGCAGGTTTTGGTTATTTTAAACTTTGACTAGTTAGTTCTACAATTTAAAACAAACAATGAAAACATTATTAAATTAGCAAAATTTAAAAATACGCCGATAACTATGCACCATGTGCAGTTCATTGTTTTGTCTAGTATACACTGGTATGCACTAGACAGGTCACAGAATCGACATCGACTAGCGACGAAAACCCCACAAACGCTGTGGGTTGAGGTAAAATTTGCGCCTATTGAAATTAAAAAGAAATGAAGAATGTTGAAAAAGCGTTCAGCAAACTCAAATTTAAATTACGAGTGGATGTAATAACGGTGCGTTTTGTTTATAATTAAAACAACGTAGTCCCCTTTGGATCCGCCAGTGTATCGCGGTCGATCGAAAAGAGTTCTCGAAGAAAATAAAAAAGGTGCAGTTTAACAACATTTGTTAAAGCACACCCAGTTTTCTCTGCTATAAATTACGAATAACATCTTCTATAACGCACTTATTCGCTGTCATATTCTAAAAACGTTATCTGTTATTGGAGTCGCGAGGACGCGTTTTGGAAAAATTTTAAAAGTGCATTTTAGCGACTTCCATGATCATATCCAGTTACAGCTTGCTTTTTGGGCAATTATTTCTGCCAAAAGTTGCGAATATCTTCTTCAGCGCACTTACTCCTTGTTACGTGATCTGATATTGTAGTGGATCGGTTGAGTATTGCAGAAAATACAAAAAGTGTGGGATATCAATTACTTCTGCTACAAGTTGCGAACATCTGCTACAACGCACTTAATCGTTGTTACATTATAAAAACGTGATCTGCTATTGCAGTAGATCGGTTGCGAGTTGCAGAAAACTTTCCATAAACCATATTCAATTACTTTTGCTACAAGATACACACATAACATCTTCTATAAGGCACTTATTCGTTGTTACGTTATAAAAAGGTGATCTCCATCGAATGAGTTTAAGAAAAATAAAAAAGGCAATATTGGTTAAACCATAGCCAGTTACATCTGCTACAAGTTAAGAATAACACCTTCTATAACGAACTTATTCGTTGTTACGTTATAAAAAAAGTGATCTGCTGTGGCGGTCCATCGAATGAGTTTAAGAAAAATAAAAAAGCTGCGGTTTAGCAATATTGGTTGCATTTTAGTAACTTCTATGACCATGCAAACCGTGTAATTAAGTAAGTTCGGTGAAACTACATCCAGTTCCACCTTGTATTTTGGGCAATTATTTCTACTACACGTTACGGGCAAACTCCTTTACAATGCACTTATTTTCTGTCACATCTAAATAAATGTGACCTGCTGATGAGGTGGATCAGATGCACTTAGGAAAACAAATGAAAAAATGTTCATTTTAACAACTTCCATTAAAACATGTTGAGTTTCATGTAGCTTTTTGGTCAATTGTTTCTGCTACAAATTGTGTACAATATTTAAAATGTGGTTATTCATTGTTAATTCTAAAAACGTGTTCTGGTGTTGAAGTCTACCGGATGCGTTATAAAAAATTTGCTAAAACGGACCGTGTAGTCATGCCTTTAACCTATAAAACGCAAACTACTCTAAATACTTACTGCATTCGACGTATTAATATCCCTGACAGTTCCTGAATCTAAGTATTCTTGTATTTTATCCAGCTGGCCTGCCCTGGCGGCTCGCAAAAACGCAGTGTTGGGGTCGGTCTGCAAAAAAAAAGTAGTGTCAGAAGCGGGATACATAAATGAAGCAAAAATTAGTCAGACACTCATAATTTTTTTGTAGATGTGGCTGGATGAGCTTTCTGCACACTTTTTCATGCCGTCAGATATGATAGCAACAAATTTTATTTAAGTGCGGAGGAAATTTAGCTTTAGCAGCCGTCATAGAATTTTTAGGTCTCCACAAATTACAAATAATTTACTGACGCTCGCAGCCGCGCTAAGATTATGCCGGATCATGCCTAGGCACATAAATTCGGATTAGCCTCCGTAAGTCGGCGGATGAAAGGGCAAACATGGAGGGTAATCGCTTTTCCTGTCTGCACGGCCGCGGTCCGCCGTTTTTGTGTTTTGCGATGCCATTTCCTTCGAGATGGGGTAATCAGGAAGCGCCATTAGGAGCATCGCCACTTATTGTGCCGCCAATTAAACGCACGTCACACGAGCAGCGATAATCGCATTGTTGCCTTTGAGGCCTTGGCCTTCAATGAGAAATTAATTCTAATTTCGGTCTGGAACGTGAATTACTTATGTTAATCGATGACGCCGCTTTAATTAAACTTTGGGACCGGCCTCACCGAAAAATATAGCGCCTCCTACTGACCGCCTAATTATTATTAAAATCATTATTAACATTCACAGTTTTGTCAGCAGTTGAACTTTCCTTATGGGCACCTGTTTGAGGAGTTATCCGGCTCGAAGTACCATATATAGATAGAGGATGACAGATTTGAATTATTTCTATCCGGCTCGAAGTACCATATATAGATAGAGCATGACAGATTTGAATTATTTCTAACTTTCTCTTAAAGAATTATAGTAATTGAAACACATCCACTCTTCCAATAATTATATTTAATTATGTCATTTTTGAATCATACTAGTATATGAAAATATTGACTTTAGATAATCAAGAACGAATGTATTTAAAAACGATATACAACAGTTACACGATGTCAAAAGAATCATTGCTTCGTGAATATTGTTCGTTTTAATTAAAATTCCAACAATAATTGCTCCTGCTGGGTGCATTTGCACTCGAAACTGGGGGTCATTGTCGACTCCCCTCACAGTCATTTGCTTTGCTCGTCAACATCAACAGAGCCGATGCGAAGTGTCCGTAAGTGCTTAATTTTGAAATGTATTACACGATATACAGGAATACCACAAGACACAAGAAGTAAATGAATAATTTGGCTCTTCTTCATACAGTTTTCAAAGAAACATGGACATATGCAAGTTATGCCATTTGCTATTTAACATTCAGGTTCAACATTGCACCGATACACTTCCGATGCTGATTTTACTCGCTAAATTAATAAAAAAAAGTTCCTATAACTGCTTCATTAGGGATACAATGCCTTACAAAGCCTGTCAGGTTCAGATCTTGATGAAAGAAAGTTACGAATGTATTAACAAAGGTGTTACTAGAACAACCAGGATAAACAGCCTGAAGCCTTCATATTACAGTTGTATTCTGTGTATATATGAAAGGCATAGTTTTAAAAGTTCGAATTAATACACTGTAAGAAGCTTCTAATTTACACAGAGCGAATACAAATCATACAGCGACTGTAGCAAGAATAACGTATGTAAAGCAGGGCCTACACGTCGATTAAGCGAGTTCAGGCTGGGCAACGACGGCGTTTTTACTTTGTTTGGGGGAGGTGTTTGCAGATTGTAGGCATTAATTCATCTGTACGGATCAACCACTATTGTTTATATACAAATTCGCTATACGGTATTATACATTTTTATATAAATTCCGCAGTGAAAAGCGTTGATAAATTAATAAAGAAACCATAAGACTTCTTACATTTTTATCACATACCGTTGACTACTTAATTAAACCATATGGAGCATATCAATGAACATTATTATACAATATTTAAATCTACAAAGTATTCGCTGTCTTGATACTAACGTTTACATTGCAGTACTTTCAAGCCAAAAATTACTATAAAACTTTTGGGGACCTCTAGTCTTGCACCAGCCATTCCACGCCGTATACCAAGTGTGTCGCGATTAGAGGATGTCGGCAATGAAGTAAAAATGTCGCAGGCAGCAAGTGGAACCAATTACGGGACTCGAAACAATGCGAGTGATATCAACAACCATGACCCGAGAGCTCGGCTAACTGCACTTGCTACCATAAAACCGCGGATTAGAAGTGTGTTGCAACATAAAAGATTAACAGATAGCTAATAGAACGTTTGTAAACTGGCGCATTATTCAATTAGCGGAGATACGCCGGAATTTATCAACTTAATTCGTTAGCGGACAGCGACGTAATTAAGTTCTTTATTTGCCTACGTATCCGTGTTTGGATAATAGATTTGCAGTCGTGCAGTGGCGCTGCCTAGAAGAAGTTGAAAGCAGGCTGCTGAGTGATGTAAATCTCCCTCTTCTCGGGTAGTTATCACAAATAATATTAAATTAAATATACCCTTTTGCTTAATAATAAGAAGTAGTATCAGGTGTAGTTCCTTAAATACTTACCTTACTTCTTACTGAAATAAATTAAAATTTACATATCTCACAACTCAAATATGACATTTTGAATTATGTCATGTGATTCTAGTTTTTAAATACCTCGGCTAGACAGTTAATAAGCATTGAGACTCCTCATTTCCAGCTGGATGAGTTAATGTTCAATTAATAACTTATTATTGTTTAAAGCTGAATTACTATAAAATATTAATAAATTTACTTCGTTGGTCAAATACACTCTTTAGTACATAAAATTGAACTTATTCCTCAGTTAGTTAGTACCACTTGAAAGCTTGGTCTGCCATTACAAAAAATCAGATAGAAGTTGTCAAAATATTTAATCAAATGTTTAAATGTTCCAAACTTGATTTAAAATTACTTATAAATATCCTACTCCCAAAATATGCAAATTTAAAAATATAATGACCGAAATACTTCGAGTACCCGAATCAATATGTAAATTTAGAAAATTAAATATTCAAAGTTACGCTCTAAATATAAAATTACAATTATTTTCACTAATTTGTCGTACCAAACTTGTTATGTATTTCTTACACCCGTATTCATAGTCGTTCGCCAGCGGATCGCCGGCGACTCGCCAGAGATTCGATGAAATAGTATGTTGGCGGCACTGTACGTCTATGTCAAATTCGAGGTTAGCAGGTTAGATTTTGTGTCAATTTCTGTCAAAACTGACTGAAAACCTAACCTGATCACCTCGAATTTGACATAGACGTACAGTGCCGCCAACATGCTATTTCATCGAATCTCTGGCGAGTCGCCGGCGATCCGCTGGCGAACGACTATAAATACGGGTGTTAATGTTGTAGAAGAAATAAGCACTAACCTTCTGAAGTATCTCTTGTACCTGAGTGTATATTATATCAGCTCCTAACTGGATGCTAGTCTGCAAACACCTCCTTTGAGTTGTTCACGACCAAATTAAACTCGTTGCAGCCCTCTGACCCCTTAAGATCTGGATATACAGTTCTACAGCATACCACAAACACTCACTTGTACTTTTTTACTGGTTTCGAAGTAAAAATACCACTTCAAATGGCTTCAAACAATCTTGAATTCTATTTTGAATAATAGTTGTGACTCTCAGTCAAATTTGATCGTAAAGAATACTATATTGCTATTACGTATCAAATATCCAATTATTACTCTTCACAATTAAAGGGAATCTAACCCTTTAACGTGATTATTTTTCGTCGATTACTATTTTCAAGATATTTTTCTACTTCATGTAAACAACCACACTGATTGCCTATTATAACCCCACCAGTTAAAAACATACAACTGTTATCACATGATACCCATTGGATATCTGGATATTATTATTAAATTAAATTAATCATTCACACAGCATGCTGCATTAATGAAAATTTTAAAAACAAAATTATGAGAATTGTAAACCCCAAATTTAGTAAAATTAAAATTGTATACCCGAGATAAATAATCAATTTTTATTTTGACCACCAAAATCCATTTAACGTTATTTCAGCCTGTGCAATTTCAAGGCCATACGTTTGTCTACTTGTGAGTTTTTCACACTAGGCGGCCCGCCCACTAGTTTTCATTTTCATTTTCATAGTATAAGTGAGAACAAAAGTGCGTAAACTCTGCGAACGCTGCCTCATTAGCGAAGTAAAACGGCCTTTATTGCTCAACTCGAACCCCTACCAACACGTGTAGAACCACCTAGTTTTACAAATTTTACAAAACTTTTCACAGATAAGTTGGGAACCCAACACTCCCCCTCACTTCTGCAATTATTTTCTTTTAAATGAAAGGCATAATTATGTGATGTACTTTTTGTGTTGGAATCCTAAGCCTCAAATCCCGCATTTCTCAATTTTGGTAAGTGATGGGCTTATTCCAATGAAAAATAACCTCTGTAACTCGGTTTTCGTTCCAAGTATTCGAATGAAAAATAACCTCATCTTGATACTCTCTGAAACTTCTTTGTGGCGTGAATTCATAATTCATTTTCTTATATGGGTATTTCGCCATATAAGAAAATGAATTACTCATCTTGATACGTACTACGTGCCGTATCTCAGCGACCTGCGAGTGATCGAAATTCTGTAAATAATACGTCACTCAGAACCATAAGCAAGGCAGATTGTACTGATTGACCCACGTGAGGCTCGCGGCTGCTTGTTGATGTTATTAACACATTTGAGACTCCCAGTCGACCGGTTAAATTTATGGGGCCGTTCCTATTAAAGATAACGCTCTGCTGAGTATGAGATTTAACTGTGTTGGTATTAATTTATAACGGCTTAAATTTTTGCTTCGAAACACTGTTGATTATGCCTAATAAGGGATAAACTAGTGATGGGCATAACCGGACAATTTTCATAACCGCATTATTTGCATTCGAATAAATGTTGGCTCTCGGTTCGTTTCTATTTCGTTTTTCGTTAAATCAAGTCACTCAAGTCCGTCGGTTTGCCGGTTAGGCGGTTTAGCGTCATCTGCATCGGCATCGTAACTTGCAGATAGCAGAGGAACTCGGTTAATCGTTAATTATAATTGTATAAATGATTTTTATTTGATTTCTAAGGAGTTTGTGCAATAAGTAGTTGTGGATATGAATGAAATATATGGGTACACCTTTATTGTTTTCGATTACTGGCGATTTATAATAATAATGAATAATATATTGTTGTATTTGTATTTGTATTTGTATGAGTTTTACGACTCGTTATTCTGCATTAGCTCGATTACTCCGACATTCTTCCGATCTATAACCAAAACATAATATGTACATTATGTGTTATGTATTGGAAATTAAGAGGATCAATCTAAGTACATACGTAGAAGGTCTTGCCATAGCTCAGCGACCACAAATGCGCAGTGAAGCAAGGGAGAAAACTGTAGAGCGAGACACCCAAATGGTGTTTTCAATACAACCTGCCGTGTTTATGAGTTATGACGTATTTATATTTACAGAATTTCAAGCACTGCGTAGGTCGCTGAGATATGGCACGTGGTACCTCTGAATAGAGGTTTTATATTCAAAGCGTAGTACGTATCAGGATCAGGTTATTTTTCATTCCAATACTTGGAACGAACACCGAGTTACACAGGTTATTTCATTAACCGGATAACCGGTTATTTTTCATTCGAATAAGCCCATCACTAGGATAAACAGAAAGCGAAATAAGATTTTCCAATATCGTAACAGATTTATATTTAATTTTTAATAACGGAGCAGTCGATGCCCATCCGTCGTCATATGATATGAACGTCGGACAAGAAGTGGATTTCGATGTTTAAAATTTTAAGTGTGCGTCCTTAGAACCGCGGAAGGCTGAATGTAGATAAATTATGGATTCTAAAATATACCGGTATGATGTGCAAGCGAAAATGGAAGTGTGCCTACTAGAGAATTTTAGGAACTAAAAATAGATTCAATAGATACTTTGTATTCGCATATTTATAATTTCTTTATGATTAGTATTGATATAGCTATTCTCAATGGTTTAAACTCCTTAGAAATCAAATAAAAATCATTTATACAATTATTATAATTAATGATTAACTGAGTTCCTCTGCTATCTGTAAGTTACGGTGCCGATGCAGATGACGGTGAACCGCCATCCGACAAACCGCCAACCGGCGAAATCGAAACGAATCGGGAGCCAAAATTTATTCGAATGATTATACAAATAATCATTCGGTTATTAATATCATTCGAATGCAAATAATTCGGTTATGAAAATTGTCCGGTTATGCCCATCACTAATTTTGGTAGTATGGGAACATAAAAATTAATTTGGATACGAAAAAGCCCCGTTAAACAGCGCAACGAGCGAACGAAAGTTGATAAAAAGGAAAGCGACGTTGCTTCCGGTTAGAGCGGAAGCAACATAAAATTCAAATTACGGCAGTTTTTGTTTTTACTGTATAAAATTGTCTCCATTCGCATTCCACATTAACAAATTCAATTTCTAGCAGTTCAAAGCCTGCTCGAAAATAAACTACGTAGGAGCAGTATGACGTTTTATAAAAGAACCGATTAACAAAACATGAAGATCGATGCTGGCACCCAGGCAGCTGAACCCTTCGATTTTCACATAACGCCGATTAATATTTCAGGGGCAAAATTTTCGAACACGATAGTGCGAGCGTCAAGGAATAAATAGCCTGGACGGCGTATCTTTAAGTGCAGGAGAGCGGAAAATCATCGATCCCGAACCTTTTTTCTGCACGCTTGTGACTAATCGACCAATAACGTGCACATATCACCCGGAAATTTACCGTACCTGAGCATTGCTCAATATGTTTACGTAATATTAGAGCTCATCACGTCCAGTTTCACCTGCTGCTGCTGCTTTCGTGCACTTATGGATTGCTGAAGCACCGTCAGCACGTAAGAAGGTAATCAGTTAAGGCCCCATTATTTTTATTAGCACTGTCGCGTATGCTTCATGAATTTACGAGCGTCGGCAATTACGGCAAAAGTATCGCATTGTTCTGGCGCAGAATGTGCTTAAATGACAAAAATGTGGTCGTTGGCTTCGTGTAGCATTATGCTCTAATTGTCGAAAACGTGGTCATCGCGCCGGAGAATGTACTTGCTATTTAAACGTGTTGGATAATGTTGAAATTTATTATAACTGCAAAAAACATTTATGTTTTAGCTGTCGTGCATAAGGTCACGTGCTTGTCCAGTGTGTCATTTCAGGACCAACAAAAAACAAAACAGCAGCTAGCTAACCTTACACAGAATGGTCAATTAAAGTGTGGGAAAATACAGATAACGGCAACAAGTGTACTACCTATACATAAACAGACCTTCGTCGATTGATAGAAAAAATGGACCAGGGCAAAAGAAGCAACATTTCGAAGGAAAGAACTACAGAAAAAGAACAAATGAACCAGGGGATATGTATCGCATGGTATCGCCAGCGTAGCCGAGCGGTTAGGGAGCTCAGGCTGCGGCACGGCGCCACGGTACGGGGTTCAATCCCCACATCCGGCAACTGGCGGGCGGCCCACCCAGTCGCTTAAAACATTGGATACCGAAACCACAGTTGTGGAAGTAGGGAAAGTAAGGCAGTCGTCGAAGGCGTGATGCTAACCACATCACTAAGTACGCCATTAACGGCGTGCCAAATTGACTGTGTTTCGGAAAGAGATATTTCGGCGGCCCTGAGCCGCCTTGTCTCAGACCATGTTCCTACATGGAATTAAGTGCCCGAAAGTTCATCAAGGGCGCCTTTAAAATTTTGAAGTCGTGTATCATAACACCAGAAAATATAACCCTGTCATTTGAAATTTGTTACAAAGTGAGGTTATGATCTTTAGCTTCTTCACTGCAGGCTTTGGAAATATTTGCATTACGTTTATTACGGGAAGTTTTGATCACAGTTATGATCACATTGGGTATTAGCCACTGTCAGCCAGTCTCTATAAAATGCCAGTGGGATAATTTTCTGGTGTTATGATACACATGACTTCAAGATTCCAAAGGCATCTTTGATGAGCTTTCTTTTTGCCCATACTATAGATATAAAAAAAGATAGTTGGCATCTTTAACAGAGACAGGCGAAAGAGAAATGGATGGAGCAAAACAGCAAAATCCATGATGTCCAAACGGAAGTCTCCCATTAAGAACAAAAGAACCAGACTTTATCAGAGTGATGCCGAAGAAACAGTTTTGAAAATCCTACTTCCACGCGTCCATACTTATAACTTAATATTTTCGTCCCTCCAACGCGTCTAGACTTTTGAGTTCCCATATCATCATAAGAGCTAGAGATAACTTCGTTCTAAGACAGAGCTCTCGATCAAAAGGTTAATGCTACATTTGCATTGAAAAGAAAACCCGAATACATACACTATAGATGGCTTACATACATAGTTGGTCGAATATAGAACAAACGTCATATTAGAAATATGGAATTTTTAAATACGAGCACGATTAAAGAACATGCAAATAAAGTAAATTTTGCAGTAAATCATCTGTTTGGTCCTGTTAAACCTTCCATTTCTGCCTATTCTGAACTGAATTCACTTGAACCTGTTATCCTTGCCACATCGCTGGATCTATCTAGATTAGAGTACTGCATCGGGTCGGGTACCCGCGGGTTACCCGCATGGCGGGTCGGGTTGCGGGTAAGATTTATGTCAATATTGCGGGTAGCGGGTCGGGTGCGGATTTGAAACTGCGGGTCGCGGGTCGGGTGACGGGTACAACTTCATTTCCTCAACATAAATTTTGTTTGTGTATAAACAAAATATGCCGAAGTGTGACAATAACTTTCTTTATTGTGTATGGGCATGCTATCTGAAGCAAGTTACTGGTACGTGCTGGTCCAATATTCGAATTTGGGGTCAAGTGCGCCTTAAAAGTGAAATACTTGCGGGTCGCGGGTCGGGTGCGGGTTTGAATCGGCGGGTCGCGGGTCGGGTGCGGGTTTGAATCGGCGGGTCGCGGGTCGGGTGCGGGTATAAAAATTTGAAAAATGCGGTTCGCGGGTCGGGTGCGGGTTTAAAATTTCAGAAATTGCGGTTCGCGGGTCGGGTGCGGGTCCTATATATTGGACCCGCGCAGGTCTCTAATCTAGATACCTCTTTTCCGTTTCCCTCCCGTGGTCGCCACTACTACGTTATCCTTTTTGTTCCCTTTCTTCATATGTTCTCGCTAAATGCTTAGTCGATTACCACTTGTGTTTTACTATCCTCCTAATGACACCTTCACTGTTGAATTCAGACTGTTTACTCCGGGGGGGGGGGGGGGGATGAAATGTCCGGGGGGTATTTTTATCTATTCCCGCGCGATCCACCCATTCTTTTATAGATACACAAAACATGAACATGAAGTGGTAATATTTCCGGGGGGTAATTTCCCTCCCGGTCACCCCCCTGGATTCAACACTGGACACCTTCCACTTCAGTCCTTTGTCTAATCCATGTATGTTTCCTATTGTATCTTGACAATATTCCTAAGATTACTAAAAAAATGCACACTCTAGTCTAGACTGGATAACTTTTGTTCATTTACTTAATTTGACCGTAAATGTAGTCAGAATGCGATAGTCCGATTCAACTATATAGACGAACTAAATATTAACTATAAAATATCTATTACTCTGTAAATTACAAGTTGGGTTCTCTTAAATTAGAATTACTCGTATTATGTATGTACCATATTAAACGAGAAAATAAAATGCATTAGGAGGGACGCTGCAGAACTCGTCCTGGGTAGTACTGCAACTCATAATATTTGGTATGTCTTGGTCATGAGTGTCGCGGACGCCGCCGAAGATTCGCTATGTAAAATATGACAGCACCTAATGGCAGCATTTATGCTTAGCGACACACTAATATTGCCAAACTTCGACTGCTCTTGGCTCTCTCCACGTGCAATCTGTGTCGGGCTCCGGGCGCATTTTGGTAACTCCGGGAGAACGCCAATGCGAGCGAATCCCGTCCGAAGGAAGCCACCCACAATAGGCCCGCTACGAGCTGGCGGCCACCCCGAGAGCTGCGACTCCGCCTCGTCCCGCAGAGTGCGTTGCGGACGCCCCGGGAGCGCAATCTTGCCGGCCCCGCGTTAGAAGCCCGACCCTTAGTGACGCAGGGAAGGGAAGCCGAACCCCAGGTACCGAACCTCTACAAGTGTGGGGATTCCATTGTTTAATTGTTGTGGGTGGCTTCTTCGGGCAGGTCTAGATCTTGGATTAGCGGCTTCGGCTAGGCCCAGAGAGCCGACAGCTCTTCCAGTTAGAGCGGGCTGGACGGGACGCTGGATCGAAGTGTCTTCACTCTTCAGCAAGACAAGCATCCTGGTTTTGTACTTTTTTGGGCTTTTCTATCTGGATCATTTTCCGAAGGACTTAAAAAAGGGTTGCGCGAAACATTGCGGTATACGGCGCCGCGCATTGCTGGGCTCCTTGGTTTATCTTCAATCCGCGCGCACGAAAGAGTCAAGCGTCGATTGTTGCGTATTTGGGCTGTTTTCATAATGTTTCTAACCGCTTTTGTTAATTGCTGAGTTTATGTACCGTACGCCATCACCGGTAAGACATAATGATGACATATTTGGGCTTTTCGGTAACTTTTAAAGTTTGCTTTAGCGCACAGCTTAATTTCCCGATAAAAAAATACTTCCCCTACTAAAATTGTCCAAGAATTGGGGTTTAAAATTCCAAAATCTAAAATGTGGGTTTCTACAATGGGTAAGTGGATGTGTATGTGTAAAAGGGCTGGAACCCAAATTGCTGCATAAAATTTAATCCCATGCAATATTATATTTGGAATAGTCAAGATAGCCCCTACACTTGTTTTTTGTTGCAGATCCGGTATTTTTAATGTAAAAGTGAAGATTTTTTAAAACGCTTTTTAACACTAAAAGGTAACTAGCGAGCTGTATAACCTTTTTTCCAAAACTTTGTAAGTTCGAAACAGCAAACCGTATTAATTTTTAATAGTAAATGGGGATGGAGATGTTCAATTTCTTCATTTTACTTGATAAGTAAAATTGAAGGGAAATCAACTTTTTTTTGAAATTTAATTTAGGTCTGAACACAACCTTCGGTCCTCCTTTATTTTAAGTTTCAATTTGTCGACTTTCAAACTTTTTCTACACAACCACTGAGACAATTTCCAATTGACAGTCCCTTTTAACTAAAAAATTGTTACAGAAACAACTTCTAAAATTATCTCTTCTACAGATTAATATGTTAAAATAGTAATTTGTACAACTAGTTTTGAAAGTCATACTTTTTTTCATGAATATGCAGTTTGATAACAAGGGCGAAGCCCGAGTTAATCAAGCAAAGGACATTTCAATATAATAGTTAAAAAAAGTGTATTTTTTCACGATTTTTGCTTTAAAAAAAGTAGAACTTTCAATACGATTGTTCGTTAAAAAAGGACGACTTTCACGATCACTATGCAAAAGCATGTAAAAAATGTATTGCCTAGATTAAAGTAACAACTTATACAGCATCTATATAGTTCAGAAGTGTTGCAGGCTTTGCAAACAACGAATGTCAACATCCATGACTGTTCATTGTCTGAGAAGTCTAGTAAGCCCAGCTGTTAAAGTTAAAATCCGATGGAAGAGAAATGGGAAGCACTGTATAAAAAGGTTTGCAAAGCTGAACTCTTCTCATTATATCGGCAGTTGCGTTAGCGTTACTATAGTTGTTTCTACCAATTTGCACTGGTATACGTTTAGAATATTAAATTAGTTTTACTAACTTACTTCATATTTTATTTATTTACGTGCAAGTGTGTAATAATAATTAACTCGACTCGAAAACTGTAATTAAACATTCTGACAATCCGAAGTGACACTTTTACTATGCTCTTATTGTATTTATATACAACTTCACCTTCATATTAATATGTTCAGGTGCAAGCAACCTACCTCTTATTATTTAATCAATACACATATTCTTTGACTCCACAGGATGGCGTTTATATTTTGTCTGAATGCAGGATTCGATGTAAACTATGTATATCGATATACTTTTCAAATTGCAGACAAAAAGTGTAATTTTTTATGATGAAAACTACGTTTGTATTTTGTACATCCTAGAAGGAATAGATATGTTGTCTGAATAAGCGACGCCGTAATCAATTATGACAATTATTACCGAGAATGTTACTGATTTCCCGGAATGTGAGTCATAGCTTTTTTCTGTTTTGATAAAACTTATTTTTTTTTTCATCTAATTTATGTAACTGTTTTTATTAGATTTCATTAATTTACGATTTGCTATTGACGTTGAAGTACGTGCCAAAAGTGCGTTTTTTTTAAGAACGTCAAGATTGAATATATTCTAACGTTACCACTTGAGTTATGTATTCGGTATAAAGTATGTACTTCTTCAGATATATGTACATACACGGTGGAACAATCACTGTTCTAAGATAACTAAATTAGAAACTATATACGATGTGAAACGGTGTAAGCCGCTTATCGATACTTCGACACACTATTGGCATGGAGCGGTTTTTGCCATGCCCTCTTTGGGACGTCGACATATTCAGTCTTCGTAATCTGTTGAACCGGTGCTTTCATCATGCCAATTCCGTTATCATATTATGTTACACGTGTGATAGCATCATATGTGCGACGACTTCGACTACACAATTCGGAAATCGCTTTGAAGTCGAGTCGGAGATTTACCAATAACGCTGGCGGAGAGCACGCATGGAGACACAGCTCCAAAAATATGACATTTCAGATTTAAAAGGTGACAAGGGATAGAAATTTGCACCCGCATATTTCTATAACTTAAAAAAAGTCTGCCAGAAGCGAGATTCGAATCCGCGACCTCGGGCTCAGCCGTTCGGCATTGTGCTGCTACGCCACCATAACGTCGCAGTTATGCTAGTAGTCCTTATACAAATCGATGAACACACATGACATACCCGACTTCCCTTTAACGCCAAAACGGTTGCGGCCGCTTTATAAAGTTAGGTAATTTCGTGAGACCTTTCATGTAACTTTGGGTTGGGGTCGTAAATTTGTATAAAATGGTAAAAGGTCGAAAGCACACTTTGGCAGGTTGTGCCGAAAGATGTGTAACACAAATTTCAACTAATTTATAAGTAGAAACATTAAACAAATGGAGATGCCACTTGCTACAGTAGCGAGGACTTGTTATCCAGGAGCAGAAATTATTTTTTCGTCGTTCAAAGTGCATGCTAAATAATGCACTTAAACAAGTGTTCAAGGCACTCTCGAGCTAAATTTAGCATATCTGGTTTAATTGATTATTATCTTGGCGACTTAAATATATGGAAAATTGCGTATGGCTACCATCAGAATTGAATAGACTTAATTTTGATCTTAAAAATTGTACTAATCACTTAAAAGAAAAATTGCACGATGCTGTACATAAATTACGCAAACTATCGTTTCCTACCAAAATTATATTCAAATTGTCAACAACCTGGCCATCAATCTGATTACTGCAAAGCGTTATCGGAAAACATGCGATGATCGCATTCGTATCTGAATCACTCTATGAGCAGACGCTATTTTCAACTGACCCACCGTGAGCCACCAAATTATTCTTTTCAAGCAGAACTGGAGCACAAAGTCTAAATTGCACAACAAACTGCCCATTATCCTTGGGGAATGATGCATGCTGCATTTGTTCAGTCCAGCTGAATAACCAGTGACGTCACCGGGCCCCAGCGACACACGGAGTGACCACATCACGTCCTTCGCTAGCTAGTAAGGCCTAGTTTACAGAAAATTTAACTAGCACCGTGGGCGTGCTCGGATTTGACCTTCCATGAATTGATGCCCACGTCGCCGAGCATCCATCTCTGCGTTCGGAGATCTCGGAGAAGGAAGTCGTAAATGGGCCGAAAGTGGCGCAATTAACAGGATTTGTTGGGACCCACATGGAATTCTGTCGGGACATGGGATTGATCGCATCGGCGGTGGCAGCGATGAAGTTGTTGTTTGCTTTTTAATGAGGAGCGGCGTTCAACCTTGGCTAAATTGGGCCGAGAATTTAAGGAATTATTTTTATGGGTTTATGATGCGTGTATCAGCACTGAGCATTGAGCACTGTTTAAAAATGCAGCGGTAAAAGCGTCTTAAGTCATTCGACAACTTAACCTCAATTAATAACCTTTAGTTGTAAAAAGTCGATTCATGAATGTGAACTTGAACCTTCATTTGTATCCATTTGTTTATGGCCTAAATACTGTACGTTGGGATAATTTCAGTATCTTTCTCGTACTACTGAAGCCAATTAATAACAAACTATGTCAAATCTTGGCCAATATCTCTTAAGTGTTTTGTTATAGACTAATCGTCCAGCATTCGGATTTCCAGATTAAAATCTACGCTTAATATGTGTACCATTTTCACGTTATGACGCACATCAAACAAATAAACATCAAAAATACTGAAGTGTCAAGTGCTCCCACTCACTTCATATCCACTGATTAGCAATTAAAATTTAACAAACACCTGTAAGTATCCTCAACTGTACCCTTCACTTCGTTTGAAAGTCAATTCCACAATTTTTTTCGCTTTTCGTTATCCATTTAATTTAATTAATATTCTAGGGTAACTGATAAATATGCGTTTTGGATATATCTACATATGTACATATATTTCAAATGGATATTTGCTCATTCGAGTGGATCTCTACAGACGGCAGTTGGAGACATTTCTCTTTTATGGTTGATAAGAAATTTGTATCCATGTCTCATAATTTCTAACAATCCGTTCACGAGTTGTTAATGGAGCAGATCAATATAATACAGTACTTGTACATTACTTTTTCTGGCATTATCACGGTCATACAGTGATAGTTGCCTTACAATCTGTATAGCTATGTTCAACTCTGACAAACTGTGCAGTGATTAGTAATCCAGGAAGCGCACCTGGATAGCCTGGGATGCTGATTTCTCACAAATTTTATGCGAATTCGGTTTCTGCTGGGGCGGCAACTGCACTGACGTGAGTTAGTGCTCACTAGTCTAGTTAGCATTCGGCTAATAGGCGCCCGCTGCAGTAACCATCCGTGTTACATGTATTACAGGCAGATCATTGGCGGTGCATCTAAAGATAGTCTCCGATCTAGATATTCTACTAGATGCTATGTGGGACCATCGGGGGGGGGGGGGGGGGGGGCGCAAAACCCCTGTAAGTACTATAATCCCAAACACGTAATGCTAAATGTAGTCATGCTTGCTTGCTTTTTAGATGCCTAGCTTTATAATTTGTCTGTTTTGTGCTTATGCGAGCGAGTGTATGAAGACATGCCACTCACCAACTTGTCTTCCCGCGGTCGTATATATGAGACAAAAACTCCTAGGCCGATTTGGCGGTTCTGCATAGGAACCGCTTTTAATCCAGGAAAAAGTAAATTAGCCCCGAACCAAAATAAATGTCCCAACAAAACAATATATCTTTTGATAGATCAAAATTAATTAATAATGATTAAATGATGATGTCTATGCTATATATAAAATCCGTCTTTATTTCATTAGCACTCCGTCCCATGGGTTCTCCATTGGAAATTTGGAGATGAAGTGCATCATCAAATATTATTTATCAGGCACCATGAGTAAGGCACAACTATTTTTTTTAGATTAATACTATTATTAAATGACAACCAATCGCGAGTTTTCATGTCAATAATAGCTTCCAAGAGAAAGATAAATTGGATAAGTCATTAGACTTGCATGAGTACGTGTTGGTGTAAAGAATATCAGCAAATAATCACTAACTCGGCTTCTAACAAACAAGTTCGTCATTGTGCTACCTTGTCATCTGGTTAACTTCATTTGTAGATACAACAAACGCCCATTGAAGAGTACATTTTCCAGTTTAATGTCGCAACCACTAGAAAAACTAACACAGAGAATGGCAACTCCCACACAAAGATTTTCAATAATTTCTCGATGTTCCGCGCAAGTAGGTCAAGAATTCCGATATTTCAAAAGTATGGAATTTATCAACTGCGGCCATGAATGCACTCCGTAGCGCCTTTCAAGGTAAGCCGTTTTAGGCGAAAATTAATCGCAATAACGCAACCAATTTGAATTTGTAATCCGCCGTGACGCAAGGATCCCAACTTTCGCTAAGCCGGCTTTGATCAATCATTATATGATAATTCCGACGGCGCTAATTAAGCCCGGATTTGGAATTTGCTTAGAATTCGGGCACGCTATGCGTTTCTCAGCCCCAGCATGAGTCTTACTGGAGCACAATTTTTCTGCCCCAGAAACCACTCCATTCTTGAAACTTTCGCGATCAAAACGCAGCGACACAAAAGCGCTCGAATCGAGAGCGCGGAAGTAAATAGTTCAAAACATTATAAAAACTGTGCTGTCATTATGGTGACATGAACGTTGAAGAACTTTAAATTAGCTGGCCTACTTGGTCCCACGCCACTTTCCGTCTGTACATTTCCAATGGGGCGATCTGTGGATAGCGCGAAAGGCCAAAACTAGTCTCATTTCTTTGTTTTGAATTAGACAGAATTTGCAAATTAAAAAACTGTTGATTCCACGTAACATTCAAAACAGCGCCCATCTCTGAAAAAGCTAAAAGAATTTGAAACATTGTAAAAACTGCTATTATCACAATGTTTATGAATCTTCCATATTTTGTAAGTAAACACCATTTACCACCACCACACCAAATCGTGCATCTCATATTTAATATTACCAACATACCACGCATCTTCTATTTTTCTTCCCTTCTTAATCGCCATAGAAGATCGACTTCCATTTGCCCTTCTTTGGGCTGCAAAAGATTGATAGCATGGATAATCATCAACAATCCTCTCTCTTCAAGGTTGTTATTTCTGAAATCGACGTGTGGCTTTACAACGATACGACTGGTATTGCTACTTGAGTTTTCAACTTTTTTTCTTCATCATCATTATCTTAATGTAATCATCATGCTCCGGTCTTTCAGCACAAAATTGCATTTCCTGGACATTCCATTAAAACAATTACATTTATACCTTCTTATTCTCCTCTGGAAAAGTCCGATTGGTAGTGCACCTATAACCATGCCTTTCCATACTTAATGAAGTTATCACAATTACGCAGTGAAGTTAATACCAACACTACCCTTGGGAACTGGAGTTCTAATTTGGCCATACTTTGTCATGCACCATTCACATTGGGTGGGAAATTTTTGGGCAATCCATCTTGCTAGATTTTGCACAAAGATAACAATATAATATTCCATTCAGAAACGCCATCGTTGCGTGTAGTGATTCAAATACTAGTTCGTCAGCACCCAAAATACTTTTTTAAAGTCAGTGGCGTCACCCTATCCTGTAGGAAAACCACTAAATTCAGATGGTCGATTGTCTGTCGATTCCTTGTGGCAATCATTTGCAATGTTCGGTTTCAGAAACCCTGCGATTATTATCCAGTGGATTTTCTTTCAAGTAAGAAGATTTTCTTACAAGTAAGAAGATTTTCTTACAAATCCACGACAATAGATGGATGAAGAAAACAGTAAAGTAAATCGTCCCATTAATAAAAAACGTGTCGATTAAAATAATAACAATGGGCGTGTAGACAGACGTAGACTTTAGCATAGAGAAAAAAGGACCAGACTAAAATTATCTGAGAATGGGAACCGGCGGCTCGCCCTGCAATGTACTTGGTTCGACCTGCAAAATACTACTTTCCGGTCTCGTAACGCAAATTACTTTCTACCATCCTCTGTAATCATCAAAGTGAGGCATTGAGTAAAGACCGCTAGGAAATAACAGCTGCTAGTCATATGGCTTACGCTTCTCTACAATGCATACAAAATAGTCAACAATGGATTTAAGCAACATACCTGAAAGTCAAAAAATCTCCGAAGAAGATGGCCTGGACATGTGGCGAGGATGGATAGCGACAAATTGATCAAAAGGGTGATAGAATGTAAACCATGGACTGGAAAGATACGTTAGTCGTCCACAGACAAGATGGAAGGAAAGGCGATATAATAAAGGCAATAAGAACACAATGGATCGAGAAGCTCACGGCTGAAAAAAAACTGGAAAATTCAAAGGGTGGCGAGGACGGAATGGAGAAGGCTACAGGCCCTTATTTAGTACCCTCTGACTTTTATCTGTGTGGTGTTCCGGAGAATAGCATCCAAGGACAAAATTTTTGGGATCTCAGTAAGACGAAACATTGTCCTCAACAGTACTATGATTTTCTTAAGTGACTCGAGCTTGGATGCATTACTGGTGCAGGCGATGTTAAGAATGGATGCCCAGAGTGTAACGTACTTCGATCAGTAACCCTAATGAGTTTATCATACGGGATAACTTATCTTTACTATCTTCAATATATAAGCCTGCTGTTACTCAATCCATTTTTCTACAGATTTTTCTGATTCTTCCTTGCCTTCGTTCATCATTTGGTTTGTAAATCCTTTTTATCTATCTGCGTTGACATTGATGTATGTGATTGCGACATAATTACTGTATTTATAATTGTTAAAAGTGCATCATTCGGTAGTTCAGTAGCCAAGGGCTCGTTATTTTGCTTCGATTGATTAGATTCAGAATACTTTAGAAAAATGATGTATACTATTTTCTAGTATTATTTTTGCAAATAAACTTAAAACTAACACATATATACAGTGTAAAAGCGAAGTGAAACAAATTCGAGTTAATAGAAAACAGCCAGAGGCTAGGCGCCTAGGAAGATCTGCACGCGTGCGGCATGCCTACGAAATAAGATCCACGGTAGCTAACCCCCAGGCGTCTTTTCTCAGTGTCACTGGGTAGTTCTGGGGGGTACACGGCGTCTTACGCCAATTTGTTAGTCGGCGAGCTCCGTGCCGTACAAAATTTACCTCTGAAAAAGCCCGGGCGCTGGCATCAATTTTGGCCGATTTCACGGCGGTTCTGCAGGGCAATTTTGTGCTAGGTGCTGCAATTTCGTCTGGATACGTCCCAGGTACTGTCCGATGACCAGAAGGTGGCTTAATGGGAGGGAGAGACTTGAAAGTTTTTCTTTGACTACATAATTGCGGAGCTCTGGACTGGCTGGTGGTAGAAGAGGACCTTCGCTATCGAAGATCGGCGACGCAAAGTGGCTAGGAGGGCGGATTTTAGGGGTAGTTTCCTCTGATGATCGACGGGCTAGAATGATGGTTCAGGTTCAGAAAAATGGTTAGGATTCCGGGGGCTTCCTTTGATAGGTCCGTGGACTCAAGAGTCTCGGACCAGCGACGGCTAGCCTTTACGGGTAAGACGAGGTCCGGATCAGTTAGGCGAGTCAGGTGTCGCTCCTGGCGAAAACTTGCTTTGCAGGATCAGTCTGATCTGGCATCGGCTTCGGGCTCGACGGAAAAGCTTTCTCTGGCTGCACGGCACCTAAGCCTAACCCCACCCTTTGGACTTAAGACTGGTAGCTCCGCCAGGTAAAAGTGAACTCACAAGTAGCTAGACTTCGGTGTCTTCAACATGCCGACCATCTTCTTATATCCTTCTGGATCTATTATCTGGATAATTTCGTGAAAGAATTCAGGGATGCGCCATGGTTAGCTGCTCGCAGACTCGCGCATCTCTGGATCGTTGCCCTTATCTGGAGCTCAGGCATAAATTGTTACTTAAGTTGGCGGCGTTCAAATTCTAGCACATTATTTATGTGTACATTTCATTTGTACAGGCGCAAACGTCATATGATAGGTGCACCCTTTCTTAGAGATTTCATTTCTGATGCTTCAGGTTTTTTTGTTGATAGCCGAGCATTTTTCTGCCTTGTTATATGATTTAGAACAATCTCCCACTAGCCAATGAGGAGTGCCAACGTTGCTTAAATAGTAATTAGAAACTTGTTTTTTTATTTCTTCTTCGCGCCCAAGCTACCACAGCTTTTAAAGCAAGACATTCAAATGAGGACGCAGTATATAGGGTGTCTGTTGTGTGCCTCTGAGTTGTTTGAAAATATCCTATCATATAATTTGATACTTTCTAAATTTAGCACAGAATCGAAACGAGTCCAAAGCTAAAATTAATGACCGAGGGTTGTTTTTAATGTCGATGGGCCTTTGCGGGCAGTTAGCCGAGAATTCCCAAATGGGAATGTTGTGAAGCCCGAGGCGACTGGGGGTGGCATTTTTACAATGCGAGGATTCTTATGTGCTTTGGCAGTCGGTAGGCGAGATCGCACATGTGTGGACGCAAAAGCCAATGCACCGCGGGTGTCATTTCGCGGCGATTATGTTTTTTTGAAAGTGAATTGAACTGCGGTAGTATATGGATTATAAGAGAGCGGATGAAACGATGAGGTCTGTAAAAAGAAATGATAGTGCTTGCGTAGCTTTATAAATGTACTTATAGTACAGCGGAGTCGAACATTCGTTACTGTTCGTACTGATGCTGATTGTAGACAGCTCTATTAATTGGGTCGTTGTTCATTGTTGTAGTTGGCCGGGGGTCAACTTGCCGTAGAGAGCGCTCTCGTGACTGGATCAGTGGCCATTCGGCGAGATGGCCCACGATCCTTGACCTGTTAAGCACCTTACTTATCAGTGACTCCCAATGAGCGGGACCGGGTGGCTCGGGAAGCTCGTCTCCCAAAGATTCCTGTGTCTTTTGCGGTTCATGCGGCCACCGTAATTGCGGGTTACATCGACATGGGTTGAACCCATTGATGCAGTTGACTTTCGGTTAAGGCAAACTAGATGCGGTAAGCATCCGTGTTTTCAGGATTACTACAGGCACATCGTCGAAGGTACACCGAAGAATATACCTGACGATGTCTTCTTCGAGATGCGACGTGGGAACGCAGCGGGGAGCCATAAAATCCCCTGTAAGTATTATGTAATGAGCATATTACTGCTAAAATCTGGATGTTTGTTGTTTTGCTTGCATGATTGATTGTGGAATTGGCTAAGTTTGTGTTCGAAGTCGGGCGTGTGTGACCACCTGCTATATGAAAGGCCTCGCCGTTCGCCTTGTACCCCCAGTATCATGTTTCTGATTTACAACCTCAGACCGCAGGGGCGTTATAGAATTTCGGGTAAGTCGTCAGTTATGCATCTGAACCTATCTGAATCCAGGAAAAAATAAATTAGCCCGTTGCACCGAAAATATGTGCCTACAATGATGAAATTATCTTCGGTGTCTCCAAATATCTCCAAAAGTTACGCAGTCTGCTTATGGGATACTGATACTGCATTAGGACACACAATAGTGTACCAAAGTAAATTGCAACACTTACTAATTTCATAAAGCGCTATCGTATAGACTTATCTTGCATACATTGTTACTTATGCGTGTAGTATCCAACGCATTTTTATAAGTCACAACACCGTACCTTATCTGGGGATGGAGAGGGGGAGGGGGTGACAAGTTTTATTAATTCACATAATCTACTTCTGCGACACCTCTTGCATCCGTATCGATCAATGCTTAGTCACGGTTATGTTATTCAACGTATGTTTTAAAGTTATATATTGGCCGATATAGTTGACACACAACCACTGTCATTCTTTCTAAAGAGAACTATGCAGATAGGCACAATCGGAGTAACAGTATCGCACTACGATTCACCAGCGAACCATTCGATCGCGTTCTATCAGATTTCTTATCCAGCAGCGCCCACGCGCTTTCGCGTCGCGAGGGCGCTTTCATGGCCAACCCTCCGGCGATGGTGATAACTGATAATCGTGGAACAGTCCGAAAGTTTGCCCCGATAGTAGTTTTCTAGGTCTATTTATAAAGCGAGAGTTTCCATTCGCACAAGGAGCTATTGACGAGGCCGGGGTTTGTTTGTGGTATCTGGTTCTCTGAACAGCCCGAAATCTATGAATATTCAATGCTGTTGATCGAGGACAATGAGCTAACTTACCTAACATAAACAACCTGCTCGGCTGCTCCGTTCTGCAGTTTTCTCCGGAGGCTGTTTAGCATGCTAAAATGGCGAGGAACTGTGGGGTTTTGACGCAATCAAAAACATATTTGCTAGTTAAGAGTTTGGGCGACTCCGGAATATCAGTGTTTGATCACAGAATTCGAAACAAGAAATGTGACTGCTCAGGTTTAGAACAATATTTTAATCGACCTCCTGTTAGGGTACCACGCCTCGCCAACAATAAATCTCGAGAAGATTACAATAGAAACGTAATAGATATTCGTATTGCTTCTCATACATATTTATGAAGAAACTATTAGCTTGTATATAATTTAGAAAATTATCCACTACACCAAGCGAATCTATCTTTTACGATGCCAATCTGGGCAGCTGAAATAATAGATTTTCGATTAGATGCTTGAATGAAAAAAGGTGATGGGAATTCGTACAAAGCTATCATTAAAAAGAGGATAAGAAGTTACCTTTGAAACAAATCAGAGTTATCTCAACTTCAGCTCAATTTCTTCCACAATTGACATTTCCCTCCAGTTCCTAGAACAGGACTAAACTGGTTTTATCCAATAAAATCAATCTTTTGTAAACCTGTCTCTCTGAGTGAGTCTGTTTTTGTACACCCGCTTGTGTACCACAGTGGCGGAGCAAAAAGTGTTTGCCCCCCCCCCCCTCGCGCAATAAACCCGTACTTATATCAAAACATCCTCGTCCCCTAGAAGCATGGGCCAGTAGGCCCTGTGATTGGCTGGCCCCCCGCGGTACAGGGGTGTTTGTTCCGCCACTGATGTACCAGGAATTGGAAAATGCCAGTACATCACATGCCCTCCCATTCGCTATAGGCGTTTCAACTCATTAATGATTACTAATTCACATATCAAATGCTTTCTACGTAATATTTCAATTGTTGCTTGGATTGATAACATATGAAGTACTAACCCCTTCAATAGATGACGTCTGGACATCCACAAGCACCTTCACCTTTCGATGCAATTATCAGCGATGACCTCTGGTAAAGGACCAGAAGGTTGTGCAACGAGCTAGAGCCGCCCGTAGCAGTTTTAGGCCAGTCAGACAAGTCCATATTTGGTCAAGATCTACCGGCCACGTCCAGATCCCAAGGCTAGCCCATCTATGCACCGTATGGAAACGAGCATAAGTGCACTTTTCAATTACATATGGAAACGCAACCAACGTTTCGCACTGCTGCAGAGGATACCTGATGCAATAAGGTCGCAGCAAAGTGAAAAGTGGCGATTTCTAAACTCACGTGCACGCGTGAACAGCCAAGGTGTATCACGGGTGTCTTAATTCCTCCGAGACGTGCTGGGAAGACAATAGCTCTAATTAGCTTCTTCTCGGAAACATATCGAGTTAAATTTATGTGTAATTAAGCCCAAGATTTATGTGCGGAGAAGGCGTTCTAAAGCCATGTCAAAATGGAATTGCAGTTTCACTATGGAGCTCATAGGCCTGGTGCGATGCGAAATTAAAATTGGAAACTACTTTTGATAAGAAAAATTGTAGATGCGCGCAGGACGTTGTTACTCACTTCGCAAACATTTTCATCCACGACGCAAAAATACGAAATCCGGAAAGGTCGGCTTGGGAGTATGCAGATGCAGACGTGGATGTTGTGGGTGGCAGGAGCGTTGTGCAATGGACAATCACAGTCATTGCCCTGCAAGAAGCTCTCCAGTACCAGACTAACGGGTACCAAAATAAGTGGAACAATTATTGCATTATTTGGAAGGTATATAATTTTACGGCAAAACGGAAGGCAACGTGTGGGAAAAACGAGGCTTCCTATGCAAATTCTACATAAATCAAACGCTAATTCCAGAGGCCCAATTAGGAAAATGCTCGGCATCTTGTAGATCGCAGACAGTGCAGCGATCATTATGTCATCTACATACCCAACTTCTGCTAATTGCGAGGAATTATAATTTCTTCCCGACAACCAGCATGTAGTTAATACGCCTCCAATTCGACTGTAGACGTTCCTGTGCTCAGCTATCAATACTTTAAAAACTTTCAATACTTGATACGGGAAGATAATAGAAGCTTTCCGCCTAATTATAAACAATTTCGCGCAATCTCCACATAACTCGATGCATATTTGCAACACAATGGGAGTAGTAAAACTGCACCGGTTGTAAAGTAGCAGAAAATGGAATGTGCGAATGAGATTTGTTAGATAACCTAACCCATTCTTATCAAGGAGTTTTTAAATGCCACTTCCTGACCTGATGAGAATAGAAAACGAATAAAATGCAACCGACGTTAAATTATCATTTTCTACATAAAAATGTTAATTTAAATAGTTACTGTAGTTGTTTATGGTATTAATAACGGTACACTACTACATTTCCCAAACGGCGAAGGCCATAGCGTGATCCTATTAAATAATATACAAAACATGTTTCTACATTGAACCCCAAAAAGCAATAAATATATCGCAAACATACATATAGTGATCAAAATAAAAATTACAAATTGGAAATAATATTTATAGACATTAAAACGAACACAATACACGTAACCATCGATCACAAAACGAAATGCAATCAACACAAGGAGATAATTGGTAAGAAGATATGTAGTACAACTTCAAAACTTCTGCAACAACATTGGTATGAACAACATTATATCGCGATTATCACAAAACTGGCTTTTGAGACCGCCACATAGGTGGCCTCATTTAAATTAATATAATTTCTGCATTCCTAAGATTGATTTGTAAATCAAAAAATATTTAATGTTTTTAAGAAGAAGAAAAGTAACCTGCTAGATCGAATGACGATTGAAGAGCACTGAAAATTATGTAAAAAAATAGGTAGCAACACCATATTTTTTTCAGTAATACTGAAACAGTAAGAGGAACACTAAAAAAATCCCAGTCAGTGAGATTCGAACCTGCGCTATCTGGCGGAATCCTAGACGCTTTACGGGTTCAGCCCCAAACTCCGCTGCCCGACGCACTTGCTTATCTTTGCATTATAAAGGCCACAGCGACGACAGAGCCGACGGTGGACGAACTGCGCCCGATCTTTAATGATGAAAGGGTGACAAACGCAGATACACAGACGCGCACGCACAACACGCGTTTATATCTAACGATAGTCATGACCGATACTATGCATGACATCTAGTATACATTACCTTTCGATAATTCAATTTTCCAAAAAAATTGTCCACTGTATCAAAGACAATAATTTCAGGATTTACATTCTTGTAAAAATTATACAAGAGTCTAGAACGCACCCCCACCTTTTTATGGAAATCTAATAATGTGAAATAATCAACTGCCACTAACAAAGGGGAAGAGAAAGAAGTCGTTCGCCTCTAAAAGATAACTTTACTTCGAAAACTGCTAAATCATTAATATTAGTAAAGGGTCGATCACTAAACAATATCAAATTAAACATTACACACTCTACTTTGATGCTTCAAGAGAATATAATAAGTTTTACTCAATCACAAACCAATATCAAATGCATTTATTTGTGACGGTTCTCACAGAAATATCACCTCCAATAATTTTCTTGTGGGTATATATGCACTAAATATGTAATTGTGTCACAATCACCGGTACGGACGAACAGCACAAGATGAGGAAGAAAATAGTAAAACGATGCGAAGCATGGATCACGAAGTTCATTGCTTTGAACTCGACCTTTCGAAGACAATCTAGCAATAGGCTAGGAATTTACAAAATTACTTTGTGAATCACAAACTACTCAGACATGCATTTGAGGCCAAAGCTGTTCAATATAATTTTAACAGTATCGTGCTGCTAGCAACGTTTCCTCTTTAAGGCATGTGAAAGTAAAACGCAGTCTGCCAAATGGTTAAATAAAATATTAATTTTAAAGCAATCCGCATATTATACAATTTTATTTCGTGAATTAAAAACTAATGTCAAATCGAAGTTGTAAATTATCAAACACAATTGTTCCCACAGTACTTGGACATTTGCAGGAGCATAAAATGTAAAATAAACAAAAAAATCGTCCTGCTACAAAACGTGGTGGTTACGAAGAAGTACCACCACTGTGTGAATTATAAATAGATCAGAAAGGTCATATTTCTTAACAGTATTATCCTGAATATGTTACACAGTTGCTACGTCAGCAGTGAGAAGACAAAACTACAAAATGACAAAATAGTAAATTTAATTTTTGCAATAATAAACATATGCAATTTTACTGAATCACAAACTAATTTCAAATCGAAGTTGTAAGTTATCACATACAGTTGTTCGCGTAGTAGTTTGACATCGGTATATATGTGAAATAGCGAATCAACAAGCGTCCTACTATAAAACATGGTGGTTATGAAGAGGTACCACTTTGTGAATTACAAATAGATCACAGAGCTTGTTAACCGTATCGTGCTGTGTATATTACACATTGGTTACGTTAGCAGTGAATTGCAAAATAATAAATGATATTTTTGCAGTAAGAAATATGTTATGCAATTTTACCTTTGTGAATCACAAAGTAATGACAAATCCACGTTGTAAGTTATAACACATAATAGTTTGCACAGTACTTGCACGTAGAAGCATAAAATGTGAAAGAATTAATAATCAAAAAGCTTACTTCCATAAAACGTGCTGTTTATGAAGGGTTGCCACTTTGTGAATTACAAATAGATCACAGAAGTCATAGCTTCTTAATAATGTCGTCCTGCATATGTTACGCATGTAATGTCAGCAGCCAGAAGGCAATCACAAAATGACATAAAATAATGGATATTATTTTTGCAATAAAAATATGTTGTGCCATTTTACTTTTGTGAATCACAAACTTATCTCAAGTCAAAGTTGTAAGTTATCACACGTAATTGTTCGTACAGTAACTGGATATAGAAACAAAATGTAGCCTAAATGAGTAAATCAAAAAACTTCTTACTACAAAAGTGGTGGTTACGAAGAAGTACCACCACTGTGTGAATTATAAATAGATCAGAAAGGTCATATTTCTTAACAATATTATCCTGACTATGTTACACATTTGCTACGTCAGCAGTGCGAAGACAAACTACAAAATGACAAAATAGTAAATTTAATTTTTGAAATAATGAACATATGCAATTTTACTGAATCACAAACTAATCTCAAATCGAAGTTGTAAGTTATCACATACAGTTGTTCGCGTAGTACTTGGACATCAGTATAAATGTGAAATAGCGAATCAACAAGCGTCCTACTATAAAACTTGGTGGTTATGAAGAGGTACCACTTTGTGAATTACAAACTTATCTCAAGTCGAAGTTGTAAGTTATTTCACGTAATTGTTCGCACAGTAACTGGATATAGAAACAAAATGTAGCCTAAATGAGTAAATCAAAAAAACGTCTTACTATAAAACGTGGTGGTTGTGAAGAAGCACCGCTTTATGAATTACACAAATAGCTCACAGAGCTTATTAACAGTATCGTGATGTGTATGTTACACATTGTCACGTCAGCAGTGAGTTACAAAATAAATATTATTTTTTCAATAAGAAACGTGCAATTTTACTTTGTGAATCGCAACCTAATCTCAAATCGAAATTGTAAATTATCACATATAATTGTTCGCACAGTACTTGGACATAGACGGATAAAATGTGAAAGAGCGAATCAAAAAGCGTCCTACTATAAATCATGGTGGTTGTGAAGAGGTACCACTTTGTGAATTACAAATAGATCGTAGAGCTTGTTTACAGTATCGCACTGTGCATGTTAACACATTGTCACGACAGCAGTGAGTTACTAAATGATAAATATCATTTTTTCAATAAGAAACGTGCAATTTTACTTTGTGAATCACAAACTAATCTCAAATTGAAGTTATCACATATTGTTGGACAGCAGTGAGTTACTAAATGATAAATATCATTTTTTCAATAAGAAACGTGCAATTTTACTTTGTGAATCACAAACTAATCTCAAATTGAAGTTATCACATATTGTTGTTCGCACAGTACCTGGATTTAGAAACATAAAATGTGAACGAGTGAATCAAAAAGCTTCTTACTATAAAAAGTGGTGGTTATGAAGAGGTACCCCTTTGTGAATTACAAATAGATCACAAAGTCATAGCTTTTTAACAATGTCGTCTTGCACATGTTACGTCAACAGTGAGAAAGTGAATCACAAAATGACACAAACTATTAAATATTAGTTTTGTAATTACAAATATGTTGTGCAATTATACTTTCGTGAATCACAAATTAATCTCTAGTCGAAGTTGTAAGTTATCACAGGTAATTGTTCGCACAAAACATGGATATAGAAACTGAAACTGTGAACGACTGAATCAGCTTCCTACTAGAAAACGTGGTGATTTGTCACTTATAATTAGATCACCGAGTTCATAGTTTCTAACAGTATCGTCCTGCACATGTTACACATGTGCTACGTCAGCAATGAGAAGGTGAATCACAAAATGACATAAAATAATAAACATTATGTTTGCAATCAAAAAGCGTCTTACTATAAAACGTGGTGGTTGTGAAAAAGTACCACTTTGTGAATTACAAAAAGATCACAGAGCTTGTTAACAGTATCGTGCTGTGTATGTTAAAACATTTTTCACATCAGCAGTGAGTTACTAAATGATAAATAAATATTATTTCTTCAATACGAAACAAAGTACAATTTTACTTTGTGAATCACAAACTAATCTCAAATCGAAGTTGTAAGTTATCACATATAATTTATTGTTCGCACAGTACTTGGACATGGACGCATATAAAAGAGCAAATCAAAAAACGTTCCAGTATAAATTATACCGGTTATGGTTATGAAGAGGTACCACTTTGTGAATTACAAATAGTTCATAGAGCTTGATTACAGTATCGTACTGTGTATGTTACACATTTGTCATGTCAGCAGTGAATTACAAAATGATAAATTTTATTTTTTCAATAAGAAACATGTGCAATTTTACTTTGTGAATCACAAACTAATCTCAAATTGAAGTTATCACATATTATTGTTCGCAGAGTACTTGGATATAGAAACATAAAATGTGAACGAGTGAATCAAAAAGCTTCCTGGCTATAAAACGTGGTGGTTATGAAGATGTACCCCTTTGCGAATTACAAATGGATCACAGAAGTCATAGCTTCGTAACAATGTCATCCTGCATGTGTTACACATACGTTACGTCAGCAGTGGGAAAGTGAATCACAAATTAGCATAAAATGATAAAAACTGTATATGCTGTTCAATTTTACTTGTGAATCACAAATTTAAAGATGCATTTATAATTACCGATGTTTACCAGATTGTTTAGCAATATATCCTTTAAAGCTTTAAACAGAAGAATACTACATGTTAACTAGCTTTTGTGGTGCTAAAAATGAGAACGTAAATCGCAGAAATATAATTAAAAACGTAATAAACGTTTATAATGTTAACAGTGCAAACATTTATCACAATATGATAAAAACCAGAGGTTTTTAATTTGATACAAATTTTACAGGTGCAGTGCTGTACGCTCGCAAGCTAACACACGACCTGGATGTACTCCTTAACTTGCGTTTCCACCTCACGCCGAGAGATGGACGCCACACCAACCGCTCACTTGTAACTTTGCAACAGCGCTAACTTAAAGCCTCGCGCCGGCAAAACTGCCATTCCATGCTTATGCTATTTTTCTGCTTATTTGTGTCTTCCACTATTGTTTTGTACTAAAATGGCTCTGCCGAACTTTTTTATAATATAAAAAGTGAATGAATAAATTTTACAAAGTTTTCCCTTTTACAACGTGGCAACTAAAAACAGAATATGTTAATAAAGAACGTAATGAATATTTGTGATTTTAACAGTTTTTAAAGGTTTTAATTAAATGTGTCAAACATTTTACAGTAGATATAATAATCTAAAATAGCAACATGACCCACGTGGCCTTAATAGATAAACTTGTGATAAAACCTCTTTAATCTCTTAGCAACATCGTTGTAAAAATTACCGATTCGCAAATTAACGTCTGACATATCAAATGGCAACGATAATAATCTAATCTGAAACCAACAGCGACTAACTAAAATCTTCTTTTCTACATATTCTAATGGCAGAACCGCGATGATTTAAAAATATATGATTTGAGTTTCCCTTCTAATGCTTCTTCCACTTGTTCATGCTGCACATCAATTACAATATCTTCTTTTCTTATGAATTTGAATGCCACTTGCTCCATTTGTATAATTCACCAACACTAATAAGTAATTAACAGCAAATACACAAGGCGCAATGTTTATTTAAACTCGTGCACGAGAATGGGAAAACCAGATAGATAATGTTGACCGTTTATTCAAAATAGCGCTGGACAACACACCACCAGGGAAAATAAGAGTTACATAACTTCCAAAACATTACATGGAGTTTGTTATTGTCATCCATCAATTGCACCTCCCCATCGCGGGGCAATTTGAGGCATCATCAAAGTCCTAGTGTCCATGGCGAAGAATAGAAAATATATCAAGTCAAACTAACTCATCACCATCACTTCCAACGTTTAAGTTGCCACCGCCTCGATATAATTGTGTATGTATTCTTGAACTATCTTCAACTACCTTGGCACTAAAATCGATAGATTTTTATACCTATTCATCTTTAATCATATTTTTAGCGCTGCTCTGTGTAGATATGTGCTGCCATACTCATCAAATATTGTACATTGGTGGCCAGCAAAACTACATTATCGCAAGTTGAACGGGTATTCTCAATTAATTTTAATACTACGTAACAGTGTTCCAATCGAGAGTCTTTAAACGCGTCTTTCAACGTTCGCCAATAATGTTGGGGAGATTGTGTTCTGACGTACCTGTTGAATTCCATGACATGTACTTGATCAAATACTCTTAACGAGAGTTACGCACCCATAAGGCCCATTTTTCCATGACATCGAAGACCTATTCAAAATCAATTACAAGTACGACGAAAGGGAAGAGTAATAATAGTAATACGAATAGTAAAAAATAATATCAAAAATGAAGAAGTATAAAAGTAGCCATAACAGCCATTTAACCATCCTGTTTTGGAGCAAATAAGACTCCGCCTGGATAGTCCGGAATGCTTATTTCCCATAAATGCCTTGTGATCTGAGCCTTTTGCGGTTGGGAGCGCCCACCGCAAATGCGGATCACATTGACATCGGTTGGACCCATTGATCTAGTTAGCGTTCGGCTAATAGGTATTAACTGTGGTAAGCATTCGTGTTGGAATTATTACAGGTACATAATCGGAGGTGCACTGAATAATATTCCTGAACGAGGCACTCTCCTAGATGATACGTGGGAACACAGCGGGGGGCTACAAAACCCCCTGCAAGTATTATGATAACCAACACGTACTGCTAAATGTTGTAATGTGTGTTTATGTTGCTTGCATGTTTGGCTTTGAAATTTGTCTGGCTTTGTGTTCGTGAACGATTACGTGTGACCACATGCCACATGAGAAAGCCCACCGATAGCCTAGCTCTCACCCAGTGTCGTGTATCTGACCTGCAACCCTTAGACCGAAGGGGCGTTATGGAATTTTTGGTAAATCGCCAGTGTTTGTAAATGTATGCTTGAGAACCGATCTAAATCCAGAAAAAAGTAAACGAGCTCGGTGCACCGAAAATATGTGCTCTACACTCAAAATGTTCAAACAAGCTCATCCACGAGCGTCGTCAACAACTGGTATCAAGCGTGTGGAAAAGATGAATAGCCGCTACCTATTTTTGGGTCAATGTGTCCTTATTTCTCGATTTGGTGGTGGCTTCCAATTTCTCTTGGTGCATGTGGGTGACCCCACAACACGTAGGCCCGATGACCGGTAACTTGCACGCTTAACCGCTCGGTTGATAAATTGCTCTTCCTTCTGCAAATTGGTGTACACTGTACACGTTCCAAGTTTTATGTAAGCTTTACAGCCGGCTACTTGGAACCGCTAGCTGAAAAAGTGGCACAGAGCGCATTAATTCCGAGCGGAGGCAATTAAGGCGGATTAATGCGGGAACGTAAAACAATGCGTTATGGGAACGAAACCGTCGATTTGATGCGGATTAATTGCAATTTCGGATCGGGTGTAGCTTTAACAGTTACATATTTCGCTTGGTTCAGTAAACCATAAAAAAGTGAAAGTTGAAACGCTGCTTATGTGACTTTGCAGTTATGCGGGCTAGACACCAAGGGGGCCGCCGGGGGCAGGGGCCGGCTAAATCATGGGCAAAAAATTATATCATGCCTAATAATAAATTAGGCAGATACCTGTTTTCTCTGCCTTGTCTGGCTGTGTTATGCAGAAACCCGATGGTTGAATCGATGTTTCAAGTTGGCTCTACATGGACGATAACGTCATTGCTAAATATGGACTTATATACGGAGGCCTTTCTAGAAAAATATCACTCTTTGGACGTTTGAACTTTCGAAGAGAATGGTATCACAATGTCATAAAAATATCCGCAGAGGAAATTCCCAAATAGTTTACAAAACGGTACTGCAAAAATAAGTTGAAAATTAACATCGAACACAGAAAAGTACATCGACTCCTGTTCTTTCCGCTTTCTTTCAGGTATAATGGGGGGGGGGGGTAATATATTTTATTGACGTGGTGACCATTCACGCGGGAGTACTAAAACAAACACAAAGCACGGCCCATCAAGAAACATTGATTAATTTTTATTTAAAGCCAAGTATAAAAAAACAATCTATACCATTCATCTACCAGGAAACTATCGTAACAATTACCAAATACCACAACCCTTCATAAAAATGTAATGCCAATACATAATGATAATTAACAGTAAATCGATGTTATGACTAATAGTAGATTAAAACATAAGTAATTGGTCGTTTATACTTGCTACACCACTACACTTCATTTGTTTATTGACTTAAGACGATGAAATTACCGTTTGTGGCCGAAGACTGGCAAAGGCGCCAACAGTTGTCAGCATCTCGGTGGAAGAATACTGAACATACGTTACGTTGCGGTGCAAATTACTTACGTAAATCCACAAACAACTAATTAAATGCGTACGATTATCAGTTGTTTTCCGAACACGACATCGTTAAAAGTATTTCATGGCCAACTGTCAGCTTCAAATCCTCTTTTACGTTTGTTATTTATTATGAGAACTGCAGTTCGAAGCAATATGTTAACATATTAAAAACGTATCTATTATTGAGACAATACTGATGACGTATTCTGACCAATACTCAGTGAATATAAATGCAAAATTTAAATTCCAGTCTCCCAACTTCAAAAATCTACGAAAACAATCGTAACAGCATGATAGATATGATCAGTAGAGAATACTTCAAACGTTATACATCAACAGAACTACTATTTCTGTCGTCGCCAAGTAATTAAAAGAAAATTAAGCAATTTATTGTACACAAACAAAACGGGAGAAAGAGAAAAAGGCCTAAAAATAAATTTGATGAGCATTAGCCAACGTGGAGTCAGATATAATCAAATCATACCTCAGATCGTAATCAACCTACGGAAACTTTGCTTCCAAAAAAAGCAATAAGGCGGTTGCAGTCTGACAATAAAACGAAATCAGCCCCTTAATCGGAGGTTTCCCCGGGAAAAAAATCCGCTCGGTTTGCGAACACTCAAAGAAACCCCGCACAAGCACCTCTTATAGTTTACAAAGCAAAAGTCAGAATCTTCAACATTTCCAAAAAGGAAATGGGAGGCCGGAAACAAACCCCACCTCGAAACTGCGGACAGGAAGCTTTCGAAAGAAAGAAACGATCACGAGATCGAAACGCCCAATCCCACTGCTCAAAACAACAGCAGTAGAAATTCAACAGTAGTAGAAATTCAACAACATATCGCAAAAATTTACTTAAAAACGCAACCAACCCAGAAAGAAGCAGATCCCTATCTGAAAATAAGAAATCCCAGTTAATTAAGAGTATAAAAAACAAAGATACCGGAATTACGGCAATACTACAGTATCAAAAAGTCGAATGACAAAGATAATCCTTTTAAAGATGAGTTAATCAGAACCAACCGTATACCTAAATATATATAGCTTACAAATGTGATCTCGCACAAGAACAGGTGACCACCATCATCATCGCAACCAACCGGCCCAAAAATAATGGCAAAAGAGACGCGAAAAAATGAAAAAAATCCGAGGGGAAAAAAAGAATCGACCAATAAATACTGGCTTACAATGTTCGAAATGACGAAAGCGGGCAAGTTGCTTTTAGACTGCACAAGACTCGTCAGCGGAACAGACCCCCCAAAAATAATCACGAAACCTATCGAATCGGAACATATCAACAATCTAAAATACACCGCACACAAAAGAAACAGATATAGAATCGAAACGCGCGAGTCCAAGCGCAGATGAAAAGATAAGTGAAAACAGAACCAACGCACAAAAAAGATGAGAACAGTTCGAAAATTACAAAAGGTAGAAACCGTAGGTATCAATTCTAAATTGAAACAAGAGAAAGCACTAGCCCAATTTACGAAAAAAGTTTTCATAAGAGACAAGGCCCCACGTTGGGCGCCAAATATTTCCTACAGCTCCACGACCATATATCGGAGGAGTAGCGCACGGTTACAGGTGTACAAACAAAGAAAGAAATTAAACGGGAGGAAATAAAAACACACGCAAAGACTGAAAATAAATTTCACTTGCCCTTACCCCACGTGGGAATAAGATATAAGCGATCTTTTTCAATTTCAAATTAAAGTTAAAAAGTTATGATATGTAAATGTTGTGCCTGTACTGTTTCCCATATACTAAGTACCTCTACTATTGATCACCATCGCAAGGAGCCTTCTAGAACTGTCTTTATCCACTATCCGCCAGAATAGGAAGTAACATGCAGATATCTATCTCGTTTATCATTTTCAGGTATCAACTGAATACATTTCTCTATGTTAATATTGTTTGCTACTACGCTACGTTCAGTTTTCACACTGTATATAAGATACTTTCGGTTACGTTGTCTTCCATATTTAGATAAAAATGCATAAAAAGTAGATGAGTGAGCGCTAGAAAGAAATACATTCTAATTAATGTGACCTACAGCAATATAACATACAGTGACTTCATTTTCGGGTTTTAAATGTTTATTTAACCAACTTTCTCTAGTGAATCCTTTCAGCTACCGCGCTTTATTTTTAGTTATAGGTGACAACGACCTCATGGCGCAATGATAGAGCGTCAGGCTCGCATTAAGCTGGTCCTTGGTTCGAATCCATGGACAGGCGGAATTTTTCCGCAGTCCGTTTGATTGGTATCGAACCCGGTCACTTTGTAAAATTAATAATAGCAAAGATAACAATGGTGCGCACTTAATTTTAATCACCCTGTAGTTTTAACAAGTGGGATTCCTTTTTGAAAATTTTCGTATACATCTTTAGAGTACAACTATTTTCGGTTCTCATTTCCTTTTTACTAATTTTCGTTTGGAAACTATACGACGTATTTTTGCCTTTTGATTATGCTTAGTTAACGCTTTGTCCCGAAACATCGTTGATAACCTGTTGCAAATTTTGTTTTATTGCTTTGCTGCATCCATACGATTAAATCATGATTTGATATTATTTGGAAGTAAAACATCTGTTGGCCGCCTGAAATCTCATATACGAAACGGTTATTTTTACAGTGACGTGATCTGACGTTTTAATTTGTTTTTTGGCCTTGATTTTCCTTTCCTCCTTCGTTATTTGAATGCTAAGATTCGCAAAGTATCTGCCACAAATCTGCGAAAGTTGAAGTAGCCGCCTGTTACTGTACCTCCCATCTGTTGGGCTGGTTACAAATTCGTCGCTGAGAAAAGCCGAAATATTTGGTACCACGACTCTGTTCTGGCACGCTCCTCCGGCGTTGTAGCTTGTGCGTCTTGCTACAATTGGAAATACACATAGCTGGTCGAATCATGCCCGTCATGTAGGTTGCAACTTTTCCCAATTTATACTGTACTGTGTATTTTTTCCAAAATAGTAAATTGGCAATTTCGCTAATATATGTAATATGCGCTATTAACGATTGTGCGAAGAGCTTCTTTTCTTTTAATGCAATAAACGATACCATATCTATATTTGCCTCAGTTAGGAGAGACTACACTACGGAGTGCGGCGATACATCGAATCAGGTCATTAAATAGCTTTTTTTTATTTTAATTTACGGTTTTCTATACTTCGCTGAATCAGTTCCGAGCGCTCTTATTTATTGTACCCTCTTTTGTGCATGTATAATCCCGTAAGTTTTTATGAATCCATCAATCTTTACGTATGTTAAGGCCCGTTGCTTAAAGAAATGTATCGTTTATGTTCAGCACTAGCCGCTGTTGCTTTCATGAGTATTTACTATCTCTTTGCAGACTATCTTACTTTCCACATCGACTACACCGTACGGTACAGCTTTCGTGTCATGGTAAATCGTAGAACCTGGAGCCCTAACCTTTCTCTACTTGTAACGTTTGAATAAATTACTAAATTATTTTGCCTCTGCGACCCGCATCCAACTTCTATTCGTGGGCTAGTAATTTATAAATCAAGTTTCAGCAGGTATTGCGATGGCTACTGACTGTAAAAGGTTTCAGGGAAAGTATAATAAATTTAATTAGGGTAAATCACCACAATTCTCAGGGTAAATTTTACTATTGTGCTTTAAGTTTTTCTGTCAGTAATTTAAGGCTAATTAAAATGATGTGTAATTTTTACTGTTCAAATGAAATGGTTAATTGCCCCTTTTTATATTTTGTTGAACTGCAATAATTTCTAGGCTTAGCTCACGGCAAAACACAAAACTGCTTTTCTCAGGTGGGTTCAGAACTTGAGTGTATTCAAAAATTATTTTGGTTTTAGGCTATTCGTCTCAAAGTAGTTCATATGCGCGCTTCTAATACGTATTATTCGTAACCTCACAAACTGACATTTAACACGGAACGTCGTAAGTGCAAACCAGCGTTTATTTGAATAGTTAACCGACGCCAACAATCACTTGTTTCTGATGATTGAAAATTTCCGTAAAATCGCAGGTTCTGATGACGCTATGCTAATGACGAAGATTGAGGCATTCCTGGACGGTCTAGGACGTTTGGCCGCCGCCGTTTCGCCACCGCCGGTTCGCCACCGCCGTTTCGCCGCCAGGCCGTTTCGCCACCGGCCGTTTCGCCACCGAGCCAGTTCGCCGCCAGAACAATTTCAATATTTGGAATAACGTATAGATACACACATGATCATGACCTAACCTAAGCTAACCTAACCTAACTAAATCGGTAGTTATTTTCGAATTAGGTACGTTAAGGAATTTGGGTAAAAATTCGATGGACGGTCCGGTCTAGTACGCATGCACAAAAATGTAACAGTGAACAGAAAAATGTAACGTTGAACAGACTCTCTCGTATTTTTTCTCTAAAAAAAATCATCAAGACCTAACAACTAACATAAACCATTAACCTGAACCACCGCCGAGAGCGCAACAACATTGCTTTAAAAATAGCGGCACCCACAACATTTTGACGGACGCTGATCGTACCATAAACCTTACATCGCTGGCAGCGCATGCGGAATAGACCGGACCGTGCACCGAATTTCACCCGGAATTTGTTGTTTTGAATATAATCTTAAATGTAGATATTAACATTCTGTAAATTTGAAATCGTTAACCTTGGCGGCGAACTGGCCCGGCGGCGAAACGGCTGGTGGCGAAACGGCTTGGCGGCGAAACGGCCGTGGCGAACCGGCGGTGGCGAAACGGCGGCGGCGAAACGTCCCATTCCGATTCCCGGACGCTTGGAAATGCGATGTACTTCTTCAGCAGGCTTTGTTCTTAGAGCTCAAGAGCTCTCCAGAATCCCAAACTCAAATAATTTGCCAGATTCTACCTTTTAAAATCTAGTCGAACTTCGCTCTGAGAAGGTCGCAGGTGACACTTTTCGATTTCTGATCTTGGAGTCGCTACTCTGGCCGTAAATGTTAATATTGGACGCTCTTGCAGACCCCACGGACCTATTGTAATGCAGACCTCTGGCTTCCTCAGCTTAAATGGGCCGAAATCGATCGTCGAAGATTTCAGGAGTCGGCTGCCGTTGATCCCTCGGATATGGATTTGAAAATTTATACATTTTTTGTCGTAGAACTTGCCACAAACGTTCCCACAGCTGCCTGGACACTTGTACAATAAAACTGTATGCTTTTTTTGTAGGTAAATATTTGTTTATCTACGACCACCACTAAAAGTAGGCCTTTTAGCGCTAGCTTTTTTCACTAAAAGTGACGCTTTATAGTATACCGTGTTTAAAGAAATCAGCTGTTTACTTTTAGCGCGAGTGTGAGATAAAGTGAAGTGAGGTTATAAACTACAATTTCGAACTGGAAGTGAAGTTGTAAAATTATTCTAGTTACTTCTTGCGTTAGAGGTAGTGTTTTTGAAATAATTAAAGCGTTATGTAATGAATACAGTCAAATGTGTAGTATTAATAATTACCTTTGATAACTGACTTTGACAGTATTGGTTTCCCAAACATTCGCCTGCGCTCAAAGCCCTCTCTTTATTGCGACACAAATTCCAACTGACACAGATGCAAACCTTTGTTAAGTCGATATTTATGGATTAATAACAGTAAAATTAAGGTCGTAGATAAAATATTGTATGCAACGCGTGCTAAAAGTCGTTTATGCACGAGACATGTTATGAAACTCAGCCTTCGGCTTCGTTTCATAATTTGCATGTCTCGTGCATAAACGTCGACTTTTAGCACTTGTTGCATAAATAGCTATTATTAAGTTAAAACATTAATTTTTTGGGAGTACAATTTTGCACCCAGCTTCCATTAATTTATTAGCAATTGTTCTCCTTATTATTAACAAAACAGAATCGCCTTGCTTTGTTACCGCGATCTGCTAATGTTAAATGGAAATTTTGATAGTTATTTGACATTAATGGAATAAAATTTGATAACATCTTTCTTAAAATTTAACATTTGCTTAAATTCTTTCTCGTTATACACACACGTTTTTAAAATCACTGCTCTGCTATAGCACTTAGTTTATATTAATGCACTGGTTCTTGAGTTCATAATTTACACATGTCACTGGCTTTGCTTCTATTCCGTTGCCTTCATTCTGAATTGCTCTTTGCAATTTCTATTTTATCCTCCCTTGATTTCAACTACATTTTAGATTGCTTGCCTTTTCACTGGCCTGTACTTTTATTAATAACTACGCTCATTTAGTATGCACATAACAAACCTTTTCTGTCAATTAATTTATTTTGTCTGGCTTTAAATATGCACAAACCTATCATACTAATTATTTTATTTTACTCAAATCTCAAATTCAAACCCTCTTAAATCTGCTTGCTTACCTTTATCCTTCTAATTAATGCTTCTTGTATCTCATTACCAATGCATTTAATCATTTCAATTACTGTTTTAAATTGCAATTACATCAAATATTTTAACTCTGTGCTTTATTGACTTTGTTGAATATTTCGCACTGCATTCAGAGCTAAATTGTGAGCTTAAAACCATCTCAGTATATTGGGCATATCATTTTATTAGACTGGTATTAATGTAACAGGGTGGTTGTGCTCAACATTGTAAATTTGTGTAAAATTGTCTAGATCGAAAGCGATGCTTCGGTTGTGCCGATGTAAGGTGGAAAATGCCAAAACGTCTTTGAAGAACTTAGATTAGGGAAAGTAAACATTTTAGATTGTTTACCACATTGTTCTTAAATTAAAAGTTAAATCACAAACAATAATAATTCCAGGATTACGTGCTACTGAAAAAAAGCCTCAATGTTGTTAATATTTTCAGCTACGACGCTTTTAACTGTAGATATGCGCAACGAACAACACTACGACGTTTATGAGCTAAACAGGTGCTGTAACAAATATTGGCTTGCGTGTTCGCTAATTAGAAATTAAAACAGTGCCAACAAAAAGTGTGAATGGCAATAGGTTTTATAAGGACATTTTAAAGTACCCTCGATTCAAATCACAGACGTAGCTTCCCTGTTTTCTTTTTTCCAATACTTCATATACGACGCTACGTTAAGTTTTTTAATTAAGGATGACTAGTAAGTAGTACAGTTATGAACACACATCCCTATGCGTTTGTTCATTTGTGTAAAAACAATGTGTGTCACCATTCCACGACTTATTATAGTAATAAGCATGCGAGTTAGTTCCGTTCGAAAAGAAGCAATTTGAGGTTCGCGGGGACATAAATGTGGTTTGCAGCTGTTCCGCAGCGTTTTTAAGGGCAAGCGACAACACTAGCATGTGTCAGTCAAATGAATCATCCTTCATCGCCGTTTCACATGCGTCCATTTGATGTCGCACCCTCTAATGAATTCACTATTACGTGCCCGTCTAGGAGCAGCGAGCTTCCGGCGGTTCCCAGGGCGGCCGGGAGGGCCTCAATTTTGCAGCAGATTGCGAAGGTCGTTCCACTTTCGGAATATGTAACCGACAAATAACAGCCAGCTTATCTAAAATTTAGAGCCGGGATTCAGGTCATACGGAGGAGAGAATCGACCGGCAGTTCCAAGACGCCGCGCAAATATTAGCATCTTTCCGAGGGCTGAATCGGTCCTTTTATTTCAGTCGCCTCCAGAAAACCGCCCGGATCTTGCTCCTGTCCAGTTGTACGAGGGGGTACTGATAAGTTACCCCAGCATGTGAAGCGTAACTGTAATTGATCATTTTCTTATTGAACATCATCAGCTCTTCACTCCCTACCTCTTCTGTACAATAATTCTAAACCAACCGCCAGCAGTTATATAACGTCTTCATTTGAATAAAATTTCGTCCCCGTAATTTTTTATTGTTGGGTTAATTCTGGCAAATAGTGTGTGTGGTCTAATAATTCCAAGTCCAGTTGTAAACCGGGACGTTTTCCTACAAAATCAGCACACCAGTGAAGAGTGTACCTCGACGTTTCTTGGTTAGTGGGGTGCAATAGTACTCGTCTATTACCGTTTACCTTTCTCCAGGCAATTGTTATCCCCTCCATATCCCCTAAAAACAGACAAAAACTTAGACTTGAAACTTCTTTGGACGCGGACACCACGGTTTCCGCTCCGCTGACTGTGGTTATAGTACATTGGGTCAGGAATTACTGATCCGTCGATCCGTCCGAGGCGGCTAGATATAAGTGGTTTACGGGAAATAATTTCTAATCCTTTCGAACTCGTTAAAGCCTGGTTATCCCGTGCCAAGTTCCATTAGTCGTCAATACGGGCAGTATTTATTTTTTAAGTCGTTTTAAGTTGGGCCCTGCAAATTTAAAATGGACAGTAGGTTTACAGATAATAACACTTCGCACGTCCAACTGAGGGTCCAGTCAATCATGTTCAAAAAGTCACCACATTTTTTCAAAGCGATCACAATTCAAACATTTTGGTATCCACCTCGCGGATACATTAGTTTTCATGTATAATCAACGAAAAAATGTATTCCGTACAGGATCTGTTCCACGGCAACAATTGTTTTGGTGGCTGGGATCCACGCAAGGCCTACTACTCATCAGAGTCCCCTCGTAGCAAGCCCGAATCGGGCAATCAATCACCCTGGCAGACTGGGAGTCTGCGTTCGGGCACACGAGGCCCTTCTGGAGCAAGTAGGTTAACGGGAACAGGTCAGGACGCAGGATCGATGCCCCCTTTCCAGTCCTGTGGATATCGTGGACATCGCGATTATGCACTGCCCTGCCCCACGCTACACCCTGGCTTGTGCCCTTCCCCTTTCATCGGACTCGTTTATTATTCATTAAAGCCAAGCGAGCATCTTTGTCTCTTCTGTTTCCGCGGTTCGGATTTAAGGGGCTCGTGTCAAAGGGCCAAACACTGCAATATATTGTTGAATGCGAGGCAGGAGTCTCCGGTTGTTTTTGCGGAAGGCAGCCGCGCCACAATAATGTGTAAACCGTGTATTTCGGCCTTAATCTCAGCCAGCTTTGCTAGATTAAGCTGTCGCTTCCATGTAACGAATGAAGGGGTGAGATTATGGCAATCGATCGAGGTGCGATTCGTCATTATTTAATTTTGGAGCTGTCTCGGGTACAATGGAAACTTCAGATTCAATTATTTTACGTTGTATACACGAACTTATCCAAAACCCATACAGCTTCTTCACAATGAATCCACTGAAGTGTTTATTGTCTTGTTAATGAAATCCATTATGATAATATTGTCTTCATCCGTCTACTAATGTTGAAAGTTCTGCACTCCATTTCTTCTAACAACTACTCCAGCAACACTTCTTCCTCCCCCTATACCCGGAAACAACCGAATCCTATGGACTTGGCCTTAAAATGATACCCTGAAACAATGCATTCTAAAGCATGAGTCAGCGTTTTGTCGACATACCAAACCGTCACTCAGGATGTCTGTAGCTGTTATGACATCACCTTATTGTCCAAATGGACAAACATCGTCATCGGGCACGCACATAACAAGGGTAGGCCAGGGTGCGTGCGGACTCACCTAAGCAAACACGTGCCCGCCTGCTGGGATTCGTAAGAAATCAAATCGTGTTTATTTTAGCAATTTACGGGCGCCAATACAAATAAAAACACAAACACAAAGCTGTTAATAATACTTATTCGAGGGTGGCTGTTAGATTATTAAAGTAATTGACAAACAAGACAAACACCACAATGTAATTACAAATGTTGATCGAACTGAGGGCATCAAATATACAGTCCGTGTCATATAATAGAAATCTCGCAGAGTACAATTTCCACTGCGTATAAATTACTCTCCCACCCCCCTTCTTACTTAAATAATTTTATCAACAGAATAAAGCACTTTGTAAACACTTTACCTACATATAAAGTACATTATTCCAAATACGTATGATTCTAACCACGTCGATTGAATTATTTTTCCAGTTGACCCCTACTCTCTCGGTGCTATTAGCTACCAATAGTAGCATGGCAGTACATTATACAAAACGACTATTTCAGCATCTCTGAAAAATAAAATCCGCTATAGTTTCGACATAAGCAACACTAGGCACGAAAGCAAGATGCCTGGTTCGTAACTCGATACCTTTCCTCTCGAGAGGGGCGCTCCAAGGTTTATCAATTTCGTCTGAAATCTATACTAAGAATTCAGGTATTCCTTCTTGTAAAAACATCTATGTGACAATGTAAAACCTCCTTATCTCTTATTATACAATTAATGCCCATTAATAATGCAATAATATTGTGTGAATCTGTCCAACTAGACAAATACATTGTTGCGAACCTACAAAAAAAAACAAGGCAAATCTAAAGAAACACTTTATTAAAATAACATTTACTTAGTTAACGCACACGCTGATTCTGCAAAATATTTACAATTGCTATTTAACAATCCATCATTAACACTATTATCGTAAATCTCACGGAAAACAACAACAATAAAATAGGCAAATGCCCATTACCGGCAGTCAATTGTGTTATTTAACGAAATACCTCGTTGAATATCATTTTTAATCAAATGGGATGCTAAAAACAACTAGGTACGTACATACATTTCACTCAAAATAATTAATATAAAAACAGAGAACAAAACAATTTGCTCTGCAAATTGAGATGCGTTACGTGAAGATTAAGATGACACAAGATTTTACTGTTTATTTTTACACAATACTATTAATGTCAATGCCACTACGTGTAATTATAGAGCAATATTAAATTGTCAACGCACTTTATTCGCTTTCACATATTTTAATATTTTCAAAATAAACTACTAAAATAGATCAACACTGCCTAAACAGTTAAAATTTCATTACATAAAATACCGGACTCTCCAAACAAATTAGCGGCAGCCGAAAGTCATGTACAAAACTACTGCACATCGTTAATGGTTTTAGAAGGAGTCGTTATAAAAACCGCCCTCGCTCTAAGTAAGTGTACCACGTTCATGGATTACTCGTTCAATTATATAATTAGATTAAAACACTCGGTTTAATAAGTGTATCAGTTAATTGGTATCGAGCCACTTCGTAATTATGAATTCGCAGCACCTTGAATAAATTTATAACGCTTCCATTTTCTCAATTATTCAAATTGAAACGAGTACTATTTTCATATCTCTTAAAGAGAGAGACTTATATGATATACAGTGAGGTCGTACATTATCACAGAACTGGAACGACAAAATGATGTGGAGGAGAGATATTGCCTCATTATCCTGATTGTGTTTATCTGAAACTTTGGGATATTTTCCACACATTATTTCTTGGGAATGCATCGTAGGCTTTCTCCAAGTTGCTGTGGCGGAGCTACAGCGAACTGCTGGCGCATTATCAACGAGTGTCCGTGTGAAACACGACGCGATATCTAAAACGCCAAGAGTTGATTTATGTGCCCGCATGTGCACTTCGCTTCTACAATTTCTAAAGAGTTCAACCATTCTAAATACGCTGTCCAAAAGATCAAACTACGGGAATTCTGAGTTGGCACAGCGGGCGTGCGTTCAATCCTTTTCGGATAACAAAGACTTGCAATAAACCCTGTTCAATTACGCTATCGCCAAGATGCAATCCGGGTATAAAAGCACACAGCTGCAGGAGCCCTTTATGGAACAATTGAGCCAAAGTGTTACTCTAGGCCACCCCCGGTCAAAGAGTTCCATAAAGGTCTAACGCGACCGTAACAGTAGACGAGATGTACCATTGCTACATGCACGTTTGTGTGTTATGAAATAAAAATGACGTTATTGTTGCCCACATCGGTTATCATTTGCGTAACCCGCAAATAACCTCTTTATTGGCAACCAACCTCAGTGAACCCAGCGAAGAGCAACATAACCTCCTCATTAGTAAATGTCAAATGAATATCAAAACCCTTCGCTGTTCAATGCACGATCGACTGCATTCAAAGCAACTCTGATCTTGCTAATAACGTTGCGTGCTTCTTCCAGCAGGTCTTTTACTATTTTACAAAATTGCAACAGTGATCCCTCTACGGTTTGATGCAGCTTCCCTTTTGTGGATGGTGATAGACACCTTCCCCCTGTAATGTTATCGGGTTTAGGGCCGTGCATTTGTTAAGAAGCACAGTCAGGGTTTCATTCAACACTTGTCCTACATATTTAATCAGTTCCACGACGACTCGACCAGGAATTACAGATCTACTGTTTTTAATGAATTTCGATTGCTTTAACCATTTGGTCTGCTGTTGGCTCTAGTGCTATTTATGGTATATGAAATATATAAAAATCGTCAGCTGAAAACCAGTTTTTGCAACTCTTGCCTGGCAATATGGCAAAATCTACTCTTATAGACGATTAACTAACTAGTTGTTAAATAAATATATGGATGTATCCTTATAGAGTTTGACATGTTGGATATACAGATATATGTTCACCTTATATAATATATTCTTTTTCCTTCATTATACATGCTCTCTTGTTCTTGCTCTCCATCCTTCATTTTGAATAACGTTCATCCCGGATCTTCTGCGATTTGAATGTTTCTATTTTGGTCTGCTCTGCTTATATGATTCTTCCATTCCGTTTTCTGCTAGGGTGTGCGTTTTTACATTGTACATTTATATTGCAAAGTTTTCTCATAATATACTAGTTTCTCCAACTATTTAGCTTAGCTTTCAACTACAGACCTGCGCGATGCGAGAAAAAGGGTGAGCACTAGGAGGAACAAAGACAACACTGCGCTCACTTTATACTAGAATCTATCTGATGTTATGAGTTTAGGCGACTATTTCGGCTACTGCGCATCGTTTACCCACATGCAGCTAATATATGTAGAGCTGTACATACTGATCATATGAACATTCTTAACGTGTACGTCAATATAGGTATTCTATCTTCTTCTTCTTCTTCGTCTTCCTCTTCTTAATTTAGCCCCCTTTGACTGTATTACCTATTTTTTATTCCTGTGAAGTTGAATATAGAATTAAAATATATACAATATAAGAATATCTCCAAAAATGTCATACCATTACCAACGGCAAAGCTACTGAGGTGTTAAAACGGCTTCTCAAAGTAATTTTAAACCGCGGTTATTTCTACCGCTCGCGCTTTCCCAAAAAAACCACATACCTGCGCCCCATAAATCCACATTTCCGAAACGCATGCTGCAATTGCACAAATTTCCGCTACCGCGGCAGCGGCCAAACTTAGCTTGCTGGAAATATCTCTTCCGCAAATAGCGGGCGTTCTAATTCGGGCCTAAGTTCAGGGTGCTTAACCTCAGTGGATTAGGTTAAACCGCTTGTGTAAACATCGAAAACTAATGTGTCACTCGTGGCTATCGGTAATTGCCGGCTTGTCGACTTTCGGCGCGCGTGTTCCATTTGCAATTAAGGCCGCCCCTGGCCAGATGCTCGAAAACAGCGTGCCGACAGGAAGGAAGCGAAACTTGACCACCAGACGGCCAGGGACCCACTTGGGACCCACTTTCCTGAAGCCGAATTTAAAAGTCAGAATTTGCGCCAATTTGTACGGGCACAATCGCTCGTAACGACGATAAGGCAGTGGTTGCGCGCTTGCAGTACGAACTACTAGATATGAATCCAAGGGTTCAAATCCCAACGTCGGCACCTATTCACTATTTTTAAATTTTTTTAAATTTTGAAACGATCACTTCTAAAGCACACTGATTTCACAGCCGTCGCAACAGGTCCTATTTATGCTTTCTGTGTTATTTTATCAGTCTGTTTTTTTGCTGCATGTCCTATCCAAATGTTTGCAACGACCTTAGATAACACGGCGTAAATTTGTTTTCTTGATAACGAACGCAAATATGTAAGCGTAGTAATACAAATAATCTAATAATAACTGCAATTACCCTAGATAAATAAGAATGGACAACTGTTACTTTGTAAATACGCACAAATTACAGTAAGACCTACTTAAACACAGTAAAAGTCCACCTGTTAAAAACAGTGACACAATACATCGAAGTTATAAATAAACATACCAGCAGATAATTAAGGGGACCTTGTACACCATGTAAGAATGACATCATGCTCGCGTCTATATGGTCGTTTATTGGAGTAGATTACATAATTTTGCATAATTTAAGCCGAATAGCGTCGTTTTGTTTTACTCTGACAACCTCAAAACCCAAGAGCCCCCACGGGGGCTGAGCCTGCACCTTAATGAATGGGGCACACGAGCCGTGAATGACTGATGGGATGAGAGAATTTGCATTTGCGATTCCTTGCCCTACCTGTGCAATTACCACATAACAGGAGATAATTGCGGCTGTATTACAGCAAAGCCTAACTTTGGTGCCTGCAGCTGCGGTTCGATTAACGCTAATTATAATAATTTACACTCCATGATTTAGTTTATCTACCCCGGCAGGAAAAAAGATAAAATGCCAGACCGCAAGAAAATGAAACCGCAGACACGAAAAAACATTTCCAACTTTATTATTTGAAGGTACGAAACACTTCCTCGAAAAATAATGACTGTCGGTCGAAGAATTATTGCAGTTATCGACAGGCTAGCCAACATTGCATGCTGCAATTTAAAAAAAGAAATATCATTTTTATATTACAGATCTAATGGTATCACAACCTTCCAATGAAGCAAGCACATTTGGACGAAAAAGCAACATAACGGCTGACCATCAAAAACAGTAGGATATGAAGTCAAAACAAATGACCATCACCAGCTACCACAACCACCATATTATGTACATATATCGAAATATTTTCCATTTCAAACACTGCACACGGCATGTAGGTGATAAAAGAAAGCATTTGTTCTTGCACTATTTAGTTTTGTCTCTATTTTATTTTGTGTTTGCCCGCAATATAGTATACTATGTGCCTGGGAATAGCGGACTATCCGGCGACATGATCAATAACCCTTGGAAAAAATGAAATAGCCCCGGACTAAAATAACTGTGCCAACACATTGTTATATTAACAAATGGAAAATATTCGACAGGCCTGTGTTGATGACATACATTCTGACGTCATAGGTCTGCAATTTTTTTATATTAAAATTATACAACCGCTGTAGCTCCAGGTACTTTTATAAACCGCAATAAAACTATAAATATTATTTGAAAATGACTTCACCAGTTACATCTTATATGTCTACTTTTGTATCATTTTCTAATTCGATAAGAACAGTTACGCAAGAATACTTGTACGGAGAAGTATGGTGCAAATCTAAACTTCATAAGGCAAAAGTAAATATTTGAAGGTGTGAAAACAGTTCCGGGAAAAAACCAGTTGCCTACGGATTGAACAACAAACATTGCGCTTATGTACTAGCCAACTACAATATTAACAGTGGCGTACTGCAATATCAAACGCATTTTTGGGAAACACCACAATTTTCTTGTTAATTAAGTCAGAAGATATGGTGGTCATTTGTATATTATCCATACAGTATTGCAGCTATTTCTCTTCAAGCACGTAAATTTGGATGAAAAAAGAAACAAAACAGTTGAACATCAGAAACACTACGACAACAAAACCAACAAAGGCAAAACAAAAGACTGTCAAGGGCTATCATATCCACTACATCACCATAGAGTTACACTGTATCGAAATCTGAATCTTCTGAAGTGTATGTGATGTGATAACGAAAATAATGCAATATACAAACATTGTTACATCGAAAAAAACGAAAATATTCTGCCGAGCACTGCTGACGATACTAGTATAACATACGTATAGAATCATTAATTGTCCCAAACATAGTAGACTGTGACTGACAAGTGAAAACTGTTTTTTGTAGATTGTCATTTATTGACGTTAATAAACGTAGAGTTGCGTTTCTTTGTCTTTTTGCGTTCAAAGTAGTGAATTTAATTTGTTTGTGATGTTTGCGCTTTTTTTTTAATGAAAACGTCTAACCAAGAACTGATCCTAGGGTTCTTTTAGAGAAAATAGTCATACCGTTTACCACAGAATGTTGTATTAATATGAGAACAGAAAATTAAGAAAGCGAACAAGACTTAACAAGTGATTTCAACATGACGGTGCCACAGACACTAACTACAATAAGCATTTATGATTTACGAGCTGTAATCATACACTGCCACATAATGTTCTACGTATGAATATAATCACAATAGAAAATTAAGAAGACTTAACAGATGATTTCAACAAGACGGTGCAGAAACGAAGAAGATTTACATGCGATTTCGACGAGACAGTACCACGGACACAACTACGAAAACTATTTACAATGTATAAGCTATAATCATAACGTTGCCAGATTATGTTCTACGAATTAACATAATCTGAATGGAAAATTAAGAAAACGTAGAAGACTTAACAGGTGATTTCAACAAGACGGTGCCACTGACAGCTAGAAAGAGTATTTATACTGCATGAGCTGTAGCTGCCACATGATATTCTACGCATTAACATATCACAACTGAAAATTAAAACGAAGAAGATTGACTTAACAGGTGATTTTAATAAAACGGTGCCGAAAACGTAAATATCCGATTTCAACAAGACGGTGTCAAGAACACAACTACAAAGAGTATCTGTTTATGATGTATCATCTGTAGTCATACCGTTATCACATCTTATATTGCCATGGGGAATAGAAATCTAGAGAAAAAGAGGATCTAATATCTGATTTTAACAAAACGGTGCAACGGAAACAGCGACAAATATTATTAATGATGTATGGACTGTTTTGGAGCAAATAAAGTTTTTTTATAAAACATCTTGTACTTAACTTACTATGTAGCCACAACAATCTATAAACTGTCAAAAGACTTATTCATTGCAACCCTACAGCAACTTGTCACAGTTACGTTGACGATATGTTTATTTGCAATGCGCATGAAAATATTGATATTTTGAGTTAGAAAATAACATATAGTACGATTTGCTTTTGTTTTATGTTATTTGTTTTACCATTTTAACTGTTGTTTTTTCTAGTATCATGTAAAATACATAAATTTTTAATTACTTCCAATTGGGTCGCATCTTGAAAAGGTTAATACACGATGACATAAGAACCAACTTAAGCATGAGCTTAGTACTACATACTTAAAACATACATTTTGACGTCACTGATCTGTAAGTTTTTTAGATATACAAATTGCAGTCAATTCAAAAATGATTTATTGACACATAATAATAAACTACTATGCCTGCGGGCTTTATAAAAAATCCAATAAAACTGGAGACCTTTAATTTAAAATAATGACGTCATCGGTTAACTATTCTAAGGCTAGACATTTCAGGCGTTACGTTTATACGAACGTTTATAATTTTCGGAAAATTATCCTTTCACTATAACATCCACATAATTTACATACGATGCAACACTTCTTGGCGAGCTCAGAGTCAGCCGCTTGCAATTTTTCCAAAAACAAATGCTAACCATTTTTTTAAAATTATTTTTAAAACAAAATGTGTACACTGAAAAAACTGTTCTGTATACAAGTGCACTATGTATTATGCCAATAAAATCTTTATTAATGAATGGCTCCCTTTTATGGACCGGAAAATCGGCCAAATTGACAGCTAATCGGTTCATTTTAAAACAATGTATCAGTGCTCCAAAGGTATGTTTCAGTACGTAATAAAACAAATGAATTCCCTTAAAAACGAACAGATATGTGCACCTGCTATTGATTTTGGCGAAAAGTTGAGCTGGCAATTATATTACAATCGTGCTTTGAAATACACAACGCCGACTTAGTTAATTACTTTTTTAATCGCCTTGGAAAACACGCTTACACAATCTGTCTGGACGAAAGCAAAACAAAAATCTCGCATTATCACTTTATATAATGAAAATTTTATTAGTCAATTTCTAAACGTAGCTTTAACGCGTAAAGTGTTGAATTCCGTTGAATTGTTACCAATCAAGCCAAACAAAACACGATCATGTACAATAAAACAATAGAAAACGTCATTTCACTGCAGCGGCTACCCACATTTGTGAAGGACAAAAACATCCACATAATCGGGCGCTTACAAAAACCGCTATCGCAACGTGAGCGATCGTAATCAACCCCGTCACGCATCCGTTAAAGGCCCAACACCTGAGAACCGCTGGAATCAGAATCCACCTAAACATTACAACAAAACAAAGTTGGCGTGGCCGTTGCAGCAAAAATCAATCGGAACGGGTTTCCATACCTGCTTTCCCGTCCTGGGCAGCGTTTCCATGTTTGTTCCGTTCACGACGGGGGCCTTTTCCTGGGTGACACCCCCGTTGGCGGTGGCACTGCCGTTGCCTAGGGCCATTTCGGCACAAAATCCTCACTTAACCCGAGTTTAGAGCACAATTCACACCACTCGCGGCGCACCGATACACAACATTGTCAGCACAGGAATTTAATGCAATCTCCGCGAGGTCGTCGCTTGTTTACACACCGAAACGCCAACTACAATACTCGACTATGAAGTGAAAATTTTTTGCTACCGTGAGATGTTTGGTTGTACGCATTACATTTGACGTGACGTCAGCTCGTAGTTGATGCTTATACATTGATGGGGACAACGACGTATGTCTGCTTCTATCGCAGATAACAAGTGCTAACGCGCACTCGCAACAGTAGTCAGCGGTTCCCAACAAGCTTTTTATTTCGTTTTTTAAATGTGCAGCCGGTTGCATTCTTTCACTGCTACTTCCTTTAACCTGATGTTTAAAACACTAGGCACATCCATACCCTGAAATGTATTCCATTACCGAGTTATCTATCTAATTATATCAATTATTTTCACACCTCGCTCATGATATTAATGAGTAAATAAAATGACTGATATTGAGAATTTGAATAATTAATACCAAGAAAATGCCTCAAAGTGTATCGGCGTGACTAAAAATAAGTTAGATAATAGTTATTAAATCAGAGGCATGTTTAATGTGTGAGCACGATGTAGATGACATCAGCACTATACGTATACAACAATTGTGCTTCATTATTAACTTTATTAGTTGTTATTTTTCTAGAAACTGTACCGGAGGTGGAAACGTTTCATTTAGCACTTCTTCGATGTAAAACGCACGCAAAGGTGTACACTGTGCGAGTAAAATGTTAAGATTTCTTTAACCACAATCTCGATATATTTTATTGGTGCTACCCACCTTTTAAATGAAGGAATAACGGCGATTTCAGATAGGGATTGATTAATTTATTCCATTTATGATATCTACTGAAATAGAGAAATTGTTTTTTTATCTGCCCTAATTCAAACCCACGCACTTGTGTTCGGAAACTTTAATCTGGCTGAAAAAGATTAAATTAAAGTCATTTAATAAATGCCATCTAACCAGTGATTGTTTATTCGAAATTTTGAAAACATAAAAAATCAATTTATTTAACTTTTTGAAACAAATTTAAATTTGTTAAAATATATAAAAATTTTAGACATCAAATTAACAATATTGTTACGTTTTGCCGCATTAAAAATAGGCAACCCCATATGTTTAACAGAAGACGTTCCGATATCTAAATTAATATTAACTAGGATGGATCACAGCTAGCTGATTAAAAAATATTGATAATATGTTTGACAGGTTACATGAGTAAAATTATTGTTTCCAATGCATTAAAGCAACGAAATATACACGAGTTTAAGCTAAATGAATGCATGCTCAGGGGTGTCCAAACAAAAAAAATACTGCCATTCACTATCGAAGATATCTGTGGTAAGTGTTTGGGTTCCCTATTTTTAAAATTGCAGATTCGTGTTTTACCATAGGTCGTCTGTATGCCCTGTGAAAATTATTGAGGGAGGCGGCACAAAGAATAAGAAATAAAAATGTATTATAAAACGTAAACTACACGTATACTGCACATGAAAACCTGCCCAAGTTTATAAAAAACCTTATACAGGTTGAGTCAATATTCACTCCCCGCTCTCGGATATCTGTTCTACAATTAAAAATTAGATAAAAATGAAGAATACTAACATTCCGAAAGCAAAGCCGTTTTCAAGTAAAATTGAAATAAACATTCTTTTTAAGTTTCGTTTAATCTCAATAAATTCAATTACAAGAGAAAACTTAAAATATTAAAAAATAATACTATCTTGGCCGAGATAAACATCTAATTCCTTAAGAAACTCCCAAAAATGTTACCATTTTCGTTAATACACGTATGTAACCTGTGACTAAAGTTCCTGGCAACAGAATTGAAATTATCATCATTTATTTCTGTTATTAAAGCAATAAAGTTATTCACTCCGGCAGGCACAGTAAAATAAACCTTTTTTTATGTATCCCCACAGCCAAAAATCTATTGGAGTTAAGTCGGGAGACCGGAGTGGCCACGCTATTGGTCCACCCCGCCCAATCCATTTATTAGGAATACGGCGATTCAAAATTTGTTGCACTTGCATTGTAGCATGTGCAGGCCCTCCATCCTCTTGAAAAAACATTGTTGCACGTTGTTGTATAGGAGTATCTTTTGTATTTGAATTCATTGAGATTAAACGAAACTTTAAAAAAATATATTTATTTCAATTTTAGCTGAAAACGGCTTTGCTTTCGGAATTTTAGTATTCTTCATTTTTGTTTTATTTTAATTGTAGAACGCATATGCGAGAGCTGGAGAGTGAATATTGACTCACCCTGTATACAATATAAAAAAATAAGTAAGAAATAACTTTTTTTTCTTTGAAAATGTCAAGGGTGGGGCACAACCCCCCCCCCCTCCCCGCCCAACTCAACCCAACCGCCGGGGCAAGTACCCCCTTGTCCCGGTATAGTCGACCCCTATAAGTACTACGGGGAATACCTGAGTATTTAAAATAAAGTTTAAAACATTGTTTATAAAATACGCGTACATTTATTTGTATTTAACGTTTATTAATAAACGCTGTAACTTTAAAAACTCGGTTTTGGAACGTGATTTTTCTTTATAATGATTTAGCACAAATTCATGAAATCTAGATACATTGAACGGACACGCCACTACCTTTCGGAAAATCGAAGACGTATTACCGTCTGGCGGCTGTTTCAAGCTTCTAGAAATGATATTGACGTAAAACTTCATTACTAGTAAATATCAGAAGTTTGTCACATCAAAGCCTTTTAACTTAAAGTTGAAAGCTTTAAAGCTGCAATAAAAAATCATGTGAGCTGAATATTGAATATAAAATCTATAGAAAAACAATTAAGTTTAATCGTTTCGATGAAGAAAGACCTTCTCGTTTTAAAAATAATATGACTGAAGTATATGAATGTTCAGAATGTGTAACCCATCTTTGTTGCAAGACAGTTTTCTCGTACACAGTAGTCCTAATATATCTTATTGAAAATATAATTCAATACCATATAATATAATATATGGTTGGGCACCAAATTAACTGTGCTGTACTCGGAACCACAGACCTAAGAGGTAGAGTAACAAGTAGGGTTGCCAACTTTCAAATATAAAATCAAAGAACATGCCAGCTCCGCAGGCAATTCGCCGAAGGCTCAAATTTGTTTGGGTGCCACGCCAAAAAAACCTATTTTTGGTCTATCAAAAAATGTTTTGGTGCATTCACCAAAATAATGCTAATATAAGATGTAGGAAAATGTATTCTATTTTAAATATACCTAATAATACGCATAGAAGTAGATACATATAAAATCATATTAAAAAAGTGAGTATTTATTAAAAATAAAGCATCAACTAGTGTTTGTCCTGTTTAACAAACACAATATCACAAATAAAAAACTAAAACATTAACCAAAAACCAAACAGTTGTTCTAGTCTAGTATAGTGATCTTATAATTAGCCAAAAAGATAATTTAAAATGTTTTAAGCATCTGTCAAAATTGTCAAAAATTACAAATTCTACTGAAAGCGCACAAAATAGAGCGTTAGTTGAAGAGACAAATTTTCTCTAAAATTTTAAACTACATAAATTCATAAATTTAATAATATACTGGATGTTCTATTTAAAATAAGAGTTCGTAAACAAAGGAAAAAACAAAAAAAAACCCATTTTAGAGGTATTCAACTTGAAAGTCACCTATCTCACAGCAATACACATTAAAAATGCAATCAAAATGTAAAGTTTGAAAAGATCGTAAAGCCTCAGGTGGCTTATTTGCTGGTCCTACGGGCCTCGGCGACTAAATCCACATTCGTGTTAAAAAGGTAAACTTCAGTGTCTTGGTATACAAATTACTATTATCTAAGCGTTAAATGGAACATATTTTTATTTTAAATATTGGTTTTTTAAGGTACTGATAATTTTTTTGGTTTTAAAGGACATTTAGCGTCCTTTGACAACTTATTAAAGGACAAAGGACTTTATTTTGAAATAAAGGAGTGTCCTTTGAAATAAAGGACTGTTGGCAACCCTAGTAACAAGGGCAACACATTACCAGCACACACATCTAACACCTTGGTTGCTACACAAGCTCAAAAAGGCGCGCACCAACTTTTTAACCCGAAACCGTGGCAAGTTGAGCACTGCACCGCTAGGTGATAGCCTACAAAGCACCAGCCTCTACACCGGTAGGTAAAAGAGGTTACAGATAATACATACATACATGCATAATGTAATACTTATTTAATTCGCACTCAGCCAACAGCCGTTAGGCCAATTATAGGCGTCGCTGTGCAGTTATGAGGACTTCCAACCCCACTAACGACTGTCATGATGTTGTATGACCGCCGGGACCAACTTTTTTCCGTGATAGCCGTACCACGAGGCGCCGAGAGATGCAGCCGTGGAACTCCCATCCAAGTTCTGACCAGAAAGAGCGTTGCTTAACTCTACTGATCGAACGTGGACGCTTGTTCAAGCTACACCACTCGGGACCCGTATATACCATAATAGTGTAACTTAACCATTTATATGACTCAGCTATGTCATTGAATATCTGGAAACGTGTTCACCCAGCTGAGTAATTCATCGCAAAATCCATGGAACTTGAATGGGGCTATGGAATATTGCAATGGAGACGCAAAACAGAAACCAATCGGGCCCGTGACGTCACCTAAAGTAGGTTGGTTCGTTAATGGCGGCAACCTAAAGACGTGCAGATTGAAATTATCAATTATAATTGAGATTTTTGTAATAGACAAATAACTTAGCGCCTTCGTTAGCCTTTGGTTGTGTGTGATGCGATGTGTGACCATCAGTTTCGCACAAATAAATACGTAAAACCGTTAAAAACAGGTCATTGCATTTGCACCGCAATGGCAGGTTGCTAGCGTTGTAAAACATTTGCCAGCGAATAAAGTAAATATAGTGTACACTTATATTCCATATTCGTGCAAGTGTTTGTAGATAGATACTTTCATCATGTCAATAAACGTTTCTGTATCTCGAGATTATACAAGCGTAAATAAGGTAGGTACCTCTTGTAATAATAATTATTTGGTTAGTACGGACAATTACAGTTTCATCAAGAATTTAAGCCCTGGGAGCTTGTTGCATTTACATAATGCGGTAGTAGATTTAGTTTTTTTAAAATTATGTTATATTCAATTAATTACGTGAGCGTTTGGAAAAACAAATTTTAAATGGTCATAAGAAGCAAAATTTTGTATCGCAGCTGGTTTTAAATTTTCTTGCAGAAGAGGGATATTTAGTTCATTTTATTGGGTGTCAATATAATGAGTAAATAATAACGAAAATTTTAACTAATTCTACAACCAATACTTTGATTAAAAATTATTGTGGTAAAATTAATAATAAACAAATAAAACCTCCTTTCTTCAAATAATTTAAATTAAATTAAAGATTTCCGGCAAGCTAAGATTATTTCTCGAAAATGTGGAAAATACTAATGACAATTGCTTTTATCTACGACCACCACTAAAAGTAGGCCTTTAGTGCTAGCTTGTTTCACTAAAAGTGACGTTTTATAGTTTACCGTGGTTAAAGAAATCAGCTGTTTACTTTTAACCCATGTGCTAAAAGTGAAGTGAGGTTATAAAACTACAATTTCGAACTGGAAGTGAAGTTGTAAAGTTATTCTAGTTGCTTTTTGCATTACAAGTAAAGTGTTTTTGAAATAATTAAAGCGTTATGTAATCAATACAGTCAGATGTGGAGTATTAATAATTACCTTTCGTAATTGACTTTGACAGTACTGCCTTCGCAAACATTCGCAGGCGCGGCATGGCCTACTGTTTAATATGACATAAATTAGAAGTGTCGTAGATGCAAACCTTTGTTAAATCGATATTTATGGATTAATATCAGTAAAATTAAGGTCGTAAAATATTGTATGCAACGCGTGCTAAAAGTGGTTTATGCACGAGACATATTATGAAACTCAGCCTTCGGCAGTTTTATTAAAAGGCCGCCGAAACGACTTTTTAAAAAACGTTTATTTTTATTTTACAATGAAATATAACATTGGAAGCACACAGATTAGCTGCCAGACAATTTCTTACATCTAGCTACGAACTAACTGGAACTTATCTTAGAGGTGCAAGCTACTTGTATGTATACTATGTCTAATCAACTAAGATAAGCGTTATCTCTAAAAGGGAGCGCGAGACAGGAAGCCACGTGCGTTCAAGGTTGCAGACTTGCAATTCATACAAAGAAGCTATTTATCGTTCAAGGTTGCAAGCTTGCAGTTTTACACAGGGGGCCATTGTCTAGTCATAATATAACACGTCCGCCGATAAAATGTTCAATGGGTGGTATTCAAATATGCCTCCATTGAACTTACAAAGAGAAAAGAAAATTAAACTTATGCATTTACGTTAACTGGTTCAAAATCTTTATTTAAAAATCTAATAAGTTTAATCTTCATTGTGTTTCTATTATAATACAAATACAATATAAAAATTATTAACATAAGAATAGTACATAGAGTAAATATAATTGCAGACACACTTAAATTATCAGATTTAATATAATTAACAGGTTTTAACAAATTCTCATATTTATTAAGCTTAATTCGGTCCTCAACCAATTTCTGGGTGTCAAGAGGTATCAAGTCAATCTTTGAAACATTTATGTGGTTTGATTCAAGAATTATTAAGCGGTCAATGTTTGAAATTTTTAAATTAACAATTTCATTTGAGGTTCTTTTTGCGGTGAATAACATGTGTTTTTGATTTATTGAAACAAGACAGTCTGAACTGAGGTGTAAGAGGTTAGTGCCAGATATTCCTTTTCTAAAATTCTGATTTTTACATTTGACGTCCAATATTGCTTCAGATGGGGAAGATATTAACCATGTCGCAGGATTTATTTGTGATATTTTGATCTCTGTTAAATTGAATAAATAAGGGATACATGTTTTATTTTTATTAAATGACAGAAGTTGTGTTTCGCACAATTTGTCGTTGGGGATTTCAAAGTAGTTATTTTGATTACAAAAGTAGGTGTCTAAAGTTATAAGTTTACAATGACTTATTTCAATGGGAATGCTGTTTTTAACGTTAAATAATAAAGTACTATAAGTAGGTATAATCATACGAAATTGATAGTTTTGAATAAAAATCGGAAATGGTATTAATTGTATCATTTGATAATCGTTAGTTTTGGAAGTAAGAGGTATTTCGAATATAAATGTAATTCTGTTTTTAACTTGGTAAACTTTTGTAATGATAATTGACTCGTATAAATGTAAATACTGTAACTCTGCAGGATATGGAATAGTTAAAGCTTTTTCTGATATGCTATTGAGATACGTCGAAATTTCATTTAGATTTTCAATTAAATCGTCATTATCAATTAATGACATATGCATCTGTTGATTTTGGGCAAAAGTTAATGCATTTTCTAGTTCCAAACAAGTGTTAATAAGTAGTTGTAAAAATTGAATTGCTTCTAGCAAGACTGTTTTTAAGGAGTATGTAGCGAGATTTTTGCCTAATTCCTCATTTTGTAAAATTATTTTATTTATATTTCTGTCTAATAATTCTTGACTCTTTGCTATATCATTGATTACTGAGATGGTATCATTTAAAATTTTAGTTTGTTCTAATATAACGTCATTTTGAATTTTATTGCTTTCTTGTAATTTAGTAATCATAGATTCATATCTGACTCCATCGTTGGCGTCGAGGTTGCCAGTTAAAAATTTGAAGGCGGATCCAAGTCCGTCGAAAATTCCTCTCTTATTAATTTTGTGTTTAACATCAGGAAATAATTGACTTAAGAGTTTATCTGCTTTTTCAAGATATTGTTTTAATAAATACTTTTTCGTTTAATTGAAATGTTTGATTTTTCTGAATTTGAATTTAATTTTAAATTGTTGTAAAGGTTTTTCTTTGTTTTAATTTAGCAATATCAATTATAAAGGTATGTTGCTGTGAACATTTAGTTTTAACGCGAGAAATATTGTGATTATTAAAATTGTAAATACATTATTATGCTGGTCTTGTTTGTTTGTTAAGTATAATTTCTATTCGAGTTTTTCTGATTTAAATGATTTTAGTCTTAAGTTTTTTCTTAAGATACCTATTATTTTTAAAAAAAAATACTTTTGATACTTGAAGTTACTGATTTATTTATTAAAATTTATTTGCAATACTTAAAGTTTTTCAAAAATGCAGGGGTGTGTACAATCTTATTTCTTTCTTTAAACACACGGTTAAAAATTTAGTTATTTTGGCAACATTTTTGATAAATGTTCTTTAATAGACTATTTGGTTAAAAATGATTTTATTTCGATTTTTAAGTGCTGGGAAATTTTGATTATTGAATTTTTTGATGAATCTGATTTTATTCCTTCTAAAGTATTAATATAGTATTATACAGGGTGCCCGGATTTCGTAGGGACAACATGGGTAACTTTTGTATTTGAAGAGATAGAGAGATGGTTAAATAAGCAAAAAGATGCAGGTTTGAGAGCTCATTAAGAATCCATCTTCAAATTTTACTTGTCATGGCCCACTTGTCTAAAATTAAAAAAAAACAAAATCTCCGAATTTCTTTTATATGCCGTAACTTTTTGTTACTTAAGATATTGAGATGCGATTTGAACTAATTTGAATGGTAATTTAAATACTTTTATTGATACTTGATAAAACCAATTTTATTTGTGTTAATTTTTAGTAATCTAACCTAACCTCAAAATTTTAAATTGGTACCCTGCAATTTTTTTGGCCCTTTTAAGAGAGGATTTTTTTTCTGAATGCAGTGATGTATTACATGATATGGAAACTTCTTCAAAATTTTGAAAAACTGAGTTTATTCTTTTTACAGGCAGAAATCACTAGTGCCATGATCACAATAATTTTGTTTTTTATTTATTACGTTATCTGTAAAATTATGTTTAGAAACAAAAAGCACTCTTATCATCATACGTGCCTTCCAGTAGTGTCAGTGTGTTCCGTATGTTTGACGTATAAGTTCTACGTTCTTGTAGCACTTGACATACGCACAAAATACATCATATTTTCAAAATTTTCCGTTATAAGTTGAAGTAATAACACTCACACTGACAGGTACGTATGATGATAAACCTGCTTTTTGTTTCGAAACATAATTTCACAGATAACGTGATAAACAAAAAACAAAGTTATTGTGATCATAGCACTAGTGATTTTTGCCTGTAAAAAGAATAAACTCAGTTTTTCAAAATTTTGAAGAAGTTTTCACATCATGTAATACATCACTGCATTCAGAAAAAAATCCTCTCTTAAAAGGGCCAAAAAAATTGCAGGGTACCAATTTAAAATTTTGAGGTTAGGTTAGATTACTAAAAATTAACACAAATAAAATTGGTTTTATCAAGTGCCAATAGAAGTATTTAAATTAGCATGCAAATTAGTTCAAATCGCACCTCAATATCTTAAGTAACAAAAAAGTTACGGCATATAATAGAAATTAGGAGATTTTGTTTTTTTTTAATTTTAGACAAGTGGGCCATGACAAGTAAAATTTGAAGATGGATTCTTAATGAGCTCTCAAACCTGCACCTTATTGCTAATTTAACCATCTCTCTATCTCTTCAAATACAAAAGTTACCCATGTTGTCCCTACGAAATCCGGGCACCCTGTATAGCTACTAATCTAAATATTTTACAAATTTATGTTTGAATTACTAAATCTTATGAGTTGACTTTTATTGTCAGTTTCGTAACGGATAAAGGTATTTCGGGAGAGTAAAATACATCTCTGTATTGAAAACATAAATTAGTCAAAAGAGTTTATTCATCTTCATTTAAATGGTCTAATCTCAAATAAATTTTTTATTTTTAATTGTTATTTAAATTAATTATCTAAAATACTTTTAATGTTTGGAGTTTTTATATTAAAGTTGTTAAAAAAAATTGTTATTTAAATTAATTATCTAAAATACTTTTAATGTTTGGAGTTTTTATATTAAAGTTGTTAAATCTGATAGACTGATTTTTGTTGAGTTCATAATTTTTATTTTTATAAGATTAAGGATTATAAATATTAATTTCTTGTATTTCATTTAAAGTATTAATTACGCTTGTTTTAAATTGATTATTGTATGGTTTCAATTGCTGAAGGCATGACTAATTTTTCATTAAATTTTAATTTTGGAGTTATTTTAGTTCCATTTTTTTTGCTGATAAATTTTACGAAAAGTTCTGTACACAGGGTTAACTGTAGGTTTTGTTGAGAAAAATAAAAATCTTAATTTTTTTTTAGGTTTGGAAAAATTACATTAGTTTCACTTTTTTTTTTGTTTAGTTTTTACGGGTTGTAATAAAATGGTATCGTAGCTCTTTCTGTCTGAATATGCATCCATTTATAATCTATTCGTGCGGATAATTTTGAAAATAAATCGGATCCAATAAGTCCTACATAGTCTTGGTTAAAATTATATAAATAACATGTATGTGTTCCGTTTTCATAAAAAAGACTGGGGATTGGTAAATCTGCAATTAAGTTATGTTGAGAAATTCCATGAGATGTAACTATCTTGAATTCTGTTTCATAAATATAATTTGGAAAATGTTGTTGTACAAATTCTGGAGAAATTATTGTTTGTGAGCTACCTGTATCAATTAATAATTTATCGCCGGTGGCGGGAATTATAATATACGGAAGATCTGATTTTGAATTTATATTAAAAGTTAAAATATGCTTTTCCGAGGCTCTTAATAAAAATTTACAGTATCGTCTGGATCTGGATATTCGAAATAATCTGGGGTGTGATCTAAGTCTTGTGAATTATCAGGATCAGAATATTCCTGAAGGTTTTCCTTAAAATTTTCTGGAGTTGAAAATTCTCCATTTTCAAATAAATTTTCGGTTAAGTCTTCATATTCATCCGGAGGTTTTTCTTGATGGTAATTTAAATTATTAAAATTTCTATTAACGTTTTGAGAATTTGCTCGATATTTATTGGGGAAATTTGATTGTTGAGTAGCTGGTCTTTTTATAGTGCTAAAGTCCATAGGTTCTGGTTTATTTGTTGGTGAAAAATTTGGTTTTGGTGCAAATGCATTAAAGCTTGAATTTTGGGTTATTCTAGAATTATTAGGATTATTAAAATTCGTTGGATTTTTAAAATAGTTGGGATTTTGATTAAAATTACTTTTAGGATTTTGGTTAAAATTACTTCGATTTTGTTGGAATGGTCTTTGCATAAAATTTGGGTTATTAAATTTAGGTTGATATGAATTTTGTGTTTGAATATTGGAAGTTAAATTTGATTTATTTAATTTTTGACTTTGAAAATTATTTTGATTTTGAGAATATCTGATATCAATTTCTTCTTTTACTATGCTTAAGGCTTGTTCTAGTGAAGTTGGATTTCTACTTCTTACAAAGCTTCCTAAATTTTCATTTAGTCCACTTGTGAAAGTGCGAAGTGCTAAATCTTTGTTAGCCTTTAATTTATAAGTGATAATGTCTTTTGATTCTTGACTCAGAGAAACTTTTGAATTATAAATAGCCAAATGGGTTCTAACTTTATTGAAAAATTCTATGGGAGATTCTTTATTCTGTTTTAATTTGGTTAAATCAATTAAAAGATTCAATTCTGACCTTTGGTCGCCAAAATTTTCAATTAGGACATTTTTTAAGTCTTTCCAAGTATCATACTGGTAACCTGTAATTACTTCTAACGCTTGACCTTTTAATTTATTCCTTATCGAATTTAAAATTATTTGGTTGATATAATCGTTTGAATTTTCTGTGCAAAATTTAGTTGCAATGATTTTTGCGGATCTGATAAATTCCGAAAGAGTGGCTTGATTACCATCATATGTGGGAATTTCATTTAGTAAAGCTACATTAAAATGTGGGGGAAACAATGATGCGTTTTGGTCAACCATATTTGGGTTGTTACAATTATTTAAAAATAAAATTCTAGGGATAGAATGCCTTGGTGAGCGTGATCGATCTCGTGACATAAAATTTCTACAATCGTTTCAAAATATAATTTTTGATCTAATACTTCAAGAGAATGGTGATCTAAACTTAAAATTTTATAATTGTTAAAAAAAAAATTCTAGGTGTTTTTACTTAAGATTCTCGCCTTAACATAAGAATTTTTGTAGACAAAAATTAATTTTACTTTATTTGTTTCACTTGTTTTTAATTTTGTTTTATGTTAGTAAACAATTTAATGACTAGGGGATGCCTACGCGCAAGAACGCAAGCACAAATGCAAATTAAGCACACCTAGTATGTGCAGCAATTGGTCTGGCTTACTACGTTCTGCCTAATATTATAAATAAATATTAGAACTATGTTAGTATAAGTTAAAGTTTGTTTGAGATTAATTAGCTTTATAGATCAGGCGAACGCTTTAATAATTATTACTTTTGAAAATTATATTACGTTACTTTGTTGCCTTTGAAATTTTTACTTTGTTGTTTAGGCGAACGCTTTAATAATTATTACTTTTGAAAATTATATTACGTTACTTTGTTGCCTTTAAAATTAATTATTTTGCTTTTTCTTTAAAACTTAAAAATTATTACTTAGGCGAACGCTTTAATAGTCGTTACTTTGTTGCCTTTAAAATATACCTTTTCTTTTTCTCTAAAGCTTGAAAATTATTATTTTTAAAATATACCTTTGCTTTTTCTCTAAAGCTTGAAAATTATTATAAAAATATGCACTTACATTGTGCGTTAAAATTGACGAACGGCGTGCGATCTGCTACGTCCTGTTGTCTTCAAAAAGGATGCGTCGATCCTATTGATGTCGGCTGGCCTGCAAACAGCTAGGTCCTGAAGTCCGACTTTGGATAGTCTGCTTTGCGCTAGAGCGTTATCCAAAAGTTGTCCTGGGGTCGTCGTTGTTGACGTTGCCAAACCAGAGACTGATCCCAATGATCAAGTGGTCCCAATGACCAGATAGTTCCAATAACCACGGAGGAGCAGGAGCTGGGTCGACGGGCGCTTCTCACGATCGGGCGATGTTTGTCCCTGTTGGAGATGTCCGAAGATCCGCTGGGTGGTAGGTGTCGATTTGCGGCAAAGAGCTGAACCTCAAGGAAAGTTGCTGGTCGACTCGATGTTTGTAGTTTTCCAGGTTTTCCTCCACAAATCCGAACGACTGCGCCAGTTTTATTAAAAGGCCGCCGAAACGACTTTTTAAAAAACGTTTATTTTTATTTTACAATGAAATATAACATTGGAAGCACACAGATTAGCTGCCAGACAATTTCTTACATCTAGCTACGAACTAACTGGAACTTATCTTAGAGGTGCAAGCTACTTGTATATATACTATGTCTAATCAACTAAGATAAGCGTTATCTCTAAAAGGGAGCGCGAGACAGGAAGCCACGTGCGTTCAAAGTTGCAGACTTGCAATTCATACAAAGAAGCTATTTATCGTTCAAGGTTGCAAGCTTGCAGTTTTACACAGGGGGCCATTGTCTAGTCATAATATAACACGGCTTCGTTTCATAAAGTTCATGTCTCGTGCATAAACGTCGACTTTTAGTACTTGTTGCATAAATAGATATTAAATCATGTTATAAACGTTATTGATAAGTTAATTAATGACGAAGACAGACTCATTTATACGAACAATAATTATAATTATGTGCCACGTTTAAAGAAAGGTATCGATATTCAGCAAATACATTAATCGTTTCTTCAATAATGTTTACTATCAGTTCACATGCATACAACTGTCTGCAACTGGTTTTTAAGTGATACTGGTTTAAAAGACTACGATCGAAATATTTTCAAATTATTAAACTACAATGAAAAATATGTACCCCTACTGCATTCATATTATTGTGACGTTTCACCCCCCTTACTAAGGGTGTCAAAAATGTATACCTTGAGTTAAGCGCAAATCGGACGTTCACTCAAATATATAATTGCGATTAGGAAAAATATCACATAATTACCAAAACAAAATATAATGTTGTTAGCTAGTTAGAAAAATAATCATTATTAAAAATAAATCTGAGTTGTACATTATTCAAAATTAACATATTCTTCTGGAACAGTGTTTTTGGTTTCTCAGGTAAAACTGCAACCAAATGCACCGGCGAGTATTGCAGGCCTCTTTGGTTAGTCGGCCGGTGCGCACGACGATTCTTCGGTGGAAGGGCTAAGTAGGTATGTGAGCCAGTAGGTCGTATGTCCCTCCGCGCTTGACCTTCTGCTCAGCCGTTGTTTACAGTTATTTGCGCTGCAATTATCCGTTGAATTTAACAACTTTAAGGGTTACCTGGGGTTGTTGTTGGTGCCTAAATACTTGTGCTGTTGTCTTACGATGGCTAGGTGTTGATCTTGGAGCGAACGCGGTGTCAAATCCTGCAGATGGGATTAGTTTACTTTTATCCTTGAAGCTTTGGTTTGACAGCCCTCCGGCGATGAATTCGTGGAAGGCGAGCTCGATCTTCGGACACCAGGAAGACGATTTTTAACGTCTGAAACGGACCCTCCAGATGAGTTTATGAGGGGCAGCGGCCGCGATCTAGCTGCTCGCAGACGGGGTAGGTGCTGCGATTCCTACAGGTTTAATTGTTAGTAAAATGAGGTTATGTGATGTATTTAGCTTCTTGGAGCGCCGGAATTGGCTCTTAATAATTAGGCGGTCGGAAATGACTTTTAAGCGGTTAGTCCTGCAAGACAGTAGAGCCAATCAAGCCAGGGTTAAAGCCTCATGGATTTGTTTTCCCAAGAAAGTAAACCAATCAAGGTAAAAGCGGATTCTAGTGGCTTTGCTCTGACGAGTGTAATACGGAAAGTTTCAACTTCTTGGGCTGACAAAACAGCACGTCATCTCTCTTGAAGGCTGGACTGGTGAGGGTTGGTGGCGTGTCAGACCGGAATACCCAGGTAGGAAAGGATGAGCACAGGATGAGAGAGTCCAGGGACTCAAGCGGGATTTTCTCAAGTCACTGAAACTGGCAGGGCAATCTTCTTTTATACTTTTTCGGTCGCGTTATCGGGGCACTTGCCCTAGCTTCCAATGGAGGGGGAAACGGCGCCTTCGTTCATACATTGCGACTACCCGCATAGCGGGTGTTTTCGCTCTAACGTAAAACCGAACGCCGGATAGATGCAACGCTTGATAATGCGATGCATTAATTTAAATACATTTTTAATGTTTAATAAAATGTATGCGGAAGCTAGCGTTACAGTATAACTCCACTACGATTGTAAGAAAGGAAATATGACGGGTAGGTACTTTTAGTAATAATAATGTTATTCAAAATCAAGGTTTTTTTTCTGTGAAACTTCGTTTTCTATTACAAAAAAAGACTGAGGTCCGAATAAGGGCGCAATTTACTACTGGTAACCCCATTTCTACAGGAAGCCTTTATTTCTTAAGTTATAAACACTCTGCACCTATGTAAATTAAACGATACCACAGGTAGACAGAAACCTCCCTGTGCTGACATCACGCCGGAGAGCTGAGACCTTATTATTATTATTATTATTATTATTGGCCTTACACTGCAAGACACTAAAATATTTACTATAAATTGCATTCTATTAAAATGTGATGCTTGTATAGCCTCTAAAAGCGATCACAAGTAACAACAGTATAAAATAGTGCAATGCCATAAAGCATTATATACCAGGCATATGTTCATAAAGAAAGTTTTAAAATTACTTCCAAGTAAGATAAGACAGCAATGTTTAGCATGCAACGTAGCACAGACTATATTATACGGTGTACTATTTTACAAAGTGGCTTATGGTGCTTCAATACACAATGCCACCAGTTGGAAGAAGGTTCGTGCTGCGGTACGATATCTTTTGGCTGAAATTGAAAGACGACTGTGTGATGAAAACCTAATGTAATAAAATGTTTATTTAAGAAGAACCAACAGTGTTCACAATTAAGAGCATAATGGTCGATGTGATAGACGATTTGATTGAAAGGAGCTCCACAAAATCCATGAGAATCGTTCCACAGTTATATTTTTATAACTTTTGGAAAATATTAATTCCATATTGAATTTTGCTACCACAATTGTTGGCAATAAAAAAATCACCCGGCTGGAGAATTGTTTTTTTACAGCAGCGCTCAGTATAAAGCACTCATACAAAATAGAAAACAAATATTGACCAATCAATTATGCACTAGTGCAAATTGTCCATATTTTTAATTTTTTGCAAATTGCCAATACATTCTGAAATTTAAAAATTATTTTGATTATGTAAAATTAATTTTTCTACTTTAAAAATAGATATTAACCATAAAATAACTTTTTAGGAAATAGTCTGTCGAATATCTCTTTTGCAAATCAGATTGCTTATTTTTTTTCAAATGCACTCAACCACGCGCTTTCGCACATTTGAAAAACATTTCGGTGATTTGACATGCACTTGGGATTTTACTATTAATAATTCGATAGAAGCAAAGTGGTCAACAGCTAGTGAATGAGTCACTCTCTACTACTTTATACCTTATTCGGCGGTAATTTCCTAACGGAACTTCCTTCTTGGACGCCCCTCGTAATGTAAAGTAAGTTGACACGATAATAATAAAAATACAGTTTTTTTATTAAAATAACTAATAATGAGTTTAAATCTGAGCTTGGCATCAAGGGGTACATTATTTAATAATATTTAAAGAGTGAGTAAAAGCCCTACGAATATATGTGTTGTGCCTGCGTCTCTGCGTCACCTTTTCACCAGCACCGACCGGGCGCACTTCGTTTTCAATCGGTCGTCGTGTCACTGCGTTCTTTATAATGCAGCGGTAAGCAAGTTTATATTAAAGACCTTAAAACATTTTCTTCTGTAACTGTTTAATTTACAATTCTATTTTAAAAAAGCAAAAACTATTTTAATTGGAGTAAGGCCATCTATGTGGCGGGCGCAAAAGCTAGTACCTATAATAATTTTTATGAAGTAAATTATTCAACATAGCTAGTATTCCCATTTGTATGGTATTATTTTCACTGATTTTTCTGATTTTGTCTTGAAATATTTCATGAAGTAAATATGTAGCTCGATTTATTTGCGTAATTGTATCTGTAATTTCCGTTTCCTTGCCGTTTGCGCCACAGTTACTCACAGATATTTGAAGTTATTTACTACTTCCAGATTATATTGTTCTGTGGTTATATTTTGTCTGAACCTGTGATGACCTTTGGTTGCCACCATCATTTTAGTTTTTCATGCTGATTTAAATTAGTAAATTAGTAAATAATCTGTCTTCTACACAACCTTGGTGGCGCAATGGGTAAAGTGTCAGGCTTGTAACAAACAAGTTCTTGGTTCGAATCCGTGGATAGGTGGAACTTTTTCCGCAGTCTACTGAATCCCTACTGAGCTGCTGAGTCAGTGTTGGGTTGCAATTAACGCAGCTCTCCCCCGAAGACTGGCCTGTGAGATAGAGTAACAAGACTACACACAGCCCATATACATACATGCGACTTAGAGGTAGCATAACGGGCCCAAGTTGAGACATAAGAGCGCGTTCACACTCCACTAAAAATAACAGAAACATGCTCCAGTAATTAGTCTCTTCTCAATTTTCTTTTAAATAAATAATCCCATATAGTATATGTGAGCCTTTTCTTATTCAATTTACAACTTTTACTAGATCCAATAACGATTGATAGTTGGTTTAGCGACTCGACAATAGAAAACATGTTTGCCGACACGTAGCACTGAAGTGCCACGCCGTTAGATGGAGCTGAAAAGTGATACGCTCCAGAGCCAGTAGATATAGAGAGTACCGCCACGTCCGCCATGTTTATTCCTCTGACATATGCGTCACTTTGAGGTTTGTAACACAATTCCGTCAACGTGACGTTTGTTGGCAATCCAAAACTTTACTTAAAATTGGCAAGACTGTAAGTCTATGTCAAATTCGAGGTTAGCGGGTTAGTTTTTGCGTCAGTTTTGACACAAACTGGTGCAAAACATAACCTGATAACCTCGAATTTGACATAGACTTACAGTCTTGCCAATTTCAAGTAAAATTTTAGACATTACTCATTCAGTCATTGCTGGTGGGAACAAAAATGGCGGCGATAGCGGCATTTTCACGGATCAAAGAATGGCGGTACTCTCTATATCTACTGGCTCTGATACGCTCTACAGTCCCTTTATATACAACAGTCTGGCCATATGAAATGTCACTTATGACATAAGACAGAATATGGCCGCCTCCAGTGGCGGGTCAAAAGCAGTGGCGGGGTTAGTGTTGCAAAATAGTTTAATTAAATAAATGCTTAGTATGAGTAAATATATGACCAAATAGTAAAACAATGTCGTATCAATGAGATATTATAAATTTTATTTACAGTTAGTGCTCACATAAATAATAATAAATCTACAGAACTTAAAGTGATCCCAAAACTAATAAAACAGTGAGTATACAGTCTAATACGCTTAAAATTACTTTTCATAACTTCCCACTTAATTTATATAAGCTACATTGTGCATTGCCACAGCAGTACAACTGTATTTGCTTTGTTGTGTATTTTGCTTTTTCGTTTTCGTTTCAGCTATTCTCAAACGAACACCGATAACTTTGGATATAATAAACTTTTCTAATTGATTAAAAGTTGCAATATGTTTTACATCAACAATATACATTTTATTTATATAAAATGCTTTTACATTTAGATTCTATTCAGACCTTTTATGTTATTCTAATATGCTCGATTAACCTGTTTGACCACAAGCCCCGCTTTTTTATTAATAGGGAAGCTTTTCATCTTAATACCATGTTCAGACCTATTTTTGCATTCAAATGCACAAAACTCCATACCTAAAATTTAAACGTCGATAAAATCAGTTTTTGGACGGCTAATGTTATTGGTATTTTCAATAGCTGTAGGCTCCGAAGCAGACGATGAGAACGTAAATAATGTTAGAACAGCATTATCCTTGTCTTTTTTGCCACCAACTTGTGTTTTTTCACACATACAATCTGCAAAATGCTTTTCACAAATTCTTGAATTTCCATTTGGGTACCAATTTTCTCTATTAATTTTTTTGTCCATAAGTTTCGCCTGTCCCTATTCCTGAGGAAAGTTTCCGTTAGCACACATTTTTCATATTTGCGTTTGCATCCGACTGCACAGCAATATCTCATATCTGAAGAAAATTTTTGAAATTGATAAATTTCTTTAAAACTTGTCAGCTTACCGTTAATAAATTATAGTTCTAGTTGTTTCTAAAAATTATGATCAGTTTTTAACTATGTACTCGCATTTTGAACGATTTTTGTTGATTGAATGTCAACTTATTCTATTTGACTAAATGTGACTTTGACATTTTTGAAATTTAAATCTTATTGTCAAAATGACGCAAGACATAAAATGGCGGCACCAATGGGAATTGTGACCATATATGGCCAGACTGTTAACGTTAGTGTATATAAAGCGACTGTACTTTCTACTTGTCTTAGTCGACATCTTCATTTATTAAGACTTCATATTGTGCTTCCGAGTTGATTACTAAATACTCCGTTTTCTCTAAACTTATGCTAAAGCCCCATTCATCGTCGTAGCACCGATGTAATCTCTTTATCATACATTCCAAGTCAAACGCATCTTGTGCTATTACAACAATAGCACAATTCTAAATTGTCACATTTAAATACTGTGCAGAATATTAGTTTTTCAGGGGAAAAGATGATAAAATTTCACCCGCTTGCGACGCTAATGAATTATTTGACACTGACAATTTACAATTGTCAGATTTGAAAGGTTTTATTTTCGTCCATAACCAAATGAACAGGTTCTACCAACCTCTTTGAAAACAACTTAGAAGTAACTAAATATTTTGCCTGCTAATGGCGGATATTCGCGTCGACCAATAGCGGCGAAGACATCCCTATGGCCACACTGTCTTGTATAAAGCCACTGTAGAGCGTATTAGAGTACCTGTATAATAGAGAGTAAAGCAAACGCGGTAAGAGTATTTCATTGGTTGGATCCCATTCTGGAACGTAAGATCCCATTGGAGCTCAAAAGTACGCGGCGGGCTTTGGATTTTTGAAATCAGAGAGTGACATTAAATTTGTCAAAATTATTCAAAACTCAATTTTCGAAAGTGAAACATAAAGAATTTCATTTTGTTATGACCCGGCTGTTCTGTGTGTGGGTGTAAAAGACGTTTTGAAAATTGATTTTATTTACTTAGTATCCCAAATAATCTAGAGAAGAAAAAATTTGGTTGACAAATATTGGGCGACAAGATTACGGCTGTAAAAGGCTAAGAATATGTGAACAACAAATCAATGGGAAGTTGCAAAAAGTGATCATAAAATACTAAAAAAGACCAACACAGTTAAGTAAAATCCAAATACTGAGAATCATGTAGAAATTTCACCACCTGAACCTGAACCTTGTTACAAAAAGAAGTAGGTACGAGTCTCTGCTAGTTCAACATTCTAAATTACGAAAAAATAATAAGAAATTAACCGAACGTTTAAATAAAACAAAACGAAACATTTATTTATTGAAAATACATTTAAAGAAAATGCTAACTGATGATCAGATTCAATCTTTAACAATCAAACCAAAAAATTTTACAAATGTTCGAATGAAACTTTGGAAAAGTCTTTAAGATTAACATTTTCCTGTGGCACAACTGGGTACAATGATTTAAGGGATCTACCTTTTCCATCTATTCGCACGCTAAATTTTCATCTCCGTCATTTAAATTTTCAGTCCAGCATTTTAACAGACTTTACATTATTCATGAATAAACTTTCTAATTGCAACACCAAATTTGAAAAGATTGTATACTAACTTTAGATGAGATAGAATTAAAAAAGTAACACTACCAAATCATGAAAATAGTTTAGCTTCCAAGGCTTTAGCATTCATACTAGGTGGAAAAACTACAGTAAGCTTAATTTTAATTTTATATTGCATTTAGGGGGTATTTCAAGCAGATTGAAACAAACCGTTGTCTATTATTTCACAGCAGATAGCAGTAATGGAGCTGTATTGGCTGACATTTATTTAAAATTGTTGACCAAGCTACCAATATAGGTCTTCAGCCCTCAAAATTAAATAACTAATAATATTAAACCTAATTTATCTAAGCATGTAATTAAGTGTAGTTTTTTATTTGGCAATAAATTACTTTTTGCAATTTATTTATCTGTCGGGCACTAAACTTGCTGCTTTGGAAGTTCGTCCTTTCTTATATTATTCATTTCGGTTCTGTTTGCAATGCAATCCCAGTGTCAAAATACCCATGTTCTTTGGCGGGAATTACGATATACATAATACTAACAGAATTTAACAAAACAAGCATTTAAATAAGTAATAAATCTGTAACTACATTATTATTGCAACTATTCAAAATGTCGATTATTTCATCTCAATAGAACTATAATCAAATAAACACTCAAGTTTAAACACGAATCCACAATACTAAATTGGTTTAGTCGACTATGAACATTATGACTAACTTCACAGTATGGATCCCTAAATGTCATGGTTTGCTCTACTCTCCTATTATACAGGTACTCTAGAGCGTATTACAGTCCCTTTTTAGTGTATATAAAGCGACTGTAGAGCGTATTAGTGTACCTGTATAATACTTTAGTAAGAGTAGGGCAAACAGCGAAAAATTTTGGATCATTTTTTCATAGCTACCAAGATTTAATGATATATTGAAAAACAAGGTTGGTATAACTGACACACCAGTTGTTAGTTTTATCAAATTCAAGGTTAGCAGGTTAGGTTCTGCGTTAGTCTGTGTCAAAACTGACGGAAAACCTAACCTGCTAACCACGAATTTGATGAAACTGACAACTCGTGTGTCAGTTTTACCAACCTTGTTTTTCAATACATCATTAAATCTTGGTAGCCATGAAAAAATGATCCAAAATTTTTCGCTGTTTGCCCTACTCTTACTAAAGTATTATACAGGTACACTAGAGCGTATTACAGTCGCTTTATATACACTAACGTAAAGGGACTGTAGTAGAAAGGTTTAAATACCTCGGTGCTACAATACAATCAATGAAAAAGTTTGGGAACAGAAGAGATCAAAACTCGAATAGTACAAAGTAAGAAGATAATGGGATGCTTGAAATCAATTTGATGGGGCAATACTATCTCAAAAAAAACAAAAAAAAAGAATAGGTGAAGTAATGGTAGAGTCGATGCTATGTTATGGCAGTGAGGTATGGACTGTAACAGCGGAAATGAAACGAAGACTAGACACAGTTCAAATGGACGAAAAAGCGGAAAGGTATCGATACGAGATAGAGTGACGAACGAGGAAATAAGACGCAGAATGGAGGCACCAGAATGAGTTGTGGACAGAACTGAACGGAAAGCGTTAAACTGGTTTGGTCATCTGATAAGAATGAAGGAGACGACGTGGCCTATGAAGATCTTTATATGGTCGCCGCCGGGTAAGAAAAAAAGAGGTAGACCACACAAACCGTGGAATGAGGGTATTCAGAGAGCCATGGAGGAGAGAAACCTGGAAGAAGACCAAGCACAGGACAGGGAGGTTTGGAGACAGGGAACAGAAAGACGGCATTTAGCTGTATTGTAAACTACCATAACTGAAACCGGTTGTAAACTTCATGCAACACCTTAAAGCACAACGAACGAACGCCAATGGAAAATGTCAATGTCCAAACATAACACTGTACTTGTAGCTAACATCAACTAGTTAAAGTAACTAGCGCCAAAATAATCACCACTCAAAAACGTTCGATTATTTCTAAAGGCACTGTATATCTCTATGCTCAAATTTGCCTGAAAATGGCCGCCAACAATCGTATGGCCACACTGTCTTGTATATAGTCACTGTAATACGCTCCAGAGCCAGTAGATATAGAGAGTACCGCCACGTCCGCCATGTTTATTCCTCTGACATATGCGTCACTTTGAGGTTTGTCACACAATTCCGTCAACGTGACGTTTGTTGGCAATCCAAAACTTTACTTAAAATTGGCAAGACTGTAAGTCTATGTCAAATTCGAGGTTAGCAGGTTAGTTTTTGCGTCAGTTTTGACACAAACTGGCGCAAAATATAACCTGCTAACCTCGAATTTGACATAGACTTACAGTCTTGCCATTTTCAAGTAAAATTTTAGACATACCTCAATCAGTCATTGCTGGTGGGAACAAAAATGGCGGCGATAGCGGCATTTTCACGGATCAAAGAATGGCGGTACTCTCTATATCTACTGGCTCTGATACGCTCCATTTTACGTTTAAAGTTAAAACTAATTTGTATTTCTATATGGTTTTTATTGTTACTTAGATTTAAACATTGTATTTTAGTATGTATCATCAAAAGTTCGTAGAGCCGATCCTATGCAGGAAACGCATTGTGAGGTTGATTTCGCGTGTGCTGCGATAAATGCAATTCCAAGTCTACTTGCGGAATGATGAATGAGAGGTTATCTATGTAAGCAGATTTCACGTGTCAGGGATAAGAAGTCAGTCGCAGGTGCGCATTAAGTAAGGGTGGAAGTGTCTGCAGCTCCAGAGTGCGTTGTGCAAAAATTGTCTACGGCGAAGTGAATGCACGCGGACTGCAACGCCTAGATATTATCAAAATTGCTGGCCACAAGTTTAAAGTGCAGCTAATAACCGTTTCTAGCGAACACCATCTCACAGTGCATTGGCAAACATACAATTTTACGCCATATTCAAAGAGGCGTTCGATGCGTCTATTTGGGAGACGCAACTGCAACCGCCGCTGAGGGGCCTATCAGCAACCTGATATTCCCCAGCAACGGGTGTGGTAGCTTTCCAGGCATCACGCTATTGAAGGTTTGAATGACGCATCACGCCATTTAAAGTTGGCGCAATCCAGAATTCAGTGCGACTTCGAGGATCTGAAGGTAATTCGATATAGGAAGGTTTAACACTAGAAGGTTTGCATTTAGCTGTGAGAAGCTTTTACAGGTGCGAAAGAATGTGCTTTATAAACGAATAATATTGTGTTGATCGTGCCCAGTTTTCATGAACGCAAGCGCGGCCGGGGTCAGCTTTAGGACAAAGCCGTCTTTCAAGACATTTTGACAGTTGTGCTTTAAAGACAATTATTGCGGGTAGCCCTACAGCTACATCGTCCGTAATTGATTTTTTATTGGTTTATATGTGTATTTAAGAACGAATCGCCGTTCTAGGCGTTAATTCTATTGTCCCTTATCTTCATTTTGATTTTATAAGTGTTCGTTTTTCCTTTAGTCAATATATTTGTATAAGCAAATTGGCTTTTCTTATGTGCATTTTAGCCCGAGAACACTACAGGGACAAACCAGCTTCCTGCTTTAGAAAATAGTAATCTTTTATAGCCACGAGTATTTTAGAGTTCCGTGTTTACTGTGCTGGCAAGGTAAACGCAAAGAGCAAACAATTATTCAAATATTAAGGCATACGAAACGTCTTATTCAAATTTAAAGTATCACCGTGAGGAGTTAACAAAAGCATCATTTCACAGCCTACATTAAGAGAAAGAAGAGGGGTGACGTTTAGTAAGCGACGAGCTGTCACAGGATCATTGTTATGTTGACGTTCATTTGTCATAAGAATACAAGCAGAAATCCAGGGCAGTTTATCAAATAGTTTAGTGTAGACAACCGATGAAATAAGTAAAGTTGGTCTCGTTTTTACAGATGAATAAAGTCAAAATTCGTGTTGTGATTAAATACCTCGTAAAGAAGGGCTTAACTGTAAGCGTCATAACAGCTGACATGAAGGATGTGTTGGGACAAGAGACTCCGTCACTACATACAGTGAATAGCACTGATGTTTAAGTGTGGATGTCAAAGCTGTGAAGATGACCCCAGCAGTGGACGGCCATAAATAATTGAAAAATCCAATCGGTCGATCTCTGTATGAAAGTAGCTGCTGCCATATAGGTATCTTAACTGAACAAGCACCTCGTATAATTAACTATGTTTTGGATGTAAATAAGGTCGCGTTTGTTGAGTACCGCGTTTGCTGACTTCGCAGCAAAATCGTATCGGTAAGGACATTTCAATTCAATGTTTTGGCCTCTCTAAGAAGGATCCCAATGATTTTATATGCCTATTTGTAATTATGGATGAGACTTGTCGTGTGTGCAGTCGATGCACTGGAAAAATTGTGGTTCACCGACACTAGGAAAGGAGGAGAACATTCGATCTACCGGAAAATTAAAGGCGTCGATATTTTGGAATACTTAGGATATAATAATCTTAATAGACTATATGGAAAAGGGTACTATGAGAAACTCTTATTATTACTGTACATCTCTATCAAATTGAAGAAACACAACGCAGAATAGAGGCTCCATTTGAAGCCAAATTCAATCAAAAAATTAATATTCTAGGCGAAAAACTTGCATTTCCAATTGGTATCTCGCCCACAATATTCCTCCCAGCGATTAGTTTTTGTTCCCAAATCCCAAACCTGATGAAATATTTGGCCGATATGAAATTTCAGTCAAATAAGGAGGTAATGAACGAAATGAACCGCTATTTTGAAGGAAAAATGAGTAGATAAAAATGTCATTTCTGGCGCAAAACGTGTCTTTGCGCAAGTCTACTGCGCAGGAAGTCAGCCAGCTCCCTCATACCGACATACTGGGCAGGCCTTCTGCACAACCCCCTGAGTCCGCCGTAATTTTAGAGTGAAGCTGCGCAGTGACACGGTTTGAACCAGAAGTGGCATTGTTTATCTACTAAAATGTTTAAACACTCTTGGAATAAAGGTGTTGAACTCACAAGGGAGTGAAAAATGTATTTTATCCTAAATTGGTGTTTTTTCATACCCTTATAAACGTATGCATGAATTGCAAGGTGTTCTCCTCTAGATTACAACAAAGTTTCAGGTTTATATAATAAATATGTGTATATACAAATACATATATTAAAAACGGATTTTTATATAATTATGTTCAAAAATAATTTATATGGTTAACAGCTATCAAACCTATCATCCACTTTGTACACAAAATTCACTCCCAAAATTATACCAATTACAAGCAACTGCTTGAATATTCATTACAGAGTAAACAAATTTCATTACGCTCGACTTCGATTGTACTACATTTCAATGTCATTACAGGAAACTAATAATAATCCACCGGAAGAACCGCCGATTCCGGCTAATAAATACAATAGAAAAATGCCCTGCGATTTTTCTGAGTAGTTATGTAACCCCATGGTCAGGGTGAAGTGCGCAGAAAAATGCGCGCACACAAGAGCTATAAAAGGAAATACAAAAGATTTTCTCTGCTATTATTTTTCGAAATTCTCCAGCGGCAAAATGGGTGCGCGGATTCTCCTGGTGACTGTTGTGCTCGCTGTCTGCTTGGAGTACATCTTGGCGGTGAGTTTTTATAATTTAACAATAGAATTGGCTTTTTAGACAACCGCTCCAGTTACTTTCAAACTCAAAAAAAATAGATCTCGTTTTTACGGTAGTTACCTAAAAACTGGATGCCCGAAATAGAAACATTTCGAACAAAAAGTGCGGCAAAAACCAAAGGCGCCAAGAGTGCGGCTTGACCCAAATTTGAATTGTGATAGAACAGTTCCGACAGTTATAATAACAATAATTTGTATTCTTCGTAACGAGGTTTTAATTTTCCGAATTCCTTCTCGCAATGCGTGAATCATCCTTTGCAGTTATGCATGCTAAGATGAAACTTTCTGTACGTCATTGAAGTATCGATTAGTTTTAGTTTTTATTTATTTAAATAGCCAAACAATTCTGAGGCTGAAATTTTGATTACTGATGTTGAAGTTAATTCTTTTAAAAATTATAGGTTGTTTTTCAAATTTATAAGAAAAATGAGGAAAAAGTTGTAGCACTTATGACGTAAAGAAAAAACTCCCAACGCGCTTTATTATACATGATTGAGCTAAGCGATGACCTGCTTGTTTGTCCGATAAAAATAAAGCATTTGTTCGGCCAAGCGTGTCAGTTCTAAGTCTAAGGAAAAAATTAGCCGATATAAATAGAATCGTCATTCCTCCAATAAAAGCGCCTTTTACAGGAATCAAAAGCACCTTTCAATATAATCGTGCGAAAACTTTTTCGCAATTTGTTCCCACAACGCCATTCAGCACTTCCTTGGGAAACTGAAACTGAAAACGGGGAAGCATCTTAATGCAACTCATTTATTCACATCCGTAGAATGCGGCAATATTTTAAAATATTTAAAACACGGAAACATCCAATAGCATGACATGCCATAGAAATAAAGAAAATTTCTTGCCATCTAGTGGTTCATTTAATTATTATAATTGCAGGCCCCTAATCCAAATCCATCCCCCGTCTTGGGTAAGCAGGAGCTGGTGCAGCGGTTCGTGGAGTTTCTCAAGGAAGACCCGGAGTTTATAAATGCTCTGGACAACATTGATTCGGAGGACCACTTAATAAGGAACCGACGGCAAGCGACCAGACCCATGGAGCCTGAGGATTTTGATAACGCCGACAAACAGCCAGGATTTTTCGACAGGGCCGCCAAATTCGTCACCGAACTTTTACAACGATTTTTGAAGTGGATCAATAATTCAGATAACAATTAATCCAATTTTTTGTAATTAAAAATTACGTATGTAACTATTCTTTAGATGTATTTGTAAATGTAAAGTAATAAATATAAACACGGGAAATCTATGGAGGTTTATTTTTGATGTGGGGTACTAAAGGCATAATTAACTGACACCTCTCGATATTATCAGATTTCATGCTGCAGTTATAATTAGTACTATTAGATATGTACCTATATAGTACGAGTTTCTTTAGTGTGCCAAAAAATTGCTCGAAATCTACAGCAGATGGAGAATAAATTAATTGCCTTCCATTTAAAAATTAGAAAACTAAGTAAAAGATACGATGAAATAATCGTATTCAGCATAAAACTATTTAAACATTTCAGCTGTTTACTTTCTTTTTAATAAAACAACTAAACGAAGTTAAAGATCATGGAAAAATTCAATAGAACCTCGATTATCCGGATCATTCGCGTATGCTTTGCACGGATAATCGAAAAACGTAAATAGCAATACTTTGGATTAATAACGTCTTTTTACTGTTTCTCGCTTACAAGTTTCAGAATGCAAGTCTTTGTAATGAGTAGAAATTATTGCCAGTTGACACGTTTTTACAATTTCATCGTCGGCCCATAGGATCGAACATTAAATTTCGAGCTCATAATCACTACACGGACAATCGGAGTTATAAGTGGAAATGGTCAAATCGGCGTTAGTGAATTATTGGGGTTGTACTATTCTAAACTAGCATTACGACGATCTGTGCCATGTGCCCACCAAATCTAAAAAAAAACGATTTACAGCACCTCTGTGTGAAATACCGGATGTATCAACGATTTTCTGTTTATATATGATAAAGAAAGGATCATACCCAATTAAAAACCATGACAAGCTTATCAACCGCTGTTTGGTTGTTCTACAAACTAACAGTCAGCTTGGACCTTGATTTATAACCAGAGGATGAGTTCTGTTTATATAAAAATCATATTATTTACACTAAAATATTTTGGATGGGAAAATAAAGTTCCTCCTCTGACTTACTGTCTTGTACCATTGTACTATTTTCTGCAAATTTTGAATTTTAAACGTAAAGGCTATATTTTATTGTATTAATTTGACTTTTTGTATGGCACGTATCGAAGTAGTCTTTTCGACTTCGACCATTTTATACCAATTTACAATTTTCATTATAACCTCTCCATCAATCGTGACAAATCCAAAGTCATATAAAATATGTCCCATGAAACTAAATTTGGCGTTAAAGGAAAGTCGAGTAAGTACCTATGTCACACCGGATGGATGTAAACATGATAACCCGAAAACGGCACAACCTGCAAGACTGATTTCTTCCACAGTTCGTGTGGAATATTAATGAAAATGCGTAACTGAAAAGATTTTGGACGCGATAGGCCACTTTCCTCTGCATGTGTCTGCTGATTTGTATTCAGACTATCAACAACAGATATTAAACGGTCTTATACCACCCCAACAGAGTGGCGTAGCGGCACAATGACGGATGGCCGAACCTGAGGTTACGAGTTCGAATCTCGGTCATGGCTATGGAATTTTTAAAAAGTTATTGAAACATGTAGATACCAATTTCTATCCATTTAATGGTAATGTTTTACTATATTTTTTATTCTTTCGCTTATCTCTGATTTATATCTTCTCTTTTAGTTTAAAGTTTAAAACTGAGTTATGACACTGTAACAGGAAGTAAAACTGCACTGTTAGCACCACTACACGTAAAAATAGGTTATACTACAAAGATACCTGACAAATTCTGGGAAAATTGTTAGGCACCACCTGCTATTTAAGCCTGAAGATGTTATGGGAAGCCAGGACGTTTTCCTCGGCTACGGAAAAGCTAGCTGAATTAAGAAACAACTAACTTAATTGCTGCAATATTTTGGCTTTAACCTGAAATTCGCGCGTTTGCGTTCAGTTTTTCAATCAAAGTACACGTATCACTGTAAAGAACTGCTTAAAGTTATTGTCTGTTGAAGGCAGCTGAATTCTTAATTATGTCACAAATTTTCAACAGATGGTAAATGAGTACGATATGCAAAACTCAATATGGTATTCCTACATAAATTATAATTGAATGCAGACAGGTGCTGGAGACCCAAGCAGCTCCAGTTTCTCATGTCATGAGTAATCGGCAGCGCTTTGGCCGACCCGGAAGAATTTGCTGTGATGAGTGCAACTTTTCATAGGATGACAGCCGAGTTACCAGACGGGAAAGATTGAAGGAGAAAGTCCAATGAACTCAATGATATAAAACGGCAGGGTTCTTGAAATTATGTACATTAGACCCTGGTTATTACACATAGCTTAACTTACCCCGTGGCGCTATAACCCTGAAGAGCCTTAGTTTACTTTATGAGAGCTCGCCATTTCCTTTTCTAGGTGGCCTTTTTCTCTATTCTCTTATTCCCAACCTGCTGATGTCATCTTCTACATTATCTATCCATAGTTTTCTCCAAATGTCCTTCTTTCCTTTGGTTTGCCTCTACCTATACAATTTCTTAGTGGCTGATATGCCAGGCATCCTTTCTACATGTTCGAGCCATATAGTAGCCTAGATTCTTTATTTCAGTGACCAAATCAGGCTGTTCATAAGCGTTATAGAGTTATTTGGTAGGATACTACTTCACATATTCTTATAATATTTGGTCGGTAGCTGTAAGTAACCAACTTTCTGATTCATAGATAAGAGTTGAACGAATCACCGATCGTTAGAGTCTTCATTTTGTTTTCTGGCAGGTGCTCAAGTCCAAACCAGCTCCAATTATTCAGGCGCAATCGCGGCCCTTTCTCGGTCGGCCCAGAAGAACTCGCTGCTATAGGTAAGTGTGAGCGAGAGAAAGAGTCATTCAAATGCGTGCAGCATCGGTATATGGAACGTTTCACAGGATAACATCCCAATCATTCGACGGTAAAAATCTAAGAAGAGAGTCCAATAAACTCAATAACATGGAACATCATGCCTATCGAAACTGTGTACCAATATGATTGGCCAGTACTTTCTAGGATTTCTACACTCAGACTACCCCATGCTTAGAACAAACACAGCCCGCATCTCAAAAATGCCATCGCGGTAGCAACCCACAACCCTTCGCCCCGTGGCCGAGGACACCTCCCTTGTTTGAAGTACAAACATTCTTGAACCTCTTCTACTTTGTTATTGTCAATTCCTATGTTCGCCTCTACTTCCCTTTTCGCCAAATTTATTATAATTCTCCAGGGTTGATTTCCAGTTTTTCTTGAGTACTAAAACTCGCTCGAAAATGCTCATGACATGGCCTCTCCGTTACATTACATATAAGTAAAGTAGAACGTTTGCATTAGGAAAACTACTGCAAACAGCCGAAACTTGCGTTGCGTAATAGATCCAAGGGCAAACATGTCTAAAAGACATAAATATTCTTACTTCATTGGTTTATAGTTCCAAACTGTAAAAATACTAGCGTAATAACCTCACAAAATACATTTATACAGTGCACGGCAACGAAAACCGTAGCAAACGGTGGTTTGCTGCTGCAAGAGGCATTAACATTTCAAAGTTCAAACGCAATGAGTGGGACAGTGCATGATATAATTGCGATATAACTTGTTAGAGTGAGACAATAATCTTACGAATCTCGGGCGAAACTAAATAAAACCTACGGTCCTATACGTTACCGCTCCTTAGCGATAACCTCACCACATTTACTTATTCCTGACGTCAAACCACGTTTCTCGTCAAGTGACAAATTTTTAATACTGGCTGATCAATTTATATCATTCTTTTGTTTTGGATCTACATTAAATCTTATTTTTTGTTTTAATGTGAAATGTATCCAATTTGGCTTTGATTAAACAAGTTTTCCTTTAAAACTGTCAACCATTGCAAGTACCCTATTGACGCCTGACATGCAGCGCGCGGTAACTTGTTGATACGACCTAGTGATGAGCGAGTCTTGGAGCAGTTAGCCACCGCGCATCCCTATCTGATTTCCTCCAGGCGAACATCCAGATTATAGAGGCCGAGGAGGGTATACAAAGAAGATGCTCGGCCTGTAGAAGACATTTGAATTCAGCGACAGTTCAGTTCAGCTCCAACTGGAGGAGCCAACAACTCCTGCCGCGTGCAGTCAGAAAAGGCTTTCCCGTCGAGCCCGAAGCAAGGCGAATTTCCGCTAGAGTAAACATCTGAAGCTCCATTTTCCTCTAGCGAAATAGGTCCGTCGAACCAATCCGGACTTCGCCTTACCCTGAAAGGCGAGCCATTGCCAGTCCGAGATGCAGGTCAACGTACTTACCAGTAGAACCCTTCCAGGGCCTTAACCACTCTCCTTAACCTGAACCTTCCCTCTAGTTCGCCGATCTTCAATACCAGATACTTCCAAAACTTGCTCCCGGATTATTCTCCGGCTCGCCGATATAGGTACTGGTGAACTCTACTAAAACCAAACCCCGAACTTCCACGCTGGTTCGCGGATCTTCGGTACCAGAGAAAACTACCCCTAAAATCGCCCACAAGGTCACCTTTTGCATCGCCGATCTCTGTAGCGGAGGTCTACACTTTTTCCTGCTACCAGCCAGAGCTCTGTAATTACGGCGTCAAAAGCAAACTTGCGGCTCCTCCCAATTAAGCTGATCACGACGCGATAAGCACGTTCCAAGCCGAACAACCACCATAGCTAGTTAAAGGAAAAACTTACGTGGCCAGACACTTTTCCCTGGGCATCGGCGGGCTTCTGCAATGCCTCCAGGCGAAATTACAGCTCCAGCAACGAGTTTGAGCCGGCAGAAAATTTATAACCGGCGCCTCCAGAAGAAAGCTCGAGCATGCTCGGCTATTTCAAAGTAAAATTTTGCCCAGTACACAATTTTCCGACCAGCATAAATTGGCGTCAGGCGCTCCATTCCAGCAGCACTACACCCTCGACACCGGAAAAAGACCCCTAGGTGTTAACTACCCCTAAAACGACCAGACACAGACTCGATGGCGTGTCTTAATAATGCAGTAATTTAATCTTTTTAGTTCCAGGTTTAGCTTCTGGCTGCGCAACAGGGCAGAGTAAAGTCACAAAAACCCACCGAGCCCTCCTCACTGCCCCACTTAGGCGCTTGGCCGGCGTTTAATAACTCAAATTTGTTTTATTTTAAGTTCACGCTCTACATATGTTTTAAACTAAGTTAATTTACAACAAAGAAATATAATACAAAAGATAATATACTTGATTTTTCTGAAGTGTTCTGAATCTAACCAATCGACGCAATCAGCGAACTCTTGGCTACTGGCTAGACAAAAGCACGTATATACGAAAAAGCAATGAAAGTACAGAAATTGCATCGCATTACAATATACAGTGCAGAGTTATATTGTGGCAGTTTTGACAGCCGAATTCGCAACCTTTCTTATAAAGCTGCAGTATGGTTTCTATTTTTTTTCTAATTCTGCAAGACTTTTTCTTTACTCTAAGGTTTTGTGCAAATCTTATGAAATAATTAGATGTTTAATCATTTCAGCCTCAGCTTTACTGTTCTAACTTTCTTCTTAATAGATTCTCATAGCTCTTTCATTGGTGATTTGTCGTTAATTTATTCGACATTTGTTTTCGCTATGTTGTTTTCTCCTAGTGGTGTTGTTATCCTCCGGTCTGTTTTCGTTATTGTTACATTTTTTTGCAAATATTCTCTTCAGTTTTTGAACACTTTTGGTTTCTTCATTTATAAACTTTCTTTTTTTGATCTTAACGTGGTTCAGTATCGGTTTTCTTTTTGCTCTCATGTTCTTATATACAATTATAACTAAGTATTAAATAAATGTCTCTTGTTTGAAGCTTTCACAGTTACTTGAATTATCAATATTAAAATCAAATTTCAAGCTAGATTCAGTGATTTTGAAGAGACTAGATACAAATATCGCATTAACATATTACCTACTTTTACGCTATCAAGATGTACAAAATGCATTTTTATACATCTTCTCCTGTAATACAGCATACGTGTTGCGGGACGAAAGTGTCCAACGATTTCGCTGTGGCGCATTTCGGGTCATCTAAATAGTTTTAGTAGCTTTTGGATTCACGAGTGGCGTTCCTTTCTTTCGAAAACTTTTCAAGCGCAGTTTCGGAATGAGGCTTTTTCCGGCCTCCATTTCCTTTGCAGAAATTTTGAGAATTTTGATATTGCCTCCGCAGCTACCCTACATGTTTTGTTCGGGGTTTCCTTTTGCTCTTGAAGAAAATCGTCGCTTATGGAGCAGATTCGGTCTGATTGGGACGGTGTGTAGCTGCTTCTGTCTGTTCACTGCAGGATATGGTAGCTTTCTCAAAGTAAGATATCTGCTGGTCGTTTACTCTCTGAGGTAGGATTAGATTATATTTGTTTCTGTAGATTTATTTGCAAACCTTTTTTTATTTTTTCCTTTTCTTTTTGTCTTTTCTTCTCGTTTTGATTCGTTCTCTGTTCAATTCACTTGTAATCGTGCGTTTTTAAATATATTTCCCTTTTTTTATAGTTCGTCTGAGAGAATTTATAAATTTAAAAAATGCTAAAATGATATAGTGAGTTATCTGTTTAGCATCTCCCTTCCCCAAATATTATTTAATGACTTCCTTTGCTGTCAAGTTATACTTCTAAGAATCCCAAATAAATAAATAAATAAATAAATAAATAAATAAATTTTAATTTATTGATTTTAATGTGTTAATTTACAGAAAATTTTCCAATTTAAGCTTATTTGCCTAATTGATAATTTTGTTCCATATTTGTTTGGAGATTAACTTAGTTTAGAGGTTTTAAATGTTCTATCTCTATTTCTTTAGGATTTGATAAAGTCACCTGCCTGTAGAGTTTTATTTGCGCTTGGGCGGGCGAAAATTAAAAAAAAAAGGTTTGATAGATTTTAGCGTCGTAACCAAAATCGTAAAAATTACGTATGATTCTAATAACAGTAATAGTCACTAAAATGACGTACTATTATTCTATTTGAACCTTTAAGTGAATGAATGAGCTGCTAAATTATGAAAACGTTTTGATTTTTCTTGGAAAATAGGATTCCGAGTCGTTATACTTTTAGTATCCCTATTAATTTAGCTATCAGTTCTTATTTCGAAATAATTACTGTTTTTCTTGAAAGCCTGATCGTTTACATGAAAATTACATAACTACGGTTCATACGACTAATTAGAATATCAGCATGCGAGTTCCATTGTTATCTGCACCAATATACCACTCGAACAACATGCTATTCGTAGAACGATAAACAGTCAAAATTACACACAAGAATCAAATTATATAGAATTTGACACAGTCAAGGATCACAGCCTTCAGACCCAATTACACTACAGCCACAACGCTTAATTAGACCCCTCTATGAACAGCACAGGATCTATGGTATTAGATTTGAATAACTATAAAGGAGCGTCATGAGATGTTATCACATTTTGCCCGAAAATGTTACAATTCACAGTTTTGTCAATTTCTTGTTTAGCAGTTCTGGTTGTGAGTTATTTGTATTCTTTCAGATTTGCTTGTTCTAATGTAAATGTTTAGGCTAGTCAGTGTGGACACAGGCCAACGGAACTGATAAATGCAGAAAGCCAGTGTGACACCGATTTTAAGGACAGTATCATAGAACGGGTGGAGCACAAGGCTAAGAGCCTTTTCGAAAGGGCAAAGCAGGAACTTGGGATAAAATCTGATTCTGCTGTGCAGCCTAGAAAAGTAATGCAAATTTGTGTGAAATATAAGTATAAAATTACATTAATTTTTGTTACAGTGTGAATATTACTACTGCATATTCGACAAACTGCAAATGGTACGTACAAGTCACACTGTTTCTTTTGGAAATAATTAATGATTTTACTAGGTTAATCAACTTAATCTGCCAGATTTGAGTTTGATACAGTCGTGGACAAATCATTATATTGATGAACCCAACAGGGTAGATCTGAACAACCAGGTTACGACTTGTTTTCGCCTTCTTGCCACCAGTGCTATAAATATACAGAATAGCTGTGAGACAGCTTTGCATCTTATGATGTGCTTGCATTCTGCTGACAAGGTACTATAACATAGTAGTCTATTTGTAATATTCTAATCAAATGTAATTTCTAGTGTGAAACCTTCAAGTTCCCTTGAACACCTAGAAGCGATCATGGCAAAAGAAACGATTATTTTAGCTACCCGCATCCTCGTTTCGTTAAGTTTGTAGTTTAATAAAATGTAATCAAACCTGGAGTTTAATAGTAGCAATTATTCATTATTTATTACTTAGATTAGTGAATGAAAGTAACAATTAATATTGAAAATTATCCCGGCAATCTTAATTATAAAATTATACCATACAACACATTTTCTGTGTAGAATTTGACCACAAAATTAAGTATAAAGTGAAATATACCAAGTACAATCCGAATTAGATGAATTTATTGTACGTGAAATTACAATGAGAATAAACAGCATGGCGGTAAAAATATTTAAATTTTAACAGCGCCACCTCTAGGTTGCTTCGGCTACTTCAGTTTTCACGCGTACAATGAACGTTTCTTGAAATGTTGCTTTTCAATTAAAAGTAAGTTACTAACGGAAATGTGTATAAATAGTGATCGTATTATAGTGTCGCCAGTGTGCTTCTCGAAGGCACAAGAAAATTTAGGATACTTAAGCAAAAATCACGTTTGAGAGAGTGTGGTTACATTTTGCCGAAATTAGGGTTAAGTTTATGCAATTTTCCAATATTCATTATTACAATGGAAAGCGGAAACTCAAATGTAGAAGCGTTGCAGCGGGAGATCTTTGCGTTGGAGTAAGTATTGTATTTTCCTTACTAGTCTTGCAGTTACTTCACATTAATTTTCGATAACATAACCTCAAAATACGTACATCAACGTATCTGTATAATGGTTATTTTTCAGTGATCTTTACGTTGAATATGCTGAGTATCAAAAGAAATATGCAAGGCTATACATGAAGTACCAAGGGGCTCTGAACACTTTAAGAAGAACTCGAGAGGCGTTAGTTGACGTCGAACGATTAGTGAACCAGTACAAGGATTCGTCGGTAACCCTTGACGAGTATCAAGCGATTACAGACAAACTAGAGGCTTTACAAATCGAATACAATCTTTTACGGGACGAATATAATAATTTTGTTAATACTGCAGAACTACGTTATCAAAACAGTTGTAAAGAATTCAACGATAAGATCCAGGCCTTGGAAGGGAGCGACACACAAAAATGTCAGCAGCAGAAAGCTGGCCCAGGCAGGCCTAGAGGTCGACCGAGCAATAGTGCCAAATTTCAAAAAATCTGTGATGAATTGAATGCAGCACAGGCCACTTTGAAAGCACAACGCGATGGATGGCAAGCAAAATGTGTTAATTTGGAATTACAAAATGCTGACATTTTGAATCGACATGATTCGCTGTTGTGTGAGGTAAGAGAAAGTTCTCAAGCATGTTGGCGTTTTAAAAATATTTGTTTTCAGGTTAATACTTTAAAGGGACAATTACAGGAACGTGATGATAAGCTACGTTGCATGCAGTTAGGAAGTAGGTCAGCTGAAATTCAAATTAAAGAACTTGAAAAGGAAATTGAATGCTTCAAACAACCGTGTGAGCCGGAAAGCCCTGGAGCACTTCACGAGCAAGCAGATGAGCTGTGTAGTGAAGAATGTAGTGTAGCGAAATCTGTTAATTTGGAATTACAAAATGCTGACATTTTGAATCGACATGATTCGCTGTTGTGTGAGGTAAGAGAAAATTCTCAAGCATGTTGGCGTTTTTAAAATATTTGTTTTCAGGTTAATACTTTAAAGGGACAATTACAGGAACGTGATGATAAGCTACGTTGCATGCAGTTAGGAAGTAGTTCAGCTGAAAGTCAAATTAAAAAACTTGAAAAGGAAATTGAATGCTTCAAACAACCGTGTGAGCTGGAAAGTTCTGGAGCACTTCACGAGCAAGCAGATGAGCTGTTTAGTGAAGGATGTGCAAATAAGGATGCAATAGAAATTCAAGAAAAAATTGGGTATGAGGTAACACCAGTTAGCTCTGACATAGACGAGGATTTGTACAATGATGCCATAGAGGATGGCAGAAGTTTTCAAGTTCTGTCACTTATTCCACGTTTGTCACCATTACGATTCACACCAGAGCCAGAAAGTGATGGTAGTATAGCACAGCACAACGAAGATCTTTCGGCAGTAATTCCATGCGATGGTAGCGTGCAGACCCAAAATGACTACGTTTTTAGTAGTCCAGCACCAGTGAATCGACTGTTGCATTGTGCAATGTATACTCAAACTGACGACTTAAAGAAGTATTGTACTACGTCAACACAGACCAGATTAAGGGGTAAGTTATGTTTAGTTGAGTTTTATCGTGCTTTTTTCTGGAAGGAGCTAGTTTTTACTGTGTGACAATTAGAATATAAAAATAAAAAACTTTGCAATTTCAAGGCTCGCCAATAAGAAATAATGGAGATTGCCATCTTAATTTTTGACAAAGTTGGAATAAGTCATGATTTAGAAGCACAAAAGTCGGACATTTGTATTAATTAATTTTTTTTTCGATGTAAAATAATGTCTAAAATTACAAAAATTAGTAAAATGCTGATCTCGATTTACTTAATATTTAAAATTAATAATAATCCAGCACTTGTCTACTACACAGTACTAAAATATTAAAAATGTTGCCCACAAATAACAACTTTATTCGAACACCTCAGCTGCTTATATTGCCAAACAGGATGTCTTTTTCGTTCGCTCATTTTTAATAACTAGCGTGAAGTTAATTTGAATATTAATCAACTTGCCAGCATATGCAGAAGCACGATTGCTCGCAATACATTTAAACTTCCCGATACGCCACCACTTATAAGAAACATCCCTGAAACCGCGCATTTTTTTAGGTACAAAATTTACTAATTGAGAGTTCTTAGTAATTATGCTTCTATTTATTGCCCGGACACTTTCTTGAATGAACACGAGCACCCATTTCTGACAGTAAAACCGCTGATTATTTTAGCTATTTTGCAATGGACTATGGAATCGTTTGCAATTGTGCAAAAGTGATAAGAAATATGGCTCGGACTTGAGGTATGACTCGCACTTATGGCAAAGCCCACATAATTTGAGTTTCCAGTTTCCGTTCTGCTAGGGTTTTATCTAGTCTTGCTGTCGCCATGGCATTATGTATATAAAATTTAAGTTTCTCCTGGATGCTCTTGTTTAACCCTGCAGTGATCGCGCCTAGTTTCATGGATTTCCGGTGGAGAACTTTATATAACGACTCACGGGTATTTTCTGAGAATGTTTATTTATAAATTATAAACGTTTAATAAATGTGTGGTATAAGTTACCAACTACCTTACGTACTAATTTAATAGTTAATACTCATACTACATAGTATCTGATCACTAATAACTAATACTAACAAAGGGCAAATGTAGAGACACAACAAATCCTGAATATTGCTAAATATCAATTAAATTCCTTAATTAATTAAATCACTCTCATTAGTCTCATTCTCATCAGTATCGTCCTCAACTGATTTACCTGACTCCAAGTCCATATTCGTGGAAGTAGTGCCACTACTCATACTGCTAAAACATGTAACATTTAAAATTGTACTTGTTTGTGGAGCAGCACTTTGCCGGTACTTTAGACACCGTGTGGCAGTGGATTATTACATATATTTATTACTTCTATATTGCAGGCGCCTGTGAGTGGGGAGGTCACAGCGTAAGTGAGACAGACAACCAACTCTTCTTGCGCACAGCTCACCAAGTGTGTAGAAGAGTTGGTTGTCTGTTTCACTTACGCTGTGACTAGGGTTTCCAGTCCCGGGATTCGGTCCCGGGACAGTCCCGGGATTCTACCACAAAAACCGAGTCCCGGGACCACAGCCAGCCCAGGCGAAGTCCCGGGACCATGTCAACATGCGTGCGTATACTCGATATCAGAGAATTAGGACGGGTATTCACCGGCGTCCGGCGTATTACTCATGCCTCTTGCACATTCTGCATTATTTGCATTTTGCGTAGGCAGGAGAGGTATTGTTTTCGGTAGGTTAGAATTAAACCTGTGTGTTGTTTCAGCCACATTTGCATATCTTCTTCTATTTATGTATTTGTATGTTTTTTTGTTGGATTTAGATATGTGCGAAGAAGCTGAATAATTTATATTTTTGGGTTTTAAGTGCGTTCGTTATTTGTCTGCTAAATTACAGTTAGAATGAATTCCGATTTGCAACCTACCTTCATTCTACATTTAAAAAAATAACGATATGAAGTCACCATGGCAACAGTTTTATATATTGAAGATAAACAATTGGCGAAATGTAAAGTTGGTTCCTACAAAATCATTGTAATCAGAGGCAACTTGATGAAAGGATTACACACGCACTTTGCAGTTCAAACAAAAGCCAAAGATGAAGAGCGACAGACATTTTTAGTACCGGCAGAAATCAGAGAAGTTGTAGACGAGCCCCAACACAAAATTATCAGCACAGAAATACTTTATTTAACTTAAAACACTTGTTTTTCTTTGGAAATTTCATTCGGAAATTTCACCTGTACACTTTCTTTTTCGGGACCATTTTCGGGATCTTCGGGACTAGTCCCGGGACCTGAAATTTTCCTCGTAAGTCCCGAAAACACTTTTGGTCCCGGGACTTGGAAACCCTAGCTGTGACCTCCCCACTCATAGGCGCTAGCAATATAACGAGAGATCAATAAAAAAACCAATTAGGGCAGGCTGTGATATGTGTTATACGTTTGGCAGTACTGAAGTGTATTGTCAGTCGATGTCAAATTCGAGATTAGTAGGTTAGGTTCTGTTGGTTGTTCTTGAATTTGACATCGACTGACAATACACTTCAGTTCTGCCAAACGTATAACACATATTATATATTATTGCTCTCTTATTAGAAGTAATAAATATATGTAATAATCCACTGCCACACCGTGTCTAAAGTACCGGCAAAGTGCTGCTACACAAACAAGTACAATTTTAAATGTTACATGTTGTTTGTAATATATTTTTAGGACTGTAATATTATAACATTATACTTATATTACATTACATTTGTAATATTTCAAGTGCAGAACTCTACAGACGTTGTCCTGCCTGAACGTTGGTATGCTATTAGCGGGTTCAGCAAACGTTTTTACGATATTCGAATTTTCAATTTTTCTCATTTTAAAAAATATTGGGGGCGGTGGGGGGGGGTTGAAACTTTGGGTTTATATGTTCTTATATGCGAGAAATCTTAAAAAAATTAAAAGAGAGAAATTTGTCAAAAAAAAATTCCTAGAACCCGATTGAAGCGTCACCTACCGGGTCCAATTGTGAATCTAAACCATCCAGGGACCCACTCAAAAAATTTCATCAAAATCGGTCCAGCCGTTTAGAAAGAGTTCAGTCACGTACACACGTACAGAAGAATTATATACAGGCTGTTTCCTAAAAAACGCCGCAACCCATAAACTCCGTTGTTTTAAATTTTAGACCCAACAAACTATATATATTCTTAAATGGCAAGACGAGAGCTACATTTTGACATTGCCCGTTCGTAAATATCTTTCAATAAAAAAAAAACTGTTTTGAGCAAATGGAACACTATATATTTTTACATATTTGGATTCAGGATGAAATTTTGCATGCAGTAGTATGCTTCATTTGTTTCTTCAAAGCTCCATAGTTTCTCAAATTTTCTTCAATTCTTCCAAATTTGCGAGTTTCTGGAACTTCTCTGTTCGGAAAGCTACGATTTTTATTGCATTCGAAATAGACTTGCAGCATGTCAGTTAGTTGATTGTTCTCCATGATTTGTTATTTAACAAAAAATAATACGACAAAATTAATAAAAATACAAGAGAAACTGCGACACTGACGCTTAAATGACGTTTATTGTGTTGTGTATTCTGATTGTTTTTCTCGGCACACTTGAAAATTTTATGGTACTGTACGACTGTCTACATGCAATATTAAAAAATTATTTTAAACATTTCTAAATGTCCAAAAAACAGATGAAGCATACTACTGCATGCAGAATTTCATCCTGAATCCAAATATGTCAAAATATACAGGGTGTTCCATTTAAAATAAAAAAGTTGAACATCGTTGCTCAAAACAGTTGAAAGATAGCCCTTGTCTTGTCATTTAAGAATATATATAGTTTGTTGGGTCTAAAATTTAAAACAACGGAGTTATGGATTGCGACGTTTTTTAGGAAACAGCCTGTATATAAAGAAAATAACAATTTAAATGTAACACTGAATAAGCAGTCACCCAGATAAATTAATTGTTTATCGGGAAGAAAAATTGGCTGCCGAAATTTGTGGAAATAAACAATAAGCAATAAATTGCATCTGTCAGAATTTACAAAAAAAATATGATGGCTCCGACTCCAGAGATTGGGAGTATTTATATTGTTTGTATATTATTTTTCAACTTGTTTCCATTTTTGAAAAATTAACTTAACATTAACTTGGAGAATGTTAATAATAATACATACTTATATACATATTAAGAAACAATCTTAATAAGACAAAGAAAATAACAAAATGATATAAGCAACGTGGTATACCGATGCGACCATAATTATGTATAACAGCAATGAGATAGCATGAACAAAAGCACATAAGACTTGAGTGAGAAAGAGATAACTGTTCAAAAAAGTTATTTTAGTAGGCATGTTTAGTTGACGTATGCCATAATTAAAATGAGCGTCAAGTCTACTCAAATATTTGTTTTTATGTTCATCTCTTTTTTCAAGCATTGGATTCTGTCTTTATTCATGTTGTCTTATTGCTGTTATATACAGGGTGCCTAAAATTGTACGTAACATGGCAATTCCATGCACCTAGGTGCAATAGCTACTTGTTGCCTAGCTACCAAAGTAATTATTGCATTTGTTATTTCGGTTACTCTTATGGTCTTATGAACTTTTTCCAACTCATGGAATTGCCACGTTCCGTACAATTTTAGGCAAGCTGTATAATTATGGCCCATTGGTATTTTGGCAGGAACTGTTCTCAGTCCAGCTATTTTTTTTATTCTACATTTTTATAAAATTCGAATTGAGCATCTTCACTTACCAATCAATTATACTAGTTAGATTAGCTTTATAATATTTGTAAATGAGGCTATAAATACTCGTTTAAATACCCATTTTGGGTATTTACCCGGGTAAATACCCCGGGTATTTACCCGTAAAAATAAATACCCGGGTAATTTACATCACTACGCACAACCCTTTAACAAATTCCCACTCAATAACGTATTCATCGGGTCTGTGAGACTTGGCGCGACCACTGCAGGGTTAATTTGGGGATTATCTTCTTCTTTCTCCTCTCGCTCCTGTGGAGCATAGGGCATCAATGATGGTTTCAAAAGCTTGGGTTTCCGATAGCCGGGTTGCTACTCCGGCATATCGTCGGTCGGTTGTCTTGTTATCTCTTCTACTAGGTTCTTCCATTTCTCTCTATCTCTTGCTATTTTTTTATTTCTCCCCATGTTTTGTTGCTCTTTCAAATCTCTCTTTGAAGACTTCATGTATTTAGGGGTCTGCCTGGATTTCTTTTCCCACTTCCACAGTAATCTAAAGCTTGTCTTGGTATGCTGTTCCTTGGTTTCCGCAGCGTGTGTCCGATCCATTTCCACTTGCGTCTTTTTATGGTTTTTTCAGTTTGTTTTTCTCCTGTTCTCCTCCACAGTTCTTTGTTGGTGATTCTGTTTGGCCAAAATATGTTATATTTATTTATAAATATCTGGATCTTTTTCAAATGTGTGTTTGTTTTCCACGTTTCGGAACTGTATAGGAGTATGCTCTTTAATTTAGTTTGAAGTGCAATGTTCTTTGATGCCTATACTTCGTTTAAAGTGCTGAAAGTGTTGCTTGCCAAGATGATTCGTCTAGCCACATCTCTTGTTGTTCCACGTTGGAGGGTGAGAATGCTACCGAGGTAGCAGAACTCTTCTGTTTCTTTTATCCTTTTTCCCTCTATGAGTACACTGTTCTCGTTGTTTGGGTTCTTTTGTCAGTAGTTTTGTTTTGTTTATGTGTAGTCGTACTTGTTTTGCTGCGTGATCTAACTTGTTTGCATTTCTTTGCATAAGTTGTTTGTTTGTCGTCTGTAAATTCTAAGTCTTCAAGTTTGGTGAGAGTTCCCCAGTTTATTCCTGTTCAGCCATCCACGGTGTTTTCCATCAGCCAGTCAACTAAGATAAGGAAGAGCACTGGTGATAGTATACAACCTTGTTTCACTCCTGATTCTATGCTTATAGGTTGTAGTAGTTCTCCATCATGTTCGATTCTTGCAGTATATTCGTTGTATAAGGTTCTTATTACTCTTAGGAATTTATCTGGGATTCCGTATTGCTCCAAGATGCACCACATTTTCCTCTATCCACCGAGTCAAAGACTTTGTAGAAATCTATAAACAATATGTGTATGTCTTTGTTCATCTCGGTAGCCTGTTCTAATATTATTTTAACAGCCGTATTCATAGTCGTTCGCTAGCAGCTCGCCGGCTTTCGTTATGAAGAGTATGTTGGCGGCACTGTACGTCTATGTCAAATTCGAGGTTAGCAGGTTAGATTTTGTGTCAATTTCTGTCAAAACTGACGGAAAACCTAACCTGCTAACCTCGAATTTGACATAGACGTACAGTGCCGCCAACATACTATTCATAACGAAACTCCGGCGGCTCGCCGGCGAGCCACTGGCGAACGACTATGAATACGGCTGTTAGTGTACCGATGTGGTCTGTGCATGATCTTTGCGGTCTGTATCCTGCTTGGTTTTCTCTCAATTTTCCGTCGATACCGCTCCTCATTCTTTCTAACATTATTTTGGTAAGAATCTTGCTTACTACACATAGTAATGTGATTGGTTTCCAGTTTTCACATTTTTTTAGACTTCCTTTCTTTGGTAGTTTGATGATTATTCCTTGTAGCCAATCTCTAAGTATTTGTGCTTCCTCCCAGATTTTGTTCATTAGTATATGTAATACTTCTACTGACAGATCTAGATGTGCTTTTATAAGTTTTGCAGTTTTGCATTCTTCAAAGTCATAATTGCTCGTCTTATTTCGTCTTTTGTAAAGTTTTCTTCGATGTTTATTTTCTCTGCTGGTTCTCCCCTTGGTTCCAATGTTCCTTTTTCTCTTGTTTTCTGTTTGTAAATTTCTTGAAAATGTTCAATCCATCTTTCTTGTATTTCTGATTGTGTTTTAAGTGTTTCGCCATTTTTCTCTTCTAGTTTTGCTGATGGTATATATTTTCTTCCTCCCAGTTCTTCGTGATGTCGTATAGCTCCTTGATGTTGTTTCTTCTTGCTGTTTCTTCAGCGTTGCATGCTAGGTTTTCTATGTATTGTCTTTTATCATTCTTTACTCCTTTCTTAACTTCAGCATGTTTTTTCTTGTATTCTGTTTGTAATACTTCTTTTTGTGCTTCGTTTGTTGTAGACAGTATTTTTAGTTTAATGTGTTTTCTTTCTTCTATTTTCCTTTTTGTCTCTCTACTTATCCATTTCTTGTCTCTTTTATTTTTATATCCTATTACTGACTTGGCGGCAGTGATGTTAAATTTCGGAAACTTATTGATTGTTGCGAATATTCGCGAATATTTCTGAAATATTTGATATTTACTGAAATTTATGGAAATATTGAATTTTTCTCTAAAAATGGATTTTTCGTACTTGGATTACATAATGTTTTTTTGCTTTGCTTTTAATTTTAAACAAACTGGTTTCTCAAATTTTATTCAGCAAAATTTGGTTACACGTTACACACAATTTCTAAAAAACTTAAACCACTATAACAAGTAAAAATAGTAGAATAACATTATAAAGTACATTTGTATATAAACAAATATAACTTGTCGGAGGGTCGAGAGAAAATAAAATCCCCCAAGCTTCCTTTAAGATACTTTATTTTGTATTAATTCAGGTTCGATAAAAGCCTAGCACATACAATACAATTAACTTTGGCAGTGTTGTTCTTAAAAAGACGCTATCACTGGAAGCTTGCTTGAAGATTTGATGGCGCGAGACTTTATGCGAGCGCCGTTGGAATTTGATTAGCGAGCGGTACGCTTGGCGCCCTCTCTTGATGTTGGCTGAAACTGCTGAGTGGTGTGGAACCGTGCTGGAGGCTTTATGCGAGCGCCGTTGGAATGCGACTAGCGAGCTGTACGCTTGGCGCCCTCTCTTGGCGTGGGCTGGGACTGTTGAGAGGTGTAGATCCATGCTGCCTGCGCGCGCTAGGAGTTACAAACTCCCCCTCTGCCTCCAAGGCATCCCGACGTAGGTGGCAGGAAAGACTAGTTTTTCCTTGGTCTCCCCCTCCTTCTTATCGGCTGCACCGGATCCTGGTTGTTGGGTCCCTGGAATGGCCGTAGCGCCGAGGTGTGATATTTTCCGAGACGAGTGTTTGGATGATCCCTGGTGGCAACCTCGTATGACGTTGGCGATACTTGTTGGAGTATTACGTAAGGACCATCTCTTCTTGGCATGAATTTAGCAGCTACCCCTTTGGCAGCGTTGCTAAGCGGATGTGACGTAATCAGTACTAGATCTCCTGGTTTGTACTGCGGTGCTTCTCTCCGGGTTGCGTCGGCGTAGTCCTTATTCTTGTCCTGGTGTTGTTCTTGGATGAGTTTCGCCTGGCGGAGGGTATCCGTTAGTAGAACCAGATGTGGCGTGATTTCAGGTATAACATTTTCAGACTGGATGATGACACGCTGATCCCTGGTGACATCGTCTGTTGTGCGGAATTCTCTTCCGAACGTGAGGTATGAAGCGGGTTGTCCAGTTGATCGGCAGCGAGCGGTGTTTATGGCGAACCGTATGGGTGCCAAATTGGTAGGCCAGCTGCTATGGTCGCCCATTCTTGGTAGTGGATAGTTGTCACTGATGGTTACCTTATTTAAATTTCGGTAGTCGATGCACACTCTTACCCCTTGGGTTTGGGAACCAGAACTACTGGGGCGGCCCATGCAGACTCGCACTCTTCTATGACGTCCTGGTCTAGCATGTCCTGCAGTTCTGCTTTCAGTATTTCCTGCTTGTGAAACGGCATGCGGTACGGAGGAACGGCTACTGGACGATGGTCCAGGGTCTCTATTCTGTGTTCCGCGAACGATGTGGCCTCTCCCCCTGGCTGGAAGACGATTGAGTGGGCTTCAATTATCTTGTTGATCATTTTCCGGTGGTGTAGCTCCAGGGCTTGTCCTTCTTCGGGACGTAGCACAAGGTGTTCCACCTGGATCATTAGGAATTCCATGGCTTTGTCGTCCATAATCCTCCGTGGTGAGTGTGGGAAAATGGTTGGGTTGGCTAAAGTTGCTCCTTCGTCCATTTGCGGGTAAAACTCGGAGATGCTATCCGCGAATATAGCGTATAAATCGGGATTGATCTCGTGGTTTAACTTGGGTGTAATGGGAGAAGAGTCCGGTCCAAAGAGCTTCTTGTTTTTGACGGCTAGCCATCGAGGGTCACTCCGAGGAGGTGTCGATGCTGTCGCGTAATGCACTGACTGCTGGCACTCTTGCAGACGGTACTTCGTGAAAAATGAAGGTGGTGCCTCAGGCAAGAATGGATAGGCCGTGTTCATGTCCTCGGAAAACTGATAACATCTCCTGGATAAGTTTAGGATCATCCCGGCTTCTTCCAGGAAGTCCATTCCGAGAAGAGTCCTATTTGGGGCGTCCGGAAGGATGATGAACTCGGTCGTGATTGTTTTATTCTGAAGTCGCACAGGGATGATTGTACTGAGAACGCGCTGTCTTCTACTAACACCATCCGCTAGGACTACGTTGGCTTCTTTTTTAATGAAATGGCAGCTGTGTTTCCTTAGCACACTGTATAGCGTGGAGCCGGCTACGCTTTGTTTGGCGCCGGTGGCCAAATATGCGCCTCCCTGTGTTTCGCAGACCACGATCGGGACCATCGGTCGGATCCTCTCAGGTCGCACCAAGCTGGCGGAGGCAAGATAAAATCCCATATCAGCGGTGTCCTCGGTTCGTGGATTGCAGCGTGAGCATTTGCTGCGGATCGTCCCTGGCTGTCCACATCCAAAACATTTTATTTCTGCTGCCGGTGGTCTGTGTGTTGGAGCTGAAGGACGTTCAAGGGGTTTTGAATTGTTCGCCCCGTCTTTCTTCCGCTTTCGGCACTCCTCCTTCGTGTGGCCGAAGTACCTGCAGTACGTGCACCTGTTTCTTGGTCCGGCTGTGCTGGAAGACGTGTCTCGTTTTATTTCTGGGGTCTCGTAATCTTCGACCTTTCGGAGTTCGTCTTGGAGCTGGTCGAATGTATTGAACGAGTTCCTAGGGATGCTCTTCCTCACTCGCTGGTTCAGAAGTCCATAAGATCATATGCAGCTGGAGTTCTTCGTTCGGCCGGCAACTGGGCGGTATTTTAGCAATTAGTGCCCGCTTCGTACATACAAAGAGTTCTGTGGGTGTGGTCTCCTTCTGCTCGGTGCTGAAGATTTCTCGGAGAATTTTGTGCGGCGGCTGCGTCTGTGCATACGTGTGACGTAGTGAAGCAAGTGCTTCCTCCCATGTTTTTGTTAGATCCTTGACTCCCATCCACCAAGTAGCTGCAGGCCCCTCCAGGAGCATTGGAAGTCCTCAAAGTGCGTTCGCCTCGCTGATACCCTCGCAGTCTTTGTAGATGGCGATCGATTCGATAAATGGGTGTACATCCGTGCTACCGTTGAACCGGGCTGTGCATTGCGAAAAGGAACCAGACGTCGCAGCTCGAACTTGCTGCAGCCCCTGCAGTAGCATCCTGATGTCCTCCATCGTAATTGCTGGCTAGCGAGCTGTACGCTTGGCGCCCTCTCTTGGCGTGGGCTGGGACTGTTGAGAGGTGTAGATCCATGCTGCCTGCGCGCGCTAGGTGTTACAAACTTAAATAAACTTACGTTCACACATGTTTTACAGTGATATAACCGAGGAAATAACTTAGAAGGCAAGAAATAACCGATTGCGTCACATATGATAACATAACAGCATAACACATGTACACTTCCTGAGTTACCGATATTTACGTCACAAGCGTGGGGAATCCCCGCGCTTGGTGTCGCTAATCCCGGGGGGGGGGGGGGTTGGTAACGATCGCGGCCGATGTCGGACGTTGTTTTCCGATAGTCATTTTTGAATGCGCGGGAAGTAAAAATCCGGAAATTCCCTGAAATATTCGCGAAAATAATTCGCCTTTTTTCCGAATATTGCGAATTTGTAAGCGAATATTTCGGAAATATTTACAATTTACGCGAATTTTCGCCGTGAAATATTTCAGTAGCTTTTTCTGTTGTAGGGTGATGTATTTCATTCTGATGTTGACGAACCGTACTGTTATTGATCCACCTGTTGTTGTAATGTCCCTCGGCTCGCATTCCATCTGAAGGATTTCCCGAATAAATTTAATTACTATTTTTTCTAGATCGAAGAAGTTCTTTTTATCTGTTTTTATTCCTCTTATTATTATATTTCTTTTTTTGGCTTCTTTTTCTATTGCGTTTATTTTCCTTTCAATCTGAACCATTCTGGTTTAGTTTTTTAAATTTTCATAGATTTTTGTCGAATTTCTTATCGATGATTCTGATTTAAATTCCTCAGCCATTTTCTGGTCTGTAAGCCCGCCCTATTACTTTTTTCAGATCTTAAATATTTTTATGTCCTACCAGTACATTAATTGAAATTAATGACACTATTTTAAGGTATCTTAGATACAAAATAAAGCTCCAGGGCAATTATTTTTTTCATAAGAGCACTAGGGTTATTATGAAAAATTAACAGTATTTGTTTCCATGGATACAACTTTATTATGCACCACTGTCACAATGAAAATTAATGACAGCTCAGCTAATGTCACAAATCTAACTTAGATCAGCTAACTAGATCAATCTTAAATACTATATCATAGTAATTAAAGTACGTTTTTTTCCTATAAAAATTTTCAAGGTCAAAGAATTTAGGGTTTATGTTGGCATAACTTGGATTCGTTTAAAAAATATATGTTGGCAAAATTTGTTTTAGTAACCTTATAGAACTAAAAATTGGTGGGAAATTTAAAATCTGGCATTAAAGTTCTATGTACATCAAAAGCTCTTGCTAATCTTTCGTAAACGTCTTCTTCTGGTGTGTTAAGATGCAGATCCAACAGTTCCTCTGCACACTTCACTACATTTAATTTTAAAAGATTCCGTTTTTTACGCGTATTCAGTTTCAAAAAAGAAAAACTGACAATTTAATTTTAAATGTCAAAGTGACAAAAGTCGTTTACAGAAAAACCTGACGAAAATAAATTTTCTAATAATTTAAAAAAAGCAGTTTTGCCAATTTTATCTTGACCTTGAAAATTTTTATAGGAAAAAAACGTACTATATATGAATTGAATATGAATATGAATTAGGTAAGAAAATTGGTAGGACATAAAACCTTGAAGGCACCACGGGCATTATGAACTAAGAGCCCGTGATTGTTGTACACACCTCGGGCCAAAGGCCCTCGGTTAGTACACTAAGAATCTTGGGCTCTTATTTTACTCATAATGCCCTTGGTACCTTAATAACTATAATATTTCTTCGTTCATTTTATTTTCTCCCGTTCTCTGTTTCGTATAGGTTTTGTTTATGTGGTGCACTTTTTAATGCAGGTTAGGTTGTTTTACTTACTTTTACTTGACCGGGTTGGTTTAATTGTTATTTATTTCGTCGCGGGTTTATTCTGTGCCGCTATTTTATTCTTTGCTCGTTGCTGCTTCAGCTTTTCGCGCTCTTTTTTAAATATTCGTGTTATGTTTGACGTATTGTGCGCCGGTCGGCCAACCTTTGACTTCTTATCGGGTGGTGATGTTTCCGTGTATGTCCTTTAATTAGTTGAAGCGCTCCTGCCGTGGTGTTTAAAGTTTTTGATATTTTTCTTTTGTCGCTTACTGTTATTCCTATACCAGCTGCTGCTGCCAGCTGTTTTGCCGCGATAGTTGGTCTTGCATCCGTGATAGCGCTCGAATTTGGGGATCATATTTGAAAATAAATGTACACTAAATACAGGGTGAGTCAATATTCACTCCCCAGCCTTCGGATATCTGTTCTACAATTAAAAATTAGACAAAAATGAAGAATATTAAAATCCCGAAAGCGAAGTCGTTTTCAAGTAAAATTGAAATAAACTAATTTTTTTAAAAGTTTTGTTTAATGCCTATAAATTTAAATACAATAGAAAACGTAAAATATTAAACAAATTAAACTATCTGTGTCGAGATAAACATTATCTAAACATCTAATTCCTTAAGAAACTCTCAAAAATGTTACCATTTTCGTTAATACACGTATAATAATCTATGACTATAGTTCCTGGCAACAGAATTGAAATTATCATTTAATTCTGCTATTGGGGCAATAAAGTCATCCACTCCGGCAGGCACAGTAAAATAAACCTTTTTTTATGTACCTATCCCCATAGCCAAAAATTTATTGGAGTAAAGTCGGGAGACCGGGGTGACCACACTATTGGCCCAACCCGCCCAATCCATTTATTAGGAAAACGGCGATTCAAAATTTCTCGCCCTTGTAATGTAGCATGCGCAGGCGCATTGTGTTGAAAAAACATTGTTGCACATTGTTGTAAAGGAGTATCTTATGTATCTGAATTCATTGAGATTAAACAAAACTTTAAAAAAAAAATTTCAATTTTAGCTGAAAACAGGTTTGCTTTAGGAATTTTAGTATTCTTCATTTTTGTCTAATTTTTAATTGTAGAACAGATATCCGAGGGCTGGGAAGTGAATATTGACTCAGCCTGTATACCAATAAGGTTTTATTTACGACCTTTTTTGTATTAAATCCAACAAAAATGAAACAAAAAACATTTTAAAATCGAAATAAGACTTCAACAATACTACAGTGCCAATGAGAAGTGTTTGTTGTGTTGACTCGCTATAGATCGGCCATTGCTTCACATAATTATCTATTTCTCCAATTTTTTCATGTGTTGCTTTTTACCTTTGTTGTATCAAGATCTTGGTACAAGTTTGTAGTTGCTCGCGTAATACCTTGTCTGTCACTAGTCCAATTTCCTTTCTTGTTTTTCACTTTCACAATCTCTTGTTTTGTTGTTGTTGATTTTCGAGTACTTTCTGCGCTATTTTGGTTTTATGTTCCAGTATATCTTCTTTTGCCATTCTTCTGACAGTTTTGTTCAGTTCGGTATACTCTACTGCATCAGTTCGGTATACTCTACTGTATCTCTCTTTTTTATTTGTTTTCTCTAGCATGTTCAGTGTTCTCTGTGAAAGTTTGTTTTCTCTAGCTGTTTTCAATCTATAGGAATTAGTTGCCTGGTTTACTGCCTTTACGATGTTTCTGTGGATCTCCGTGATGTCGGTTTTGGATTCTTGTTCGCTAAGTTGTTTTGTGAGGCAGGTTTGCAATGGTGAGTATTTTCTTTAGCTCGTCTAAGTTGACACATTTAGATAAAGGTCGGTTCATTTTATTTTCCCTCTCAAGTTTCGTATTTATGTAGATATGTGCTCTCGCCAGGCCATGGTTGCTACCCGTATTAAATCTGTTCAGTACGTCCACGTCATGTATCATATGGATGTTGTTGGCCAGTATGTAATCTATCTGATTTCGAGTGTTCCCATGTCCATTTACGATTAAGTCTTTTCTCGAAAAAGGTGGTAGCATTGTTTATTAACACTTAATTTCAGTTTATTCATTGCAAAATACTCACTGAAAATCTCCATTTCCTCATTGACAGTGTCAATTAGCTCATCCACATTGTTACCTTCCAAATAAATAATAATATCGTTCACAAAACAATGATACACTTTTTCAAGTGCTCTCCCATATCGTTTATGTAAACAGCGAACAATAAGGGCCCCAAAACACTTTCCTGGGGAACTCCCATCTTGACCTCCATCGCTGTTTTATTTCTTATTCTCAAGATAGTTCTTAATCCACTCTATGCAGTTTCTTCCGATTCCATAATCCAATAGTTTATCAATTAACCTTCCTCTATCTACCGTCTCGAATGCTCTTTTCAAGTCCAGAAACACCACCACCACCGAAGCCCCCTTGTCCCTATACTGTTTCCATTCTGCAATAGCACACTGCAAGGCAGTTGCGCAACTGTACTTTTGTATGTTGTAGGAGTTGATCCGGCTTAGAACAATTTTTGAATCGCGACCATAAGAATATTTTACTAATAGTAAATAAAACTACCTCTTAAAAAAAATTGTTTTGTTGTTTTTCAAAGTATTTTACACTTACTTTTGCATTTGGTGAAACCAGTCGCCGAAGCACTTTCCCCACTCCTGAGGTACCTCAGATTTTTGTAGGTCTCTACTGCCCCATCTGGGGTTGGAAAATGTGGTTCCTTGCACTTTATCTTTAATTTTCGGAAATAGAAAAATCACAAGGCGCCAAGTCAGGACTATATGGCGGAGAATTCATTGTTTCTATTTCTTTAACCTCTAAAAATTCTGTTGTTTGCTTCACCGTATGGGAAGATGCATTGTCATGATGCAAAATAATTTTTCCTTTGGGCCTCTTTTCTCTAACTTTTTTTAACGCTTCAGGCAAACAAGTAGTTGTATACCACTCGACATCAACCGTACGTCGATCCTCCAAAGTAAGTGTTGCTACATGACCAGTTTTGGAAAAAAAATTTCCTCCATCTTCTTGCCATCAGTTCTAGTTCGTCTAACCTTTGTGGATCTAGAACACCCACTGAACCGTTTTATTCTTTTTTTCAGGGTCAAAACTGTAAATCCAGGTTTCATCTGCTGTATCACTGTTATATTTTCTCAGGGTTTTTTTGCATCAATCTACCCTTCGTTGTTTTTGGGATTTTGTCAGATTGTAGGGAATCCAACAACATATTTTTTACATGTAAAATTTTTTGTACTTGACTCACGCCAATGCCCAATGTTGCTCTAATAAAACCATAAGTTGTTCGACGGTCTTCTTCAATTAAGTGGCGGACAGCAGCAATGTTTTCTTCGGTCACAGCTGTAGATTCTCGACCTTCGCGTAATTCATCGCAGAGGTAAGAATGTGATAGTGCTACAGGCCTAGTAGGCCCATGGCTTGGTTGGCAATTTTTGCCCACTCTTTCCTATTTCTGGTTTCGGCTTCCCAATTTTGAACCTTCATGACATTCAGATCTTCTTGGACTTCCTGCTTCCACTGTGTCCTTGGTCTACCTCTCCTTCTTCTTCCTCCCACCTCTGCTTTCCATACTTTACTTGGTGTTCTTCCGTTGTCTATTCCAGCCAAATGACCCAGCCACCTAATTCGTTGTCCCTTTACTATCCCCAATAAAGTCGGTTCTTGATACAGCTCGTACAATTCCTGGTTTGTTCTTCTTTCCCACTGACCTTCTATCTTCTTTCCGCCATAGATCTTTCTGAGGATTTTTCGCTCCCATGTATTTAACATGGCCTGTTTCTGCTTTCTCAAGGTCCACACTTCACATGCATACGTTACAGTAGGTCGTATGATGGTCATATACACCCTTAATTTCACTGCCCTCGAAAACACTTTACTCGATAAGACAGAGTTCATTGCAAAAGCACTTCTCGTCTCTGCTGCCAGTCTCGCCTTTATTTCGTCACTATTACTTGGTTGTCTGAATACTATGCCCAAATAAACGAACTGTTTCACCTGCACAATAGTATATTACATACCGAAGTGGAAAGTGTTTCATCCCTGTCGAGAGATTAAGTAGTTAACTGAGACGCGTAGCATCGAGGTAAACTTTATCTCGAGACAGGAATGAAATTTTTCACCGTGGTATGTAGTCTATACTATTTTATTCGCAACCACTTTATTCTAAACAATAATTGGAAAAATTATTATACATGTATTATGGTACATGTTGTGACGCGCATGAATGGATCAACGAGATTCCCAGTGTCCCTACCTACTTAGCGGTCGGGAATGGATCGCGCATGAATGGATCAACGAGATTTCCATTGTTCCTACCTACACAGCGGTCGGGAATGGATTCATTTCTAACCGGCAATCACTTTTCCGACCGGTTGGAAAGTTACAAGTTGGGAATAGCTCATTTTCCAACTTTTTAAAAGTCAGTAATGATCTTATTACATATATGGTTGCGAATAAACTTTATTTCCTTGTGCTCCTCCATTTCAATCATTAGAAATTTGCCCTCTTCAAACATTATGTCTTCCCATACTATGTTTGTTTAGTTAATCCACAGTCCTACTTCCTGTGCTTCTTTTAGTAACCTCTTTACTACACATACTAGTTCACTTCTACTTCTTATTAGAATGGTGATGTCATCAGCGAATGCCAAGCACTGATGTGATCTTTGGTAAATTATGCCATTTCTGTTAATATTCGCTTTTCTTAAGATATTTTCCAACATCAGATTAAAAAGCAGCGGAGACAAGGGGTCCCCCTGTCTCAACCCCCCTCGCACTTTAAAAGCTGTTGATACTGCACCACACACTCTTCACTCTATTTTCTGTATCATCTAGCATCATTCTTACCTGTTGTTTTTTAGGTTATGAATTATTGCCGCTACTTCTTTCCTCTCCGGTACTTTATTCAAGTCTTGTGGCTCTTCCTCTTCATTAACATGAATATCATCTGATGGTGGTTCTACTCTGTCCTTTCCCGCATTGTTCTTCTCATTTAGTAGCTCTTTGAAGTACTGGGTCCACCTTTCTATTACTTTCGCTTGATCTCCAATTAGAAATCCTTCTTTATCTTTACAGAAAATGGTCCTTGTTTGACATCCTTTTTTCACATTCTTAATGTCTTGGTAAAAATTTCTGTGTTGTTTGTTTACATGTTTTTCCTTAATTTCACTTAGTTTCAGTATTTTAAACTTGCATTTTTATCTCTGCACGTTTTTTTACATGTCCTTCTTTGTTCCTCATATCGCCGCTTACTCTCTTCAGTTTTCTTTATTAACATGTACTTTCTTGCTTCTTCCCTCTTTCTAATTTGATCCTTACATTTATTGTCGTATCATGACTGTTCACATATCTTCTTTCTTTCTTCCTCGTTGTTTACTACACTTTTCATTGCTTTCTCAAGTGACTTCAATTTTTCGTCTATACTCCTATTTGGAGTTTCGATTTTTAATGCTTCGTATAATTTTCTTTCATAATTTACTTGGTCGTCTCTGTTATCAAACGTTATTCTTCTACTCGTTTTCTTTTGTTCTCTGCCTTGTGCTTTACTTATGGGTACTTCTTGTTGCAGCCTTACTCCAACCATAAAGCGATTGGAGTCGATATCCGCTCCTCTATAACTCCTAATATCCTTCACACATCTTTCACTGCGTAGCTCTACCAGTACATGATCTATCTGGTTCACGTAATTACCGTTGGGACTAATCCACGTGCCTTTATGTATATCTTTATGATTGTATGTGGTGCTTTTAACTTTCATATTTTTTTCCATTGTAAACAGTACAACAATTGGTTTCTTTGTGCAGGCTGAATCTTCCAATTGTAGGTCTATACACATCTTCTTGACCTATTTTGGCGTTACAATCTCCGAGTATTAATTTGAGGTCGTATTTAGGAATTTTCTCGTATTCTCTGTCTAATTTTTCAAAAAACGTTTCCTTAGTTTCTATATCCTTTTCCTCTGTCGGGCTATGAATATTAATTATACTTATTTTTTGATATTTTTCTCTTATTCGCAAGCGGCACATTCTTTCTGATATCGGTATGAAATCTATAACTGTCCCTCTGAGCCTTTTGTAAACCATGAAATCAGTCTACATCTATTATTTCAGAACCCTTTTCTTTGGTTTCTTGGAGCGCAATTATATCAATGTTGTATTTCTTTAGAACATTGACTAGTTGTTTCATTAATCCCTCCTCAAACGTATCTATGACGTTCCATGTAGCTAAAGATATGATTTCCTTTGCCTTGTATTGTTTGCCTACCCTTTTATTTGACTCATGTCCATTATCACGCCGTTTCGTTGTATGAGACTTCTTGTTTTCAAGTTGTTCTGTTAGTTTTTTAGTGGTTGTTTTTTTGTTGTTTCTTCCTGTAGCTCTTTAACCTTACTATTCCACACATATTGTTTCCCGCTTACCATCAGATGCTGTATCCAATTTTTACCGTCTTTCCTTTTCCTTTTTCTTCTTTTGCAATTTTTCGTATATTTGGTACTGGGTTTTCCGTTCCTCAGGCGTCAGGTCGTCGCTTATATATATTTCCCTTCCTTGCAATTTATATTTGTTTTTATAATTTCCAGCTTGCTTTCCAATTCTACTATATGCATACCTTCTCTGATTTTGTATGCCCTTCTTATTTGGGGTGCAATTTGGAGATCATGTTGGATAAGCATTTCTACCGTGATCTTTGTATTTTCATTGTCCTTTGAGAGTTTAGGTAGTCCCGAGACCACTATATTGTTCTCCCTTTTTGCTTTTTCCCACTGCTCAAGTGTATTGTCTGTTTTCTCTATGCGCTCTTCTAACTCTCTTTTTTCTTTACACATTCTTCCTTTTCTTTCGTAAATTTTTCGTTCTGCAGATTAACTTGCTTGTACACCTCCTTAATTTCTTTTTTCAATTCGGCAATTTACCCTGTTAATTGGTCTTTCTGCCACTTGATGATCATTTCTTAATTTTTTGTTCTCATTTCTTTAATCTCTCGGGTCATATGGGCCAACATTTGCTTTGTCTTCCATTTCTTTGCTTTGCTCTCTTTTTCGTTCTGCCTTTTCTCGTTGTTGTATTGTTGGGGATCGCACTACTATTTTACTTTTTCCAAATGCCTCTTGTTAAATTCTTCGTGCTATTTATTACTCTTCTTGCACCAACTATACCTACGCCACTGTTTTCGCTGCTCAAATGAGTAATAAGCTGGACGCCGGCGAATACCCATCCTAATTCTCTGATATCCACTGTACGCGCGCATGTTGACATGGTCCCGGGACTTGGTTTTTGTGGTAGAATCCCGGGACCGGACCACGGGACTGGAAACCCAAGTCGTGGGTTTGAGTGATGTTACTCAAGATTTAGCCATAACCAGAGTCACAAAATTTCGTTCACTCTTAAATATGCCGCAGGCATACCGTTTCTGGCTACTATAACAGAAAACGTGTGGTTGCAGCTCAAGTGTATTGGTGTTCAGGCCATAACATCGAGTTACCTTAAGATCAGTTAACTTCTTTATGTGAGCAAATTTTCCATTTATCATATAATTTAGAAGACAAGTTTTTCATTTCTGTCCAATTTCTGGCCCGAATTAAAGGATCCACTTACACAGTTACCAGATGTATTTTAATTTATGTCAGAATTCTTGTCGTATTTCCCAGATTTAATTTAATTAACAACTCGCATTCAACTTGGCATTAGAAAAAGTGTTATACAGTGAGCGCCAAATCAAAAGGTGATTGAAAGTGGTTGAAAAACATTGCAATTGGGCCAAACAAAAGTTGTCACCTGTCAGCCTTTACATTTTTTTTTAAGTAATGGCGAAAAATGCATTCCCTTATGCTATTATCAATTGATTATGTTAATACATAAATAACTATTATGTTGTTTCTTTTGTTCGCTCTAGTATTTTAAAACATTTTATTATGATAAAACTTCATTATCTTATGTAGTTTATTATTGTCACATTAGTTTGTCAGTGTTGTATATTTTTATCGAACTCAAAAAACAAATTTTTTAGATGCTCCGTTACGAGTGAACCGACTCTCAGAGAAGATCACCAAAGTGAGGAAGAACATACCAAGGAAGAGGGTGAACTGCGGTACCATTAACCACATGTTCAACTGTAAATTCTGCATGTCAACATTTACTAGGAAAGTCATTGCAGTAAACCGAAATAGATATATTATAAAACAACCAGATGGAACAAAATTATTAATTGAAAAGATGACCAAGGGAACTAAGAAGACAAAAGACGACATTACCACAAAAGCAGAGAAGGCGAGCGTCGGCACTATTAAAAATAGTGAGGAGGTTGATCTAAGTCGCGAAATAGTAGAGCCGAGGAGCGTCGATTCCGGTTACATAAGGACTGACACAGATGGTGAAAATGACTGCTCAATCACGGTTGATAAGCAGAGTATCCCAGCAAATGAAAGTGCTTTGAAAGACAAGCCGGGAAGTATTAAAAAGAAATGCCAAAGATACGTCAATTGCGCAAAGAGGAAGCGCGAAATTCGGAAACGAAAGGCAAAATGCAGAAATTGTGCGAACAATTTGGAATCCGACGACGAGTTTAGCACAACGTCTTCTCTTACTGACTACAGTGACAGTCCAAAGAGAATGGAAAAGGCATCAAATGCACTTCCATCTGCAGCTGAAAGCAACGAAAATAGACATAATAAACAAACAGTAGAACAAACGTCCTCGACCGATGTAAGTGCAAAAGGCAGTTTGGAAAGTGGAGTCCTTGATCTGTCTGTATCAAAAAATAAATCTAGTACAGCATTATCTATAACTAGTAAGGAAAGTGAAGTACTGGATCTTTCTGTATCCAAACATACATCTAGTGCACCATCATTTATAACTCATAGAGAGAGTGAAATACTAGATCTTTCTGTCTCAAAAAAAAAACCTAGCGCACCATCATCAGTGGTTAATATGATTACTAATAATCATATTAACCATATTAATGATTTTTGCACAATAGTATCTGCACCTAATGTAACTGTTGATAGAAATATGATTACTAATAATCATATTAACCATATTAATGATTTTTGCACAATAGTATCTGCACCTAATGTAACTGTTGATAGAAATGGGGAGCAAATTCAAATCAACATATCGATTCCGAATAAAATGGAACGTCCAAATAATGCAATAATAAATATTTCCGATTATTCATACGTATCCAATCCTAAAGATTCTAAGTCCAAAAATCAGGGTTCCACAAGCAGTTCCCCTTCTGAAACTAGATATGAGCCACCACAAAATCAACTAGACAACTGCAGTATGGATGAAAACCAGCAATCTACGCCATTACCATCAAAAGTCTCTGATTATAAAGCTCACGTCAGAGACGAACCGTTTGGTTACTCCAGCTTGAGCTCAAGCACACCTAACAGTATTAAATCTTGCAATAAGAGAAAAATTAAGGGTTCGTGGTGTTCCAATACCTCATATTTGAATGAACCAGGGGTTGAGATTTATACTGCACCAAAATCTCGATCACTGGAAAACAGTAAAGAAAGCACTACCGTGGATAACTGTGACTTCATCGTACCGTTATGCTCGGAAGTGACTGGTGGTGATTCCAGCAACCCTAGAACTGACAAGCTGAAAGTGTTAGAACTTTTTGGAACTGATTCAGAACTGGATACATCATTTCAGTCCGTAATTGATGTATCACAAAGTCCTAAAGTAAAGAAGAAATGCAGAAAAGTTCGAAAGAATAGTAAGAAAATACCAAAGAAAAGTTTGGCAGTTGAGGCGACTCTTGGTTTCGACGACAAAAACTACATCGTCACAAGATCGAGAAAAAGAAATGCCATAGCTGCGCAAAAGTCCGCTCTAGTTACAACGTTGAAGACGAATACTGGTGAGAAGAGTAACGCAGGTGTATCCAACCAAACTCTTGTTAGTAAGAAACGAGCTGCAGTTGCAAATAAAAAATTAGAAAATGGAAGTGTTATGAAAACTCGATCTGCGACTCGTAAAGCAGGTATAGTGAAAGTGCATGACCGACTTATGTCATGCATATTGACAAGTTGCAAGTCTCATGGAGATCAAGAAGGTTCAAGTAATTGTGTTAGAAAGTTTAATAGCTACGTCGCTGATGTAGAAGACAGCCTGCGAATCAGGGAAGCTTTTTCAGCAAAGTCGATAGAAACAGGTCGCAATGAAGATTCAGCACCGTACCATGGAAAAAAAAGGATTGCACATATGGCTAAGCATAACAACATGTCTAAATCTGCTAACTCTAAAGCAGAAATGGTGCAACAAACAAACGAATTGTCAAAGTCTTTGATTGTTGTATGTGCAAGACTTGATAATCACCGATTAGAAAATAAAAACGTCAACGGAATTCAAGCATTGAATCAGGAATTATCTGAATGCTCCGGTGTAATTAATGGCGGCGAACTAGTACCCTGCATACCAAAGCTAGACCTGACAAAAATTAAAGAACTTACAAAGCTTAGAACAACAGACGACAATAGTACAACTGATGACTTGAAATATGGAGCAAACCACAATAGTGCAAATATTAAATCACCGGAAAGTTCCTCCCGAAATAGTGGAGGTGATATTGCCGATAATAATGGAGAATATTGTAAAGATCAATCATCAAATATATTCCGCATTCTTAAAACCGCAGCAGACCAAAAAGAAGCCCTTGTAAAATCTGGTCGGATTAGTGAGAGGCCATTGGAAACTGATTCCAAAAGACGGCACCTAGTTAAGAGAATGAAGTCACCAAATAGTATAGAAGTTGACTTACTAAGTCCTGCACCACCTCACAACCCCCGGTCTGCCTTGGGGCAGTTGGAAAGTGATTCCCAAAAAGAACAGCCTAGTAAGAGGATGAAGTTACCAAATCGTAGGAATGTTGACTTACCACGTCCTGAACCACCCCACAACAAACGTTCTGCCTTGGGGCGATTGGAAAATGATTCCAAAAAAACGCACTCTATTAAAGGAATGAAGTCACCAAATAGTGGGAATGTTGACTTACCACGTCTTGAATCTCCTCAGAATAAACGGTCACCAAATAGTAGAGATGTTGACTTACCAAGTCCTGAACCATCTTCTTCTCACGACGCACTGTCTACAGTGGGGCAATTGGAAAGGGATTCCCAAAAACTGGAGCTTGGTAAAAGAATGAAGTCACCAAATAGTAAAGATGTTGACTTACCAAGTCCTGAATCAACTTCTCACAATGCACGGTCTGCCTTGGAGCAATTGGAAAATGATTCCAAAAAGGCTCACCCCATTAAAAGAATGAAGTCACCAAATAGTGGGAAGGTTAACTTACCACGTCTTAAACCTCCTCAGAACAAACGGTCACCAAATAGAGATGGTGACTTACCAAGTCCTGAACCATCTTCTCACAACGCACGGTCTACCGTGGGGCAATTGGAAAAGGATTCCCAAAAACTGGAGCTTGGTAAAAGAATGAAGTCACCAAATAATAAAGATGTTGACTTACCAAGTCCTGAACCAACTTCTCACAATGCACGGTCTGTCTTGGGGCAATTGGAAAATGATTCCAAAAAGGTTCACCCCATTAAAAGAATGAAGTCACCTAATAGTGGGAAGGTTGACTTACCACGTCTTAAACCTCCTCAGAACAAACGGTCACCAAATAGAGATGTTGACTTACCAAGTCCTGAACCAACTTCTTCTCACAACGCACGCTCTACCGTTCGGCAATTGAAAAGTGACTCCCAAAAATTGCTTCTTGGCAAAAGAATAAAGTCACCAAATAGTAAAAATGTTGACTTACCAAGTCCTGAACCAACTTCTTCTCACAACGCACGGTCTACCATGGGGCAATTGAAAAGTGACTCCCAAAAATTGCTTCTTGGCAAAAGAATAAAGTCACCAAATAGTAAAAATGTTGACTTACCAAGTCCTGAACCAACTTCTTCTCACAACGCACGGTCTACCATGGGGCAATGGGAAAGTTATTCCCAAAAACTGCACCCCGGTGAGAGAATGAAATCACCAAATAGTAGAGATGTTGACTTACCAAGTCCTGAACCACCTCCTTACAAGACGTGGTCTTCTTTGGGGTCTCCAAGGCGGTCATCACGAATTATTGACGGGGAAAGTAGCATAACAACGGAACAGATCCTGAACCGTCAGAAAGCAGCAGAACAGTTAGCTTCTTCCCGGGCAAATAGTGGCACGGAACAAATGTCTTTTAAAAGGCCGTTGTGTAAAAAAAGGAGTAGGCCTTTGCAGTCTCCAGCATCTCCAGAGCACCCAACTGAAGATGTAGAACCGGTTGCCCCTAAAATCATCCCTCTGGAACGAATATACGGATCGCCAGTAGTATTACGTGGTAAGTTTCTTTTTCGAGACCGTGGCTGTGTTAATTGATATTGTTGTAATTTCAGAAAAACCTAAACCTGAGGTGAAACAAACAGTCCCAAGAAAGGCACCCAAAATGTCACAAGGTAAGTGCTTGGTTGTTAAAGCGAATTCTTTGGCTTTGTTCCATCATTCCCAGATCCTTATTCTAATTATACTGTAAATTTTCTTATGACATCCTTTTGTTTTGCCTATGCCAATTGTCATCCTTAAAGCTATGTGCACACATGCAAAGAAATATTGTCCACATTTTGAGTTATAGTAATTTTTCACTGCTAGTTTTTTAACACTATTTAAAATATTGGTATAATACCCGTATTAAAATTTTGCAAACAAAGTCCATTAGTTCTAATATTTGCCAGAGAACTAAGTGACGGAAAGAATCAAAAGCTCTTTCGGGATTTAACAAAGTCATGTAATATAAAGGACTTTCCATTCAACCAACTGCTAAACGATTCTAAATAAAGTATTAATATGATCGACACGTGATCTCTACAGTCTGAAACCAGCTTGTTCTGGTTGTAGTAAACGTTCTAGTTGGTTCGCTAGCCTGTTATTAGTTATATTTGCTAGAATTCTGGTGATCATATTTAATAAAGTAATCCCCCTTCAATTATCACATTTGATTTACCAATATCGTTTCTTTGCTCCTTTTAAATCTCCGTTGGGTGCACCTACTTTTAAAACAAGATGAGGTGCAATGTGTCTTACAGATCAATTGCAATATGAAGGTTTCAAAAATATAAATAGCATATTTTACAACATTAGAACAAAATTCTATAAAAAAAAATTCTTTTGATGGAAGTAACAACCAAAAATAGTAATTCTCATATTAGCAATCAAACAATATCTCTCATAGACTGATTGATAATCCTAGGTATAACTTTAATTTCAGCTATATCAGATATACTGCATTGGTTTACGGCCCACAGCACGAAAATGAATAATTTCAAAATGAGCACAGAATTAATTTTTTTATTTATTGCAAAAAAGTCGGTAATTTCACACTAATAAATGCACTTAAAATGATTAGGAGTAATTATAATTTGAGTGAGAAAGGTTAGCATTAGATAAGGCAGAATCAGAAGGGTTACGTTCAGCATTTTATTAATAATTGATGTTAGGAATGGCAAACACAGCGTAATTTATGTAGCTGACAGATTTGAGTTGGGTGAAATCAATACAATGATATGAATTTTAATACAATATCTACTGAGATAATTTGTGAAGTACAGTCGTGTTCAAAAATGTGTTGTACAGAGACAGTTGTAAATTTATTGGTAATTTATTGGTGGTTGTGTTATTACTCATCAAAGATTCACACTGTATCATTAACTAAGTGGACCTAGATGTATTCTTTCAATTTTTTTTATGTATAACACTTTTCTGAACTTTGTGTAATTAATTTATATTCCTAAAGCACAAATGTTGTACAACACTTTAATGAACACGACTGTACAAAAATTATATGAGCGTTACGATTAAAAGTTTCTATTACCCACAAACGACAAGACAACTGAAGGGTAAAGGAATAGTGCAAAACAGTACGAGGAAGTAAAGATTGCAAAGAGAAAGACTATCTATCAAAGGAAACAGACATCGTGCAGTGCTAAAATAAACATCTGAAACAGTGCATTTAAAACTGAAGTGATTGAAAAGCAGAGATTTAAAGTGTAAAAGTGATAACTCCCAAGAAAAAACAGTTTAGTATTTAAACAAAAACAGTATATCAAAACTATACTTCATAAGTTAAAACATGATATCAAAACTCACTCTCATAAACACCATTCTAAATCTAGGTTACTAGGATACGAGACAGTCAATTGTTTAAGATCGAAAACAAGCTTGTAACTTTTATGTTGGGTGCAAGAAGTGTTCCCAGTTTTGGTGTAAAATTGTTAATAAAAAAGTTTTGTTGAGCCCAAAAAGTGTTGTTCGTATTCACCAGCGTGCAGAGCATCTTTGAGAGGAATTTTCGTTGTGATATCACATCCCAGTGAACAGGGATCAGCCCAGCAAGATTTCACCAGGTGCGTCATACAGCGAGGCCAAATTCAGACAAGATTTCGGGCAATTCGAGACATCGGCCAGCTAGAACCTTTTTACTACGTGTGAGCCCTACAAGTAGGAAGGAGAAGCCAGAGGTCGTCACCAAGTTGATAGGAGCCGTGGCGTCTCTTCATTGTGCGGGCCAGCATTGGAGCACCACTTCCAAAGGTAAAATTCACAGGAAAGCCGTTACAGCAGGTCCGTAAAATTTGAGCTTCATCAAGATTAGAGGGCACCAGGCCCCAGTTCCCAGAAGCTTTCCAGAGATTTTTAATCGACGAGGCGTCTTTCCATTTTGCAATTTGGACCAAAGATTTCGACCGTTTTTGCCGGAAATAGAACAAAAGCACATCAGAGCGTCGGTTTGCGTCACTGAAACACAACCAGGTTAGCCGGAAATTACGTCACATCAATTACATTGTATTTACCTGATGTTAATTTTGCCATTTTGGGTGTTGGAAGTCAAATTACGCACATTTTTATACGTGCAGATCATCTTTGTGTTTATAGTCAATTTGAGGTTAGAGTTGTCAGAAACGAATTTAAATAATTGCCTTACTAGTGAATTTTAAATAAAAAGCAAAATTTAAGGAAAACCCAAATAAATTTAACATCAAAATGGACCTTGATACAGACAAGATTAGGAGTATATTTAGAGAAGAAGTGGAGAAAATAAACCAAAAGTTTGAATTAGAAAGGAGAATAATAAAAGAAACTTGAACAAAAACTAAAATGAATGAGAAGAAAATCAACCAGTTAGATAGGAACATGAGGCGAAAACATATCGTTTTCTGTGGCATAAGAACACAAGGAAAGAATAACTATGGGGGACCTAGAAAAAGAAATAATAAAAACCATAAAGACAATAATGAATATAGACATTAAAGAAGAAAAGATTGATTTCGCAAAGAGAATAAGCAAGGGGAAATACGATAGTCCAATTTTAATTGGATTGACAACGTATAGGAAAATACTACAATTATTAACAAACCGAAAAATTTTTGCAGGAACTAATATACAGGGTGTCCCAAAAAGAATGGGACATCGATTAGATATAGATTCCTTAGGTTGTAATAAATTGATTAACCCTAATATACCTTAGTACAAAGTCCGTCCAGTAAGAAGTTACAGGGCCTTGAAGTTAAATTTTTTAGATAATTTCCGCAAATATAAATATATCGATTTCAATGTTGGTACACTTGGTTACTATTATGTACTGCACTAATACATGAACGTTCATAAACTAGACTTGATTGGTTGGAAGAGGCACTTTACCTATCTTTGAAAACGTTTTTTTGCTCTAATTTTGTTATCTCTAGCATTTTTTTTTTCAATTTTAGGTTATTATCTGAAAGGGTATTAAAAGCGTAAAAATAAGGTACTCTTAGTTTATATGCGAAAAAGCAACCGTTGACCTTAAGATGCCCATCAAAAGGTTTTGGTTGTTGTTACGACGTGCAATTATCAAGTAGCCATGATCACAAAAACAATGGATAGTGATTGTGATCTAGTAAACAACAACGATAAGTTAATTAACGACGTTGGTGACATAACAAAATTCTTTTGTGCTTACGAAAATGGCGCGACATAACGAGCATTTCAACATTTGAAGTTTCACTATGTGGCGGCATTTTCGTAAGTACAAAAGGTTTTATTTATGTCACCAACATCAGTAACTGACTTATCATTGCTGTTTACTAGATCACAATTACTACCCATTGTTTTTGTGATCATGGCTACTTGATAATTGCACGTCGTAACAACAACCAAAAACGTTTGATAGGCATTTAAGGTAAACGGTTGCTTTTACGCTTAAGAACTAAGAGTAAATTGAAAAAATGTCACAGATAACAAAATTAGAGCAAGAAAAAATTTTCAAAAGTGCATCTCAGAGTCAAATCTAGTTTATGAAAATTTTCATATTAGTATAGTATATAATAGTTCAGCATTTACACCAAAATTCAAATTGATATCTGTACATTTGCGGATATTAACAAAAAAATTAAAATAAAAAATTGAACTTCAAGGCCGTATAACTTCTTACTGGAGAAACTTTGTACAAAGATGTCATTGAAGAGAGAAAGAAATTAAAACCAGTATTAATTGAAGCAATGAAACAAGGCAAAGAAGCATATTTAAAGTATCCTTTATCTAATAGACTTGTCTGCTCGTCCGTCCGTCCGTCCGGGACGCTGTTTCAGCAGCCAAACCGTAAGAGATAGAGAAAAAAGTTATGAAAGTTATATGTTTGGAATGGTCATGTCAGCTCAGGAACCGAATTTCAGTCACGTGACACTTCCGGTTTTCGAGAAATCACAAAAAAGACCGTTTTTCAAATAAAACGCGTATCAAACAAAAATGTTTCAGTAGCCAAACGGAGCTGCGACGCTCTGCGTCGATCGGTTAGGCAACCACTTTGACACCTTCCAGGTCTGGGTACAGTTTTTATTTAATACGCGTTCTATTTGAAAAACGGCCTTTTTTGTTTTTTTAAATGGGACATTTGTCTCACTGGATTGCTTGTGATAAACTAATACTAGAAGGAAAACTTGATAAAGATCAAGAAGAAAAAGAGAAAATAAACAGTAATGAAATAACCTCAGAAAAAGAAGATGAGGAATGCAAAACTGATTTAGAAGATAACAATGAATTGGAAACTCAAGAATACTCTCAAGTAGTAGATAGCCAAGGAATAGAAGAAACTATGGAATCTAAGAAAAGAGGAAGAAGTAAACTAGGATCTGATGAAACAGAAGAAAGACAGAGATTTAAAGAAAGCACAAAACAAGATGTTCAAACCATCAACCTAATAAAGAATATAAACCAGAACCTATAGCAAAAACAAAAAACCGGGAAACCAATAAAGAGGACACTGGCAATGGACAAAGGCAAAAAATTGGTAAAGATATCAGACAATGAGGAAGAAAAAATAAAACTTAGAATAGGAACATGGAACATTAAGACACTTACATCTAAAGAGGAAGACATTATTGAAGAAATGGAAAAATATAAACTACAAATACTAGGCTTAAGTGAAAACCGGAAAAAAGGACAAGGAAGGAAACAAATGATGAATGGATACGCATTATATTACTTGGGAGTAAAACCAGATCGAGATAATAAAGAAGGAGTTGGAATAATAGTGGCGAAGGAATTAAAACTTAAAATTACAAAATTTTTACCTTTTACTTCAAGAATAATGTACATATAGATCAAGATGAGTCAAACTCTAACGATCATACAAATATATGCACCAGTTGAAGGGACAAAAGGAGAAGAGATAGAAGACTTATATGAAGAACTCTAAGAAATAATGGATTAAATAAGGAAAGAAAAGGAGAAAATAATTATCATAGAGGTGACTGGAACTCAAGAGTAGGCCTCCAATCAAGATAATCAAAGGTAACTACAGATACTAGAAAATTCGGAGAAAAGGAAAGAAATAAAAATGGGAAACGCCTACTACAGTTCTGTATAGAAAATGTATAATAGACTACATAATATATACAGAAAATATAGAAAACATATTCTTAAACATAGAAGTAGAAGTTAAAACAGAATTAACAATGGACCACAGACTGTTATTAGGAGAAATAAATCAGCACTGGCACATACAAGAAGAAATACTGCAGAATTATAATAGAAAATACTAAGAAACCAAGAATTACAAGAAAAATTCAGAAAAGAAATAAAACAGGACTTAGAGACATACAAAATAAAGATACTGAAATAACCCCAAATAAAAATGGAATATCCTCAAAGATACTCTAATAAGAAAAACAGTAGAAATCTGCGACACAACTACTATAAATGAAGATAGACAAAGCAAACAATGGTGGAATACAAAAGTGAAGGAAAAATTAATAAAAAGAAGAAAGCATGTAGGAAATATATTAAATCCAAAAATCAAGAAGATCACAATGAATATATCAAACAAAGAAATGAAGCCAAAAAAGAAGTAAGAGAATCAAAAAATAAAAGCTGGAAAATTTTCGTGAAGAACTAGAAAACTTATATCTAAACCACAATAGAAGATTTTGGAGTGTAATCAAGTCATTAAAAGGGAAAAGAAACAAGGAAATAAATGCAATGAAGGACAAAAAGAGCGACTTCCAAACTAATATTCAAAATATATTGAGGACATGGGGAGAATACTACATACACCAATTTGAAGACTACAAAGAAGAAGAGCAAGACTTACAAATAAATATGAAGGAATAAAGGGATAAACAAAATGAAGAGGAAATAAGCTACGAGGAAGTCAAAAAAGCCATCACGAAAATAAAAACTGGGAAAGCAGGGGGTCCTGATCAAATTCTTCCAGAGATGATTAAACATAGAGGAGAGGCAGTAGCTCAATGGTTACGCGAAATATTCAAGATGGCATGTAGGCAAACTGAAATACTAGAAGACTGGAAAATGAACACATACTACCCATACATAAAAAGGGGCAATGAATAACTGTGAGAACTACAGAGCAATCTGCCTGTCCTCAGTGGCTTTTAAGACCTACACAAAGATAATAGAAGTCAAATTACCAACGGAAATACTAGATAAAATGGGAAGATGAACAGGGAGCATTTTGGGAAGTGAAACAAACTGCAGATCATGTCCATCTAATAAGGAACTAATAGAAACAGCAATGAATACAGGAACGACAATCTACTTTGCATTCATAGACCTAAAGTTGGCATTTGACTGTATTACAAGGAGATTTATCTGGGAAAGTCTTACAAGAATAGAAGTATCAATACAACTCATAAATATAATCAAAAGCATATATAAACAAACTTATGGAAAGGTACAAGTAATGAGCCAAAACTCCCCAAAATTTAAGATGAAAAAACGAATTAAACAAGATGATTCGCTAAGCCCCTTTATTATTTATAATCTATATGGACCAGATACTGAAAATTACCAAAGATACGACATGAGACCTGTCTGGATAGAATCCCTTCTATATGCTGACGACATTATCCTAGTGGCAGACAATGAAAAGGAATTACAGAAATATCTCGACATATGGATAAACGAAATAGATCAAATGGAAATAGAAATAAACATGAACAAAACCAAAAGAGTGGCGGTGAATGGAAACAAAAATCCAATAAAAAATATAAGAATAACAAGCAGAGGGAAACCAATACAAGAAACAGAAATAATGGATTACCTTGGAACAACTATAATAAAGGATGGAAAAATGGATATAGATATAGCCAACAAAATTAAAAAAGCAAACCAAATATGCTATTTAATAAATCATGCAATATTAAGGAAAAAAGAAATATCTAAGGAAAATAAAACTAAAATATACAACACACTTACACCACCAATGTTAACATATTGATATGATTCAGGCTCTTACTTTGTGTTACCTATGAGTATATGTTTATAATTTATCTTTTAGTCAATTTAAATTGGCCTATTTATTTTATTTTAATATTAAAAATAATTTTTTTGGCTAGCTCCTGAAAATCAGAGTGGATTCCTTTTATCTAGATTGCTTATTTTGAAATTTGATGTTCCGATTTTAATTACGACAATTTAAAAACTTCTGTCGAATGGTACGTCAATCCAACTTTGAAAATTCAATCACTAATACTTGATTGTTACATTTGTTATATGACAATCTCAAATATTAAGTACTTTCTTAATAATTAATTCACTTTTAATCTTTATTTTATTTCAGTGCTTATTTATTACTTAAACTCACCCACCTTTTATTTGAACTTATCAATGTCCTCGGCAGAAGCCAATTCGTCCTATTCTGCTACTGATCATAAACACAACCACTCCACTCAAAACCACGGTGAAGGCTTCCAGTGATAACCAAACTGTCAAAACTGCCCAGAATCAGGAACTGACTTAACCCAGGAAAAACTAGTTTGCATAAGGAACCAGTCCATACAGCTCCTTCACAGCATGGATTCAAATAGTCCCCAGTCGTAGTTGTTTATTTTCAATATTGAATCCAAACCACTCTCCTGAAGTACGCCACCTATCAGCACCAAGAATCCCGACCAAGGACAAAACACCAGTTCTCAATTGACAAGCCCCATAAATATGATTACTCTGCCAATGACTTCCCTGTGACTCTCTTTCCGTGTAAATAGCTCGTGATAATCCAACTCAATCGACGCACAATGTTAAATGTAATTCCACAATAAACTTAATTCAGTATTTCTTTCTAATTATTTTCTTCTTATTTTTCAAATTTCCTTTTATTTCACTACACGATTTTTTTTGTCTTTATGCAACCCTTTTATATTTCAAACATTTTAACTTTTTAAATAAGGGTTATTTAATCATTTCTAGATACAAAAATTAATTACAGCTTTTCATATTCAAATTTGTTATCTTAATAATTAAAACAAAGTCCTTAACGATATTGCTTATTTTCTCCATCCAACACTCTATAAAAGCTTTATTTTGATTTCTATCTACTATGTGCAATAGTCTATCTCGATTAAGTATTTGTCATCATTTTCCAATTTCATATTTAGATATTACATTAAATTAGAATCCTTCTGTTTCTCAAACAGCCTCATATTATTAAATTATAAATTCTATTTTCTTTACTGAATATATACCAATTATTCAAATACCCAATGCATATTCAAATTGATCTTTATAATATTTAATTACTGTAATCTTTTAATCCTACTTTAAAACTAAATTTTATACCCCTGTATCCATATCATTACAATATAATACGGAAGCTATACCAATAACGCCAACACAAGAAAAGAAATTAGAGCAACAGAAATGAAATTCCTTAGAAGAATAATGGGAGTGACTAAATTAGACAAGAATAAAAACGACAACATATACCAATTCTTAAACCAATAAAAAATTTTAAATAAATTTAAAAAAAAAACAAATGAATTGGTACGGACATGTTAAGAGAATGAATACTGAAAGAAGAACAAAACCGATGATAGAAGCAAAAAGTACTAAAAGAAAGAAAATAGAAAGACCAAAAAAACACTTAGGAAAAAAGGATTGAGGAATTGATAAAAGATACAGGTTTAGGAAAAAGAGAAATAGACAAACTAGCTCTGAAGAAAAAATATGGAGAGAATTTATAAATAAACAATACCCAACATCCTAACAAGGGTAAATATGGGAACCTAGAAAGAAGAGAAGAACTTTTAAGCATTTGTCAAAAATTAGAAATTCTACAAAAACCGTATAAAAGCGACTTTTCGTATAACCAGAAGTGATATCACAGTCAAAATATTGTAGTTGTAGTCGTTCTTACATATAAAATCCATGCCCAAAGTTTCAGATTTTCAATTTTATTAGTTATCTATAATACCCTATAAAATAGAAAAAAGAGGAAAAAGAACCATTTTAGAGGTATTCAACTGGAAAATCAGCTATCTCAGATCAGTGCACATTAAAAATGTAATAAAAATGTAAAGTTTGAAAAAAATCTTTAGAGCCGTTTTTGGGAAAATCGAAAAAAGCTGAAAAATCACAAGAGTGAACACCATACTTTCACTTATGTGAGTTTGTTCAACTGTCTGGCCGTAATTATTAATGCGGAAATTCTAATTCTACGAAAAATTATAAAATGAGACAAAATCACAGCCCAGAAAATAGCTAATATAAAAAATGTAAGAAAAATCAAAAGCAATTAAAAATAAAACAAATAATAAAAAACAAACCGATTTACTTAAATATAATTACTACAAAACAAAGAAATGATAAAAATGATATAAAAAATATAGTATACAAAAATCAATTACTTAAACTAGTTGATATGTGGATAGATAACACTAGACAACAAATGTTCATTTTTTTATTTTTCTTTAGAAACTATGTACAATTTTCGTTTCTTTTATAGTTATAATAGTAATACAAACAAATTTATTCTGGCACGTCAGGTTTTGGAAAATAAAATTAATGAAAAGTAAATGAAATAATATTAATTAGGTTGCTATGTACATTACATGGAGCTGTATGCTATCGTCTGACGTAAGAAACATGCAAGGACATGTTCGGCAGAAGAATATTTCTTGTACTATCGTTATTATATAAAAGTAACCTTGAAATTGTGTAAAATTTAATGCGTTTTTAGAAAAAACTATTTTAAGAACATTTCTCAAAATTCTGACGTGATGGAGCAAATTTTAAATCAGATTCAGAATCAGCATGGCAAAAGACATATACTACACGTATTGATGTATAAGAAAACCAAACTGTGTTGACCAGGGTAATTAAAAGGCCTTTCAAAGGAGGTATTGCACGACCAACATTTCTATTTGAAAATATCATCGATGACGTCATCATGCTCACACAGATGACGTCACGAATGAAAAGAAAATCTGATGGAACGCGCGTTTAAAATAAAAATCGACGGGTTTGTCAGGCCATTTTTATTTTTCTGTAATCCCTGTACACAGTTTACGATCTCTCCTGTATTTAGGTTCAGTTTCAGCCCTATTTCACCGCATAACATTTCCGCAATTTTGCATTTAAAATCCTAAAGTTGGCACGCGCGTAGCTTTTGGCTTTATTAAACAGTCTGGCGCGAATCTTTACGTCGTCGTGAGTGCAGCTGGTTTATTTCATCGCATGCAAGAACGCTTGGTTTCGACTTATTTAAAAACACAAGCTGTAAGAGCCACCGAGATACCTTTTCCTAAAAATCAAAACCTTCAGTCGATCCCTCTCGCACGGACGGGCGGTCTGTACGCCGATTGGCTGCAGCTGCAGTCAGGGTCAGGCGTCTTGCCGCCTAAATGTAGCGCTTGGAGTTCAGTTCAGTCTCGGCCACGAGTTAGAAAGGTTGATATTACGTGCTATTTCCGCCCCTTGCCCGTTTGGGTGCGGGGGCGGTTTGGTCTTTTTGGCAGTTTGTTCTTGGGACTTCGTTACGAGTCGTCGAAGCGAGAGGTGCCTTCCCTGGCTTTTGCCGAGGTGTGTGTGCGTTGGGGGCGTGTATCGTTTTAGGACCACGCCCATCTCCCTGAGCGTATTTGAGCCGCGGCCGTTAGCCTGTATTTCAGCGATTTTCAGGATAAGTGTGGACGTTTCCCGGACTTGTTGGCGTATTCGGCACTCACTCATCTGTGAGTGTGGTAAAATCAGTTTGATACCGAAACAGGTTTCAGGATTTTTGGCGGGGTTGAAAGACACTTTAGAAGAACTTGGCAAATACTATATAACAATACGTACATTACAGTGGATTTCATTATCTAATGTGCAGAAATCGTATCCTTATTGAGTTAGTAAAACAAACTCTTTGAAACTGACATCTTAGTAATATAATTCCTATTTATCATATTCAGGTGAATTGAATCTGTTTAATCAATTATTGTACTCTTATCCAAGTTCCATTAGCACATACTTTTGTTTGAAACGGAAAGCATGTAAAATCTAATAAGGCTTTCGCACATGCCTCCCAACTCACTGATCCAGTATTTGCAGGCACATGACAAAATTTTCCCTTCAAATTTTCCTAATCCTTTGTAAATGTTTCAGTTTTCAACTTACTCATACTACTTATTAATGCTGAAAACATTTTTTTAGGGAAAGCTAAAATGTTGCTGCAACAGATGTTACAGTTCCACGAAGATGAAAACATAAAGGCTGCTGTTAGATCGTTCGTTGGTCATTCGCCAACATTTATTGTGAAGTAAGTAACCGGTAACCATTGACACAAGGAACTTGTTTACTATTCACAATTTTAGGTTAGTCCTCGAGCAGGCCGTAACAGACCAGCGAGAAGAACTGGCAAAGCGTAAGGGAGCAACCGAGCCCATTCTCACCATCCCTCAGCAAGCATTACTAAAACTAATGATTGGATTGGACAATCTGGGGGGTGGGCAAGTCTGCCGCACATTTTTAGACACAGTCGATGAGCTCCTTCCAACTATCAATAACCCTGCGCATCTTTGCCCAATTACGAGGCTGTATGTTGCGCTTTGTAAGCGCAGTTTAGACTTTTGGAGGATTCGGAAAGCTCTCTGTATTAGCTTTGCTCTTATGGGAGATTTGGCTGTACCCTTTATGTATATCATTCTTCAGTCATGGCTTGAAGTTATGCCAACGAAGGAGAGTGTGGTGCATGGTAAGCTGTTCTATTGCTAGAGTATTGTCCGTACTAATATTTTATTGACTTTTGTAGGGAGTTTATATGTAAAAGCTATTGTGCAATTAGTTTTGCTTAAAAACTGCGCGCATCCTGTCCATCTGTATGCCAACCTGCACCAGTTATTAAAATGCTATTATGGGTATTCAGTTGAACCTCTCAATTCTAAAGAATTACTACTGGAGATGTTTAGAAATTTTATAGGTAAGAACATTGGATGTTTAGTATCACTTATAACGTTATAAACAAATCATTTTCAGTTGAAGGAAATGAATGTCTTGTAATATTATCAATGGCGTTGTCCAACGGGCTTGACAAGAAGTGGGTTTTCCAACAGATTGACACGGAAATTAAGCCACAAATAAACGCAGCACCAACGAACGTCGACCAAGTGTGTACAATAGTAAAGTTGGTGGGATACATGACGATGTACCATTATGAAACTTTAGATCCGTCTGTTATCGAAAGTAATCGCCAGTGGTTGGAAAAGTGTTGTGATAGTAAGTTTGTAAATTATCCAACCGACGATTTTATTAATTACCGCCTCTGTTGCAGCGCCGTTTCCTGATTGCGTTAGGGATCGTGCTACGAGCGTTCTGAAAGTGCTCCCAAAAAGTGTAAATAATTAGATAATCTTTTACTAGTATAAGAACTTTATTAGTTTATGCAAAACGTACCAAGTATACCTTATTTTATTGTTTAAGGTTAACTAAAAATGTGATGTTAGCTATTGCTAGTTTTTTGTCGTTTTGGAGTTTAAAGTTTTGAAAATTGCCAATCTGTTTTATTTGTGCCTACTTATTGGTTTTACGGGTGTGTTAACTAAAAATTCGGGCAAAAAATCAGCAGCCCTGACATTAAATGTTTTAAATGTGCATTTTTAAATTGACAAATCCGTAATTCTCTGCAAATCAGCCAAATCTTTTGTTTGCCATCCATCTTTGTCAATTTTTGACCAATGTAAAATAGGTTTCATCATCCATAATAATACGTCGCTGATTGCTAGGCTTCAGATGCGTCTCGCTTAACTCTCTCAGTAGTTTTTTTTGCTTTACCATTCATTTTGCAGTACTCTTCAAAACTTCATATAACTTGAACTGAATGTCAACATAACTCAGGGGAATGTCAGATATAACAATTTGTTTTCAAATCCTACCTAATTCAGCATTACCTGGTTTAAAATAATTGTTCAGATTTTTAGTTGACACACCTGTATAGTGAAAAATATCTAAAGAAAGCAATATTATGTATTCCGGGACTGCATAACAGTTGTAACGACTGTGGCAACGGCCTCGTGTGTGCGAGGTTCCATTCACCCCATTAGCTCAGTGGTAGGGGTATTGATGAAGAGTAATCGAGTTAGAGCTCCTGTTAAAGTATAGTGATTGGTTAAGTTAACTGTGTTTATTCGGAGTCATAATTACTATTTACAAAACTAAACTGAATAAAGAATAAGAATGCTATTGGTTGAAGATAGTTAGGACGTCTCGCTGGTCGCTACAGGGGGCTGGTGTAGTATGTGGTCATGGCAATGGCTAGCTTCTGGACGAGGCTTGCGGTTGGTCGGATGCATGCAGCGACGTAGTCAACAAGCAGTGAAGATGCACCGAGCTTTGGGGACCTGACGTTGCATCCAGGCGAAAGAACAAGCAGCCAGCGCTCCTTGCAGCAACCCTGCAGAAAGCTAGAACCGGCTAGGACGTACATTGTATGTTTGCTCCACGGGTTGAAGCTTGGAATTTCGCAGTGCGGCGCTCCTTTCAGACGTGGTGAACCTAGTGTGCTTCTGTGAGCAGTCTTGCTGACGACTGGTGGGTGACACACTTACACTGCACGCGTGTGGTACGAGCCTGTAGCTTTAGGTCCCTATGGCGCAGCAAAATCGACCATCGGTGAAGGAGACGGCACCGGCGGGCCAGAGCTTCTGGAACCTGGCAGTGTGCCCGGGTGAAGTCTTTTCGCAGCGAGGAGCTCCTCACAGACAGAATGAACTTGTGCTTCTGCGAGCTGTCCTGATGATGGCTGGTGGCTGACAATTGGGAACGGCAGTGGTTCGACCCAGTGCTGGCATGGCTGGAAGTAGATTGCTGCTAGTGCTCTTGCACACTTAGGTGCGTGCTCTAGAGCCTGAAGTGTTCAAAGTCGATGGCAGGCCTCCGAAACAGGGAGGTTTGAGCGCTAAGGGCTGCATTTTTGTTTGCAGGTCTAGGTCGAATGGCTGGTTCGATCTCGAAAACCTGAATGTTTTAATGATTGCAGGCAGAGCCGAGAACGAATTTGCCAAATTCTTGCTGTATCTTGGTTTTGGGGCGCTACGTTTTTGGCATGTTTCTCTGGTACCTTTTGGTAGGGCATTATATTCCTGCAGATTAAGTCCAAACACGGCTTCCGTACCATAATTATTGTTTAATTTTGTTTCAGAGAAATTGTGGGTTGTACCACACCACTATCTACTTGCAGTAGTGAAAGTGATTAATTTTATAATGTAATTGAGAATTATTAATAAATTGGTATATTACATACCGAGGTGGAAAGTGTTTCATTACTGTCGAGAGGTTATCTCGAGACAGGAATGAAACTTTTCACCGTGGTATTTATACTATTTTACTCACAATCGGTTTTTGTCATTATTTATTTAATTAGGTAAGTTTCAAATAATATGAATTTTCATATAGTCCAGAGAAATTAAGACAAAATAAAAGCAAAACTTCGGAAAAATTCCCGGAAAGCTGGATTTTGGTATGAGCCTTGATATTGTGGTTCTAAACAAAAGGTCAAAAGTCCTCATCGATCCGAGTGCCGCTAAAAATTTTAAGGGGGGGCAAAAGTCACCAAAAACGGTATTTCGTGAATATCTCGTTAACGGCCACTTTTACAGAAAAAATATTGATTATCAAATTTGTAGCTTATGAAATTTCTAACAATAAAGATATTATGACTTTTATTCGTAAACGTAACCGTTTTGGAGATAATTCGATTTACAAAGTTGTAACGAATAGATGCAGTCCTCAATGGCATGTATATCTCATTGGAGTTGCGAGTTTTGAGCGTTTATCGCAAAATTTGAATTGAAACAGCGGTAAAACTGAAATGCGTTTGGCTTATGATGAAGCAATGGGGACACAGTGCTACATAAAACTCATTATCAAGTTAGAAGTTTCGTATGGACATGCAGAGCACGATTGCGGGAAATTTAAACTTTGCAATGTACTGGCAAATGCCTGAATTTATTGATGAAGATAAAATATTGAAAAATACACGTTTGCTTATGAGCATCTTAACGAGACTCCTTTGGTTGCCACAAAACTCGGCTCACCGCCTCGTTTTGGCAATCAAACTCGTGTCATTAAGATGCTCATAATCAAACTTCTATCGTTAATATCTATAACATACTATTAATGGAAAATAATAAGAGACTTTATAGTCACTATAACGCAGAGAAAATTACAAAAACAGAGAGTATCTATTATTAAACTATTTATTTTCAATACATCGTCATTTTCGTCCTCTCTATTGAACAAAAATAGTAATTAATAATAAGTGCATAAAAATGCTACAAACTTTAAGATAATATACCATAACATCATGAAACCTGAACATTGGCCTACAGGAATAGAAGTTTCGCCCTATATTTTTCGGAAGAGAAACCCTAAATTCAAAAGATACAATCAATCAATCAATAAGCTATGAATTCTAAAGAAAAAAATGCACGTTCTATTTATGGTAGTTTCTGATGAAAAAACTTTCTATATTATAAGAGTTTTTTAAAATTAAAACGTAAGAAAAAATATAAAAACGTAAGATGCAAGTGAAAAAAGTTTTTTTAAAGAAAAACGTAAGAGAAGATTTAAAAAACATACGATCTATATAACAAAGAGTATTTTAAAACTAAAATGCAAGAAAAGATTTTAAAAACCAAAGATCCATATGAAAAAGCGTTTTTAAAACTAAAACGCAAGAAAAGATTTAAAAAACAAAAGATTAACATGAAAAAAGCGTTTTTTTAACTAAAACGTAAGAAAAGATTTAAAAAATAAAAGATTAACATGAAAAGCGTGTTTTTTAAAGGAAAACCTAAGACTGATTTTTTTACAAGAAAAACGGGAGAAAAGATTTAAAAAACATATGGTTAACTTAAGACAAGACATGAACAAGTGAAAGATTGATATTAAAAGTATTTAAGCATGGAATTAAAATAAATATACATATAAAAAACGATGGACTTGTACGTAAGAGGTACTGTATTAAGAAGAAAATAGAAAGGGTTTTAAGTAAAAAAAAATAAGTAGAGAACGAACAACAGATCCGAAAAACAAAAGCACATCAGATATTCGACCGAACAGTTCAATTCAAGAGAGAGAGAGAGAGAGAGAAAGATCGAACGATCAAGTTGCAAGGAGCAGCCGACGCAAGCACTAGGCGCGGCTTAGAGGCAGTAAAAACGAACACGAGATTTGCGTGCACGAGCGACAGAGAAAGAAATGCTCCTACGAGCGTTAGGTAGGTAGCGAGTTCGAAGCCGGTTCAGGGCAACTATTTTAAAAATCCTTCAAAGTGCGTATGCACATACATAACCCGTCATCTCGAAAACTGAAATTGGGTGTCGCAGAAGCTTTCTCTTTGTCAAATTCGATAGCAAGGGCAACGTGCACTTCAAACAATTTTAAATAACGAGTGGGCCAACGGCCGAAGTCCGAGAATAGCCAAAGATGCGAGCTCAGCACGAAAAACGAAACCAGCAAACACGTGTGGGCGGCTGCAAAAGCGATAAGAATAACAGTTCTTGGAAGTGCACGCAGGTAGCCTCTGTCTAAAACTTTAGCGCCCTCTCTTTGATAGAGGCGTGAACGCAGTCCATAGTGCAGTCTTAAGTGAGAGATTTGTCCCCGCCACTAAAGGAACGCTCTTAAAAAAAGAAATTTGTCAAGAGTTCAAATTAAGAAACTTTGGCATTAAAAATTGACACATAACCATAATTTTGAAAAAGTTCTACCAACACAAGGTATACAAATTTCCTAGCGTTTTAATCACATATCTACCAACATTGTAACACTTTGACAGTTATTATAGAAAAAAAACCTACTTTAACTTTTGTAACTTGATGTTTTCATGGAGATCACTTTCAGCTAGGTTTATGGAAACAAATCAAGCTGCAAAATATTTATTTGTTCCTAAATTTGCTCAAAAAATAATCAAATCGAACACAACACGTACTTCGAACAGGTTATACGTCCCTAACTTCCTGCGCAATAACAAATCGTGTCAGTTTGACAGAATAATTTAACCTGTCAAACTGCCATTTTTACTCTTGTGCAACAAGTTATAGACATATAACCTGATAATATCGAAGTGCTTTATTAGGGGAAGATGACGTACCTTGCACAGGGTCGTACCTTGAGCCACATTTAATTGTACCGCAATTTAAGGTCACTATATCAATAAGGTACTGCCATTAGTGATTTTTTATATCTATCCTTGTCGCACAATTTTCTCCAACTGGGGATAAAAACACATAACCTAACAGATTCCTCACTTTACAAGTGCCATTACACCAAAAAGAAAATCCCCAAAAACTAGTATCCTCCCTATTGCACTTGGGAAATTTGTATTTGTTATTCTTATCTCACAATTTTCTCACATTCTCAAGCTAGGAATGGAATGGCGGTACCTTATTGATATAGTGACCTTACCGCAATTTCTGAAAGCACGCCATCTGTAGGTACTTTTTAAATCATGCATATTCAATAGGTAGTTGTCACCGAAGTGCCAAACCATTCCATTGCATTTGCGTGAAAAAATTTGTAGAAAAGTGATTTGTGTGCTCCAAAGTAAATAATTTTCGGGTAAGTGTTTGTTAAATTGCATATTAATTGCTATATAAGTAACGTCATTGAGCACGGAGTGATATAGTACGCAGCCTTGGCCATTGAATGATGATGTTAGACTGACTCCTAACTTAACCTGAAAATGGGGCGTTGGCTTTATTTGCAGGCAGGATGTGTGCTGTACCTTGAGCCGAGTATGGCTGCTGTACCTTGCACCGGCTCTAGGTACAACACTTTTACCTAAATGTCAAATTTCAGGCGCAATTTTCGATTAGATATCATCCAAAATAACAACATGTATTAAGAGAAAGAAGGTCTGTAAAGAGAGCAGTTTTCGCCAAAAAACCTGCATCTCCTCTTCTCGCTGATGATTCATCAACCTCTGATGAATGCGATGACATGACAATTTTGTCGAATTCCGACGATGACATTAGTTTGTTTGATGAAGTAGAAGCCAAGAATCTGGAAGAACAATTCGAAAAGGACACTATCAGCGAGGGTGATTACCTACCAATAAAAGTGTTTAGAAAAAAAAGTGCCGAGCATTATGTAGCTAGGGTGATAACAAAAGACACGGAATTGTGTGTTACATACCTTAAGAAAATATCATGTGCAAATAAATTTTTGTTCGACAAGTCTGCGGAAAAGTATATGGTTGAAGAAGATGTGATTTTGAAATTACCCATCCCCGTAAACACTGGAGGATCAGCTCGACAACAATCTTACCTGACTTTTCCGGTAGATCTTAGTTCCTATAATGTTAAATAACCTTATTAAAAGCATACTTTTGTGAACAATAAACATTTGTGTAAATTCTACGAGTTGTTTTCTTATGGCTCAAGGTACATCACCATACGCCTCAAGTTACAACATGGTGATGTACCCTGAACCAGATTTTTGTAATTTTTATTTAATTTATAGCATTTTTCAGTAAAAGAATTTTGAAGAAACCTATATACGAAAAAATAGCGAGTTCATCATAGTTAACAATGAAATAAGTGAGTTACCCAAACAAAAATTATGTAGCACTTTTGTGACCACTTTAACAAAAGTGGTAATAAGTTACATCACCTTCCCCTACTATTGATTATACTCGGCATTCATATCATTTTTACACATGATTCTCAGTCTTGATATCTGAGTTTAACCTCATTCCCACATTAAGCCATGTCCATTTCGCTTTGCTTTCACCTGGGCATCCACTTCAATTTCTTGCAACCTTCCATCATGTTGACCGCTTATTAACTCGCAAGTCACTTAACGCATACGGTTTACACTTTTCTCACAAGCAGCAGCAGCCAATACTCACATTCAAATCATAGAACAATTCCCGGCAAAAGTGTTAAGTGCTATGTGTGATGCTCCAATTCATAATAAAGGGACACCGTATAATAGACAATAATAAAGTACAGTGAAAAATGTCTCGCTAAATTAGAATACCTATCATAATAGCAATTTCCTTGCAATAAATCTTGATAACAGTGTGGATATTCAAAAACTAAATACAAGTAAGCCATTGGTCTTGTAATGCAGGGCTGTCCAACATGTGGCTCGCGGGTCGCATGCGTCCCCCGAGGATATTTTTGCGGCCCGCGGATCGATAGATACTACACTTTCAGGAAACATGAATCTAGAATATACATCATAAATAATTGAAAACAATTAAAATAGATACATAGGGCAAAGGTATAAAAATATATCATTAGTAAAAGAATTTTCACTTTATATTTCAACATTGCGTTAGGAAACAGTCCCGCCCACCTCCGATGTAAGGCTTGTCTTGTCCGTTGTCTCAGTCTGGCAGCTACCACCAAAGCGAATGGTGCTGTAGCGATCAGACACCTGTTTTTGATTGTTTTTTAGTAGTGTTTAGTTCTTCTAGTTGTTAATTGTTGTTAACTAATGATTACTTTGACAGTTTTTACTTATCAACAAATGTCATTTTATCTAGCTTACTTGTCTCTGTAACGCTTGCTCCTGGATTAAATTTTTATTATACATGAAATGTATTTAAATTTGATACATCGCCTAATCAAGCGCTGCATCAATTCGACACGTAAATTGGCGATAAGAAATTCTAGCTGCGATGCGCGTGGCCGCTAAGTATGAACGACCGCGTTGTTCCCTCTCCAGTGGAAGCTAGGGCAAGTACCCCGATAACGCGGCAGAAAAGATATAAAAGAAGATTGCACTGCCAGTTCCAGTAACTTGAGTCCACCAGTCCTGATCCTGTCCTCGCCTTTTCTACCTGGGCCCTCCGGTCTGACAAGCTGAACTGCCTAACGAAGTAGGCCTCCAACCCTTACCAGACCAGGCTTCAAGGGTGATGGCGTGTTGTACTGTTAGCCCGAGAAGTTCAAATTTTCCGCAAAAGCAAGACCGCTAGAATTCAATTGTACCTTGATTGTTGACCTTTCTTGGGCAATCGAATCTCTGAGGCTTTAACCCTGACTTGATACGCTGTTCTGTCTTGCAGGGCTAACTGCTTAAAAGCCATTTCCGACCGCCTAATTTTTAAACGCAAATCCCGGCGCCCCGAGAGGTGAAATACTCCTCATAACCTCATTTTACTATTAATTAAACCTGTAACCTGTAGGAATCACAGCATCTAGCCCGCTTGTGAGCAGCTAGAGCCCTGTAGCCGCCCTTCATAAACTCACCTGAAGGGCCCCTTTTTGGTCATGAAAATGCGAATTCCTGGACTTCGACTTTCGACTACGCAGCCCGCAAATTCCCTACCGGGGGATTATCAGCTATAATTTACCAAGGGCAGTGATAATCACCCGCAATAATTTTGACAAATAACAACCCGAAAGTGCTTGCCTAGAAATAACCCTCGGGTTATTATAAGGATTTATCACTGGCCGCGGTGAATTCGGAAAGATAAGTTCTTAAATAAATTAGCCATTTTCTGACAAATTAATTTGACACTTCATTATAATAATATCATGTTGGTGGAACTGTAAGTCTATGTCAAATTTGAGGTTATCAGGTTAGCTTTTGCGTCAGTTTTGACGGAAAACCTAACCTGCTAACGTCGAATTTGACTTATATTTACAGTGCCACCAACTTGTGATAGGATACTACTGAAATTTAATTAGGTAGTTTCCATAGTGATTGAAAATCACCCTAGGGTCGTTTTCACTTCAAGTGTGGTCTGATTTGTCAATCTGACTCACTTGTTTAAAAATAATCAAATCAGATTGGTTTGCAATATATGTAAGTGGTTTGCAATATATGTAAGAACTTATCAACATCATTTTCCGGCTCAAAGCGAATAAATTCCATCTGCAAGATTTGACACCGCGTTCGCTCCAAAAACGACGCCTAGTCGTCGTAAGGTACCAGCAACCTCTGCACCAGGATTTAGACACTAACGCAGGCCCCAGGTAACCGGAAAATTACAGCTTAAAATCACTGCTGAGTGGAAGGTCAAGTTTCCAGGAACAGCCCATTTTCCGAAGAATCGGCGTGCGTACCGGCGGACTACCAATAAGGACCCGTAACACTTGCAAGTGCATTGGGTTGCAGCTCGACCCACCAAACCATACACCCTTCCAGAAGAACATGTTAATTTTAAATGAGGTACAACTCAAAATTATTTTTAATTAATTATTGTAACTGGCTAAAAACATTATATTTGTTTTGGGTAATGATCTGGTGTTTTACCTAATCAAATATATATTTGAGTAAACGTATTTCTCCGATTTGAGCTTTCCGAGGTATAAATCTTTGGTGCCCATTGATGGCTTTTTTTTCTCTTGTCGGTATTTCAAGAACGGAAAGAGATTAAGTTAAAGTGAATATGAATTTTTTGTTTAGAATCACTTCTAGAACACATGACGTAAGTTTGTCAGTTACCTCAGGGAACACCCTGTATATCTTTTTTATGTTTCAGTGTGTTTTGTAAAGTAACCTAAGCTTCTTGAATAAATAAAAATTAGTATTGAAATATACACGTTTTATATTTATTACAAACCACTCACAAAGTCGCATACGACACATTTTATGATGTGGCCCTCATAACTTTCAAATTTTTTAGTGGCCCTTGGGCCCCTTAAAGTTGGACAGCCCTGTTGTAATGGATACAGAATGCAAATAGTTAAAACACGTAAAATGAACCAGTATTATTACACAATGTACTCACACTTCAATTAGTAAATTTTTCGCTAAAAGTGTGCTCCGTCTGAATTTACTCTATATTGCTACAATAACATACAGCCTGCTCTGAATTATAAAATCCAAAAATGGACTATACACGACATGAACACCTGTCTTGCTGCAACCGAGATAAGTTAATATACGCATGACCTTTGATAACGGTTTTACTACAAGGTCAATTTATAAAAATGACATTGACTTGTGTGAATTGCAAAAAATCCTACGGTACAACGATGTTGATGCTCTTGAAGTACGTTACCTAATTTGTTTATTAGTTCCTAACTAATTTGAAAGGAAAGGATTATGATAACAGGATTAGACTGGGATTGTAAACGAATCCTTGTAACAATTATTCTATTTATTTTCATAGCAATCCTTTATATGTACAAGTAATAATAAACAGAAAATAACAAATACTTGCAAGTGTACATAACAATAAATAAAAGGAGTATTTCCATCTACTCTTTGCGCAGTCATAAAATTCTCTTTTACAGTTAATAACAAATAGTACCACTATAAAAAATCATGTTAAAATTGTACTTGCATTAGAATTAAAACAATGAACCCAGACTAGCCTGCTTACTTATTGACGGCTGGGCCGATGTACTTATGTGGGAGTGGATTGAACGGTAAAACGTTACGAACGTTACCTTCCAGATCAGAGCTATAAATATCAGCAGTGAGTTCGTCCATTCCAACCTCCGGATCAGCCTTCGCCTGCTTCATTGCTTCGTCGACAGTAGTCCGAATTTCATGATCAATTTTCTAACAGAAACAACTGGTAATATTCTGAAGATCTTTCCATAAAAAGCCATACCTTTAAATCTTCAGCCGACACCAAATTCGTCGAAGTGATTTTTTCTTTAAACGACGTGATGGGGTCGCGTGTATGCCTCACCTCCTGGACTTCGTCCCTCGTTCGGTAGCTTGTGCCGGGGTCAGACATAGAGTGGCCTGAGTATCTGTAAGTGACAGCTTCCAGCAAAATGGGCCCCTTGCCTGACGTGCAGTGGTTGATGGCGTATCTCGTCGCTTCCCTCATTGCCAGCACGTCCATACCATCAACCCAAATGCCAGGAACGTAGTCGCCCCGTGTGTAGTAATCGGTGTTTGCTGAGGCACGGTCGGCACTTGTGCCCATTCCTGAATTTTTAGAATTTGTAAAAAAGCAAAACGTCAGTAAACACTCACCATAGCCATTATTTTCGCAAACAAAAATGCACGGAATATTCCATAATTTGGCCATGTTGTATACTTCGAACACCTGGCCTTGGTTTGCGGCGCCGTCTCCATAGAGGGCTACACATACACCATCGCTGCCTTGATATTTTTGAGCTAGCGCAATACCTACGCCTAAAGGAACCTACAAAAGCAATTTTTTACATTTATATCAAATTCGGAGTACTTAGTACTAACTTGAGCACCAACAATGCCGTTGCCTCCATAGAAATTCTTTGTGTACATGTGCATAGAGCCTCCTTTGCCACGAGCACAACCATGCTGCCGGCCCGCGAGTTCTGCTAAGACACCAAGATGATCCACACCCATAAGATATGTCCATCCATGAGCTCTGTAAGCTGTAATGACGGAGTCCTGTGGTCTTAAAGCCCCCTTCATACCAACTGCTACCGCTTCCTAATAATGTCACTGTTATTTCTATTACTATTACGTTTCTGTTTATCAGTACCTGGCCATTATAAAGATGGCAAAATCCTCTAATAATTTTTTCTTTATACAGACTGCCCGCAGACGTTTCCATTCGACGCACTGTGTGCATTTGCGTGTAGTACTTTATCGCATCTTCTTTTGTAACAGTAACGCTAGTTGACGGCCCGTGGTCCAACTTGTGCAGTCTATACGGCTGAAAAAATTTGTAACCTCAAACCACCGTACTTACATTTCCATGGAAACTTATATGAACCTTAATATACAATCAAATACCTTGGTTTCGAATGAGGCTTCGGTGGCATAGTTGTTTTTGGCAGTGGACAAGAGACCAAGAGCTTTCTGCAATGAAAAACTGTGTTAAATAACCCAATTCGAGGGTGTGATAGTATCATATAAGTTGTACAGCAGGAACGTAAGAAAGATTTACATTTACGAAGCCGCTGCGACTGATTTTACTCATTTTAGTTGGGTTAATCCTCTGAAGACCTTTATTTAACCTTGTTTTGTGTTATAGGTTATAAGAGCACTAAAAAAATTTAATAATTAAAATACTACTCACTGTATGAGTTGCGGCTTTTTTACCAATTGACCTTACACAGCTTGGCAACATTTTACTCAAAAGTCTGGAAGAATTGTAAAATTATTTTGCAAATGCGAGGATTTTAACCGTGCACGATGGAGTAGGAATGGGTGAAGGTCACACGGCACCTGTCACTTGATGTTGGGATGTAATTTATTTGTCTTTATCACGCTTGCGGTAATTGTATCTATCGATCTCCGTTTTAGGAAATTTCTAATCATTTGCTTTGCTAGCAGTGTATAGTATATCTCAAACCAATTGAATCTCTTCTTGCTTTTATTTTTGATTAATATGATTTAGTGCACATTTAAACCACTTGTATTAAGCATTAAAAATATGTAAATATAAAAAGAATTATCAGAACTTAACGTTTCAAAAGTTTCAAGTTTGATGTATAAGCTATTTAAAACCAAATGACGGTCAATTCTTTCACTTATAGGGCATTCAGTAAACACAAAAACATTTTAATTTTTTTGAAGTTGGCATGTGCATATTATTTTTATAATAGGGATTCTGTATTTTGTTTTGCAAAGGTTTTCACACTTGTATACAGGCAGATTTGAATTTAAAAATGACAATTAATATTTCCTATTGACAGTGTCAAAGTAAATCTTTTTCTAGAAATTCTCACCTGAAGTCTAATAAAAATACCTATTAATAACCGCTATGTCAATAGTATCCAATACAGTAATTGTTAATATCCTTAAAAGTAGTTAATTACAAATTATTTCAGGTGGGAATGAAATGTCACACCCTTAACCTATATGTTTCAGTAACTTTTTGTAAGTACATTCCTAGACAAAGATAAATTTTGGACGTACACTCACGAAATTTTGGAAATCAAAGGCCACTTTGTGTTTTTATGTTTACTGAACAGACTATACTAATTATTTTAAGTTTACACTTTAATCTTTGATTTTTATAATACAATCTGAAATAGTTTTTGTTGCTTTGGCAAACATTTTGTTTCTTTTCTATTCGTTTATGACTTTGGTTACAGTTTAAATTTTTTTTTATTGTCATAGCAACAAAACCAAAAATCATTGAAACGCTGTACGGTCATTTTAATATGTTACTACGTTCATTTTTCCGAACATTAACCTAGGTATCTACCTTACATGTAGTTTTTCCTAAAAGCTACCTGATTTAAAGAATTTGGTGGTTTTTACCTGCCACGGTTAACGTGTTGAGTTAATAGAGAGTTTGAGCACCTTGTACGTTATACGCTAACGCTATTTTTAGGCAACTACGCAGGCGCAGAAAATACCGTAACGCTAAACACTTATCGGAACACGTTATTTCACTACGAATAGCGTAAAGGTTTACCGTAAACGCTAAATTGGTTTGTGAGGTTGCGTTACGATGCCTAATTTCTTGTGATAGTCATGTTATTTAGGTAATTACTGCTCTTTGTATTTACTTACCAATAATTAACAAACTGAGGAAGTATACTACAACCTTTCAATATTTGCCATATTGTGAGGTTATGTTCAAATACCGTTTGTTGTTGTTGTGCTCAAACTCTTTAAAATGATACCCTCCCGTAAAAGTTTATCGTTACTAGTCACGTGACTTTATCGTTAACGGGAAGTTTAACGTCGAAGTACTCAAACTCTCTAATTGCAGTTATGTGTTTGATTTGGGATTCTCGCATTCTCCCTTCGCGAGTAATGCGATGTTTCTTGGTTTTGTTAGACCCCTCTGAGAGTGTCATTTTGATGTTTGGAATTTAGGTATGGTATATGCTAATATATCGTGATTTTTGGTTTGTGTTAGCGAGTGCATGCTTGTAGGAGACATTCCCGTTACTATATTATTAGGCTTATTTAGTCGTATCTGCACGTGATATCTCATACTATCTTCGCTTTTCAGGCGTTCTCTATTGAATTTTGGAGCGTCGTCTACTTAATTTCGCGAATTTATTGTAATGCCGCCGTGACTCCTAGCGCGATCACGTAGGATCTTCCTTCTGCGGTCAGGTTTTCTAAGATTGTTGCGTTCCATTTTGGTGGTGTTGTTTTGTCTTTGAATTTAACGACTTCCGGTTGAACCATTGCAATTTTTGGGAAACCCGCGTCTTTCCATTTGAGGGACTTTCCATAATTCAGCACCTTCCTGCTACTTGAGACTAGAGGTAGATCGTTAAGCCGATTTACACCTGAAGTAAGTTTTCAGAATGGGCTATGCGCCTATACGTTAATTCGGTCTTATTGTTACAGGGTTTTTGTTTGTATTTATGCATTTTCTGTGTATTTATAAATTTTTATTTGAGCTTATTGAATTTTTATGTCGGACTATAAGTATGGATCTCTATATTGGAGTTTCTAGTTGCGATTTTGGCCCCTTTTTGGACTTCGTTTTCATATGACGGTGATTTCAACAGATAAGCTTTAATTTAAATAAATATTTTGCCGTTTTAACGCGAATAAGTTTATTTTCCACTTGTTGTTATATTAATTTATTAGCGATTTATATGTGTATTTCCTACGTACCTTGCGCTTTCAGCTTACTTTTGAAATTAAAATACATCATTTTGCTGTGAATGCTTCGTGTACACATCGAGGTAGTATTGAATTTGTCTCAGTTACTTACGTACTTGGTCTTTAAATATCACAGATTTAATATTTTCTTTCGGTACGAGGAACTTCCTTCTTATGTTATTTGTCTGTATTTACTGGAAATAAATACGACGTTAATTGCGGCGAATTTATGTCTTTTTATTTCTATAACAGGCTATAGCTTATCAAAGAGCCTGCTTCTAATATATGTATTTTTGAGATATCTCTTCAATGTAGGTAAGTTGCGGTTATTAGATTTTCAAGTTGTTTAATAATCAAGTTGGTGGCGCCCTTATACAGATTGGTGGCGGAAAATGAACATAGATAATCAAATGTGCTGGAGTATAGTTTATGGGCTTTGTATGCATTAGTGTAACCAAGGGGTTGATAGCAAACCCGCTGGCCACCAGTTTAACGTGCTGCCACGCCTTTGTGATATAGGGGTTGATTTTAACCCGTTAATCACTATTTGCACGTAAGGGATTGTATCGCATCTGCTGACCACTATTAGTATTCGTAAGGGTTGTAATGCTAAGTTTTTGGTTAAATAAAACACCCACAATAGATAAATAGACTTATATATAAAGAAACTAAAAATTATGTTCAATTGCAATTGTTTTGGAACTTTATCTGATCAATGATTGATGAAGCGGTAAACTTCGTAAAAAGGCCTGATCAATTATGCTTAACTTTATGACATAATTTCACCTTGGAAGGACAGAATAATCAGCGCCCTGCAGTTAGTTGGTTAATAAAATACCATAAATGACTGACCTTCGTCCAGAGCCGTCGCTCTTTTGAGAAGTGGTTTAATTTCATTTTACGCTGACGCCCGAAATTATTATTGAATCCGGAAGATGGTAGGCTGGTTTTTGGATGCCCCTTGCTTCTTTGGTATTCCTTTATTTTAGAGTGGCCTGGCACTGCACTAGTCACTTATAATTTAAATAGAACAGTCAATTTTGACTTAGGTTGTTTCGCGTGGCACGCGGCATTGCGCCGCCGTTACGAAGTTTTAGAGCCGAAGCGCCGTACGCGCTGACTTAATTAATTTCGCGGAACCCGGGATAGAACTGACTTCGCCGTGACCACGGACCCCCGAGGAAGGCTTTTCCAGCCCCTCGTTTCGGGACGCTTCCGAATCGTAATTCCTCGTTTTACCGAATTGCATTTTTGGTTTGCATGGATGAAAATTGAATCAATGGTTCTTACAACACAGAAATGCAAGTTTGCTGTCGCAGCCCGATTCTTTGAAATCTTTGCCGGTAAGTTAAGATCGAGTTTCTTTTGACTTCCCGGATGCAATTCAATATTCACGATTGTAACAATGTCGTGCGTTTGTAATAATGTCAATTATGCATGTTGGCTTCTAGCTTATTATTTCCTTCCTGACAATTTAGGTAAATTAAAATCTATAGGATTTATTATAAACGTAGTTTATTGCGGTTTGTTACATTAGGCAGAAATAGACATATATGACTTAAAATCTAAAAACATACAAAGCACCTTGATTCTGTAGATACTAGATGTTAATCGCATATTAGCCTATTTCTGTTTAACGCAAACAAAGGCCATTAAAGTATACTCTAGTACATTTGATTACCTATGTTCATATTTTCCGCCACCAATTTGTATATTCTCATTAAAAGACAGAACGAATTAACTTTAGCATGCACTAATCTACGTGCCAATGCTAAAATCTACATGAATTAAATAAAATTCGAATTTTATTCCTCGAATAAACTATTTCGGTACGTATTTATTTTTCCATTAAGCGCATTCCTTTACGGTCGAGGACTCTTCACACAGTTACTTTAAGTTCGTAGCTGAGAACTGCTGAACAGCACTCGCACTGGACCACGTCATTAGCCTTGAAGGACTCGCTGTATGGAAATTTACCACGATCAGTGCAGGGAAGTATCTGACTGCAAGCTAGGCTTGATTAGGTAGTCAGTACACGGTTAAAATTGTTTTCATGGATATGCGACACTGTTTTGTGTTTGTTTTTGGATTTATATCAGCTTGTTGGATAATGTAATTAAAATGTTCAATTGTTTGGTACATTGCATCGGATTCCTTCAACAAGTTTTGTTGTACATTTTTGTTTGCCCATTCTTAATTTTCTTTAATTTAGTTTTCTCATTATGAAGCCTAGAAGGTGTGGTTTTATTGGTGACCTGCACGTTTGCGGCTATTGTCAGAGGTGAATGGTCAGAGAATAGCTCTTTTCTTCCATACAATTATTGTTACACATAAATTTATGGCACCACGGCTCTTTCCTTTATCTGCAAAGAGCTACTGTAACTTATTTTTTCCCATGACTGGAGATAGTTGGTGACCTATAAGTGATGTTAATCGGGATCCACACAAAGTATGTTGGCATTATAGGTTTTGGCGGACACTATATAGCAGATATGACTAACTGGCCTTTCCAATCTTTTACCACGATTCTTGTTGTCTGGACATGATTTTGTTTATATTTACTCAATTTATGTTTAATTATATCAAGGGTGTAAAACAGGCTGGTTACGCCTGAGGTGTACAATCGACATTTTAAAAAGGCAGATTCAGAATATATAAAACGTTGTGAAATGAAAACAAGGCAATTTTTACAATTATTTTAGCTGAATAGTACCTTTGTAACTAGGTACGGTTTTCATTAATACATGTCTGTAAATATTAACTAAACTGACGTCAGCGAGCGGTAAAATGCTTTTATGCCCGCTGATGTCATTTAGTGGGCGAAAAAGATATTTATCACTTGAAGGTGAAAAAGACTAGCTTTACACCTATTATTGATAGACCGTACATACAATTTCAGTCAGAAATTTTTTTCACAAGCTTGTGAATTGTTGACGAATGGAATAAGTCGAATTATTAAACTTAACCGAGAATAAATCACGAACTGTGCGTAAAGTGATGCCACTGTAAAATGTTTTGATAATAAATATCCTCTCTTCATTAGAATATTCAAAATTATTATTCATAGTAATTAGTTAAATACATGATTTGATAACTGACAGAAATAACATTTATTTTGGCATAAACTAATTCAATCATGGCTGGTCTGTTTTTTGTGAATAAAATGCCAAGTATTTATTACAGTTTTTAAGCTACTTCTATTTTAAATAAGCAAGAAATTCGAGTAGTAATAAAATTAAGCTAATTTTTTTCTCTCAAGACCTAACCTACTAACCTCAATTTGACATAGACTTACAGTGCCACCAACAATACATTTCAGTATTGCTAAACGTAAAACGAATCGTCGTTGTTATGCTGTAATGGTTGCTAGGTGCAAAGTATCACATTAATAAGCGATTTTGCATGTAGAAATGTAGTACATTATCATATGAAATGCGATCAAATTTAGTATGGCACGCGTGTGCTATTACAAATAATTCACTCAAGAAAAGAACCCTTTCGGCCCCAAGGGGTCAACTTTTCTTTCGTGGATTATTTGTGCTAAAGCTACGAAATTGGTTGTGATTTGGTACAAACAAGTGAAGACCAAAATGAAGACGATTGTTCCATTGGATTAAAAAATTACAAATAAAGAATATTAGACCAAAAACCGAAAATCTGCTGCACAGTAGACAAATATCACAGAAATAATCATATATCTAATACTTACTATATTGCTAGCGGCTATGAGTGGGAAACTTGCCAAGGAAGTGAGACAGACAACCAACTCTTCAATGTATAATGGTGAGCTGTGTGCAAGCGCGGCAGCGTCGTCCGGCCAATGGGGAAGTGGGCAAGTTTAAAATTCGCTTCTAAAGGCGCAGTTCAAATTCTCACGCATGCGCACGAGACGCGTTATACTCTAAGTGAGACTATGTCGGCGCCGTAATGTTTTTTGACGTTTCCAGGCCCTACTAGCAATATATGTGTATTATATATATGGAAATAATAAGGGTGTGTTTAAGGTTGGAGAATTTCCGTGTTACGCGCCGAATAAATTGTAGAGGGCGGCCGTAGTACCGAGACGCTAGAGTCCCTGTATATAGTAAGATAAGAGTCGGGCAAACGCGGTTCAATTTTTGATTGGCTACGATCCACTGCGCATGCGCAGTAGCAATCGAAAATAAAAATTTGAACGATGGCTATGACAATGACAATTAAATGACGTACGTAATATTGTTCGATTCGACGACAAGACAAGTTTTTAGAGGTTATATGTTTACTACACCACCAAAAAACCGCTCGTAAATTACTCAATCCAATCTATCTACTGCAAAATCAGCTGACCACCAATCAGTAAACGGTAGATACCTACCAGTGTAGTTTTCGTAAATGCATTAAGTTTACCATTTATTGACAATGTCAAACTGACAAGTAATTAAATTCATCAAAGTGACATATACTAAGGAAAACAACTCCGGCCTTGAACGCTATCATTTATTTTTGGAACACTAATGGCGGCTGACATTTGTGTTTGCCCGACTCTTATATAACTATATACAGGGACTCTACGAGACGCTACAGTGACTATATACAAGACAGTGTGGCCATACGATTGTTGGCCGCCATTAACAGGCAAATTTGAGCGTAGAGATATACAGTGCCTTTCGAAATAATCGAACGTTTTTGAGTGGTCATTATTTTGGCGCTAGTGATTTTAACTAGTTGATGTTAGTTACACGTGCAGTGTTATTTTTGGACATTGACATTTCTCATTGGCGTTCGTTCGTAGTGCTTTAAGGTGTTACATGAAGTTTACAACCGGTTTCAGTTATGCTAGTTTACAATACAGCTAAATGCCGTCTTGCTGTTCCCTGTCTCCAAACCTCCCTGTTCTGTGCTTGGTCTTCTTCCAGGTTCCTCCATGGCTCTCCGAATACCCTCATTCTACGGTTTGCGTGGTCTACCTCTTTTTTTCTTAACCGGCGGCGACCATTTAAAGATCTTCATAAGCCACGTCGTCTCCTCCATTCTCTAATTCTGTCCACAACTGATTCTGGTGCCTCCATTCTGCGTCTTATTTCCTCGTTCGTCACTCTATCTCGTCTCGATACCTTTGCGCTTTTTCGTCCATTTGGACTGTGTTTAGTCTTCGTTTCATTTCCGCTGTTACAGTCCATACCTCACTGCCATAACATAGCACCGACTCTACCATTACTTTACCTATTCTTTTTTTGTTTTTGTTAGAGATAGTATTGTCCCATCAAATTGATTTTAAGTAGGTACTTTGTACTATTCGAGTTCTGATCTCTTCTGTTCCCAAACCTTTTCCATCGATTGTATTGCAGCACCGAGGTATTCAAACCTTTCTACTTGTCTTACTGCGACATCTTCATTTATTAAGACTTCGTATTGTACTTTCGAGTTGACTACTAAATACTCCGTTTCCTCTAAACTTATGCTAAGGCCCCATTTATCGTAGCACCGATGTAATCTCTTTATCATATATTCCAAGTCGAACGCATCTTGTGCTATTACAACAATAGCATAATTATAAATTGTCACATTTAAATACTATGCAAAATATTAGTTTTTCAGGGCAATAGATGATAAAATTTGACCCGCTTGTGACGCTAATGAATTATTTGACACTGACAATTTACAATTGTCAGATTTGAAAGGTTTTATTTTCTTCCATAACCAAATGAACAGGTTCTACCAACCTCTTTGAGAACAGCTTAAAAGAACTAAATATTTTGCCTGTTAATGGCGGATATTCGCGTCGACCAATAGCGGCGAAGACATCCCTATGGCCACACTGTCTTGTATATAGCCACTGTACGAGACGCTTAAAATTATAATATGATTGTTTGGTTGCATAGCTAAGTTATATCATTGGAACTTGTTTGAAGTTGAAACGAAAGGGGTCGCTCTGCTAATTTTGGCTTCATAGATATATTAAACAAGATACAGCCATGCGGCGACATAGTTCAAAATGACGTACTTTCTATTGCTGTCACTCTCAGTGCTTGAATTACGTATAGCGCTATCCTTTAGAGAGGTACCATTGCTTGCATAGAAAAATGTGTTGGTGGCACTGTAAGTCTATGTCAAATTCGAGGTCACCAGGTTAGGTTTTGCGTCAGTTTGTGTCAAAACTGACGCAAACCCTAACCTGCTAACATCGAATTTGACATAGACTTACAGTGCCACCAACACATTTTTCAAAATAGAATTTTTTACTGTCCCACTTTTCTATGCAAGCAATGGTACTTTGATGCGATATTGAGAGAAATTCGGACAAAATACATTTAACTTGTGTTACATGGTGCCAGAAATAGTCTTTGTTGTCTCAATATAGCAATCAAAACCACGAAAACAGCAGTTTGACTGGTAAATCTGCATGTTCAAAATTATAAGGAAAATATGTAGAAGGATTGTAATTGGCCTCGGATTCTGCATTTTAGCCCAAAACAGTGGGTATTAAATAAATAGTCGTGTTTATTTGATTGTGCATTATGTTTGATATTAGTTACAATGAGAGGACAGCATATTGTAAGACCTAAAAACCATGGTACAACTTAAGGAAAACCTGAGGTTGAAAAGCCTGGAAAAATAATAGGAAAGGCCAGGACACACCCGCAGTTTTGAAACAAGACAGAAAGCAATCTAGAAACTAATTAACGGCATCCATAACCTGTCAGGGTTGAGGTGCCAAAGAATAATAAGTACAGGTAGTAAGTAGGTATTATTTAGGTATTTTAAAAGAGTTTACGCACCGATGGAAGGATAAATCTTCATAAAAAGGACTATAAGAAATATAATACAGAATACAAGTCCTCATTTTCATTATAAATATTAATTGAGCTCTTTATTATTTCAATAAACTACGTAAATTACGAGTTTGGCGTAATTTTAAATTTGAATGACACTTCAAAACAAAGCACTCGAAATTCGTGCGACTTACGGCTAACTAGTAAAAAGAAATAACAAATACATTAAATGCGTGGCAGAATGAAATGGAGAGATGTACCGAATTCTTTGATATGTTTTTTAAGCACGAACATACGTTTACCGCGCATGGCTGTATCTTGTTTAATATATCTATGTTTGGCTTTTAATTGTAAACCATCTGTTTGTCTGCAGCGATATTTGATTACCTGCTGTTGATGCGTTTCCCTTCCATGAGGACTGCCAGAAACCCGGTTAAGTCGATTCAGAATGAGCATTTTTGCAATAGTAAATAGTCGACGATACCTAACACGGAATGAACATTTTTACAGGACGCGTACAAGTCTTGTAAAGCGCGTTTCCGGATGAGTTACGTACATTGTTTGACACCTGTGCTTCTTAACTTTATCTAAATATGCAAACATTGCTGAAGTTTCAACGCCATACCTCTTTTCGTTTTTGAGATATTCTGTTCACAGGCCAATGAAAAAAAATATGTTTTTTTGGGTCCAGAGGACTCTAAAACGTGAAGATCTGTTGAAAACTCAATTTTGAATTTTTGGGTTGAATCCAATACTTCCTTTATTGTAAAAGGAAGTAAAAATGTATCATTTAAAAAAATATATTGATGACGCCATAACATAAAAAATTATGTAAAAATCTGAAAATTACTTTTACATGTGTGCTGCAATATGAATCGCTACACCCCTTTGATTTTTTTCCGAAACTGAACATTAACGCAGTTTGTAATGCAACATGCAAGTGCATGCGGTATTTATTTTTATTTTTAAATCCTGTCGATTTCAAAACAATATTACAAGAACAATCGTATGAATGCATGGTGGTAGTTGATATAGTAGCTGGTTACTATGGGTGATTAATATTAACTAGCAACCCAGTGAGATAAATGTCTCATTTAAAAAAACAAAAAAGACCGTTTTGCAAATAGAACGCGTATTCACCACACGTATGTATATGACGTCATTGTTGGTAGCAAACTACCCGTCGCATTCGCCTTGATAAAATTTGCCTAGAATCTAACCTAAAAAGTTAGGATTAGGATAATTAAGATAATAATTAGTGTTAGAGACTGAAATTCGTTTCCTGACCTGACATGACCATTCCAAACATACCGTCTGTTCTATAAAAAAGGCCCCGCCTTCTAGCTACTTTATTATTTATTTTAGACCCAATAAACCTTATATCAAATCAAATGGCACATAAAAACCTACATTTTAACACTATCCAAAATTTTTTATCTTCAATTGTTTCAGAGTGGTGACGTCACGTGCAATTTTTTTAAATGACACTGTATATATTTTTTGACATTTTCTGGTAGAGGTTTTTTTTTCTCTTTTCACTAATATAAATATTTTATGCCCTTACATAAGAAAATTTTCGAGAAAAATTAAAAAACTTTTTTATCGGTGGGAGGCCACCATACAAAACTATAAACAAAAGTGTAACTCAGAAAAACAAAACAATAAACACTTTAGATTATTCTGAAATCTGACAGTTAAAGCGTTTGGCTACTATTTGTTTTGTTTTTCTGAGTTACACTTTTGTTTACAGTTTTGTATCATGGCCTCCCACTGTGAAAAAGTTTTGTAATTTTTCACGAAAATTTTTTTATGCAAGTGCATGCAATATTTATATTGTTGAAAAGAGAAAAAAAACCTCTACCAGAAAATGTCAAAAAATATATACCGTGTCATTTAAAAAAATTGCACGTGACGTCACCACTCTGAAACAATTGAAGATAAAAAAAATTTGATAGTGTTAAAATGTAGGTTTTTATGTGCCATTTGATTTGATATAAGGTTTATTGGGTCTAAAATAAATAATAAAGTAGCTAGAAGGCGGGGCCTTTTTTATAGAACAGACGGTATAACTTTAATAACTTTTTTCTCTATCTCTTACGGTTTGGCTGCTGAAACAGCGTCCCAGACAGACACGACTATTAGATAAAGGATGTAAAAATTAATATTGACTTGAAAATTTAAAAATCACGTTGAGGGTTGGTTTTTGTGTTAATTTTCAAATAAAATTTTGACATGACAGTCAGTGATAGTTACACAACGGTTTAGGTTATGTATGTGTATTTCATTCTAAAACATTCACATAATGTGAATTGATAATCGATATATATTTCAACTTTGAAATCCAAGCTTGATTTCACTGTCGTTTGCTCACATGTTATAATAATAACATAATTAAAGCAAACCATGTACGATTGACAATGTTGAGATCAGACGCTCTTTACTATCAGGACACTGCAGTCCTAAATATTGTCGTCAGCATCGGTCAGGTCTCAACTACCTGAATATGGGTGGCGAAATAAAAAGCCGGGGAAAAAAGCCACGGGATAAAAAGCGGGGAGAAAGAAAACTGATGGTGTAAATAACAACAGATCAATAAAAAACCAATTAGGTCAGGCTGTGATATGTGTTATACGTTTGGCAGTACTGAAGTGTATTGTCAGTATATGTCAAATTCTAGATTTGCAGGTTAAGTTTTACGCTGGTCTGTGTCAAACAACGAACAAAACATAACCTACTAAACTAGAATTTGACATAGACTGACAATACACTTCAGTACTGCCAAACGTATAACACATATCACAGCCTGCTCTAATTGGTTGTTTTATTGATCGATCTGTATTTATCATATTTCATACATAAATACTTCAAGCAATTGAATTCTTTGTTAGTGTGTATGTGCCGACAAATCCTGAAAGATTACCATCAATTAATAGAAATTTGTGTGAAAATCGTACGACACTAATTAATGACCAATAGAAAAATTAGTTCACGAGCCGTAACCAAGACAACAACAAAATTTCTTGGAAATTTTGTGTAGGTAGATCAACCCATGATACTACTACTACTAAGATAAACCCACGTGCATGGGATAAGCCCATCTCTCTCGCACGCCTGACGTCACTCCGTGACAAATTTCCACAGCAGCAGGCTGTTTGATACGGCGGTTAAAGGTTTCGGTTCGGTGTTTAATGTGTTATTCGTTTTCTTTGCAGATATATGTGCGTGAAATTTAATAAATTATAATTAAAGCTTTGCATTAAACATTTATTACCATGGTGTACTGTGCAGTGATGAGTTGTTTAAGCAACAACAACAAAAAGAGCAAGGAAGTTTCGGATTGCCGTTTCTTTAGTTTTCCAAGGGACAAACATGTTTGCGAACAATGGATTCTAAAGTGTTACCAGCAACACAAATTTAATGTGAAAACATCAAGAATATGTTCAAATCATTTTGTAGAAAGTGATTACTGTTCCAAAGAGAAACTGTTGGAATTACCGCAAAATATATGGAAGTTGAAAAGTGTATTTTAAAATTAGAATATTGAATAGAGATATTAAAGAAAAATCCAAAGTGAGGAACAGAAAAATTACAAAAATTGTAAAATAAGTCTTAATAAAACTTGGTTTTCTTGTGTAAATGTGTAAATTTTGTAAATAACATGTAAATAATATGTAAATAAATAATATGTACTTAATAAATTAAACAAGATTGTTTATCACTACAAATTTTTAACGCCCAGTCATAAAAATTAAAAAAAAACTTGTAATAACAAATAGTTAATAATATATATCGGGTGTCCGTTCTCAAACTAGAACATAGGAATCTAACATTGCATTGAACGATTTTGCTGACTCCTACTCGCCAATTCAACTTACAAGAAAGATAATGGTATCAATAGAAAGATAACATTATTGCACATCAAATGATACTAGTAATAATAATATTTTCACGCTGCTGATCATGTAAGTCAGTGATACAGCCTTAGTATCAAAACGTGTAAGTCGGTGATTATATTTGTTTGCTGCTTTTTCTTGACAACGGAACTTAATATTATTATTAAGTTCCTAGGATAATAAAATTAGCAAAGCAAGATGCAGATTTAGACGTTTTGTTTATAAATTGCAAGTGTTTATGTGACATGTGACCCTCACAGGTAACGCGACTCAGGAAAACTAATCTTGGTGACAGGTGACAAACCAAACGATTTTTTCAAAAATCCCGGAAAATAATAAGCAGCGGGAAAAATATAATAAGATAACTCGGAATGTATCGCCTATTAACATTTTCGGCAGGCAACAAGCCGCGACTTCGTCTTGGCTTGTACTTGCCTACCTCAAATGTTAATAGGTCCTTACATTCCTTGTTACTTAAATAGCTATTACTGATATAGTATAGAAATAATGGAAAAATACCTAAAAATCAAATGCACAATGTTCATTGCCTATGTTTGACTTTGAGAGTGGACACCCAGTATACATATGCTCGTATATATCAGGTACACATATGCTCGTATATATCACTCATATTTTTCTACAGAGGTATTCTTTTAAAATTAACAATATTTATTTAAATTTAAAAAAACATAAGTCCGTTTTTTTGTGCTAGGGATTAAAGTAATAATTTTTGATAATGAATAAGCCTTAAAACTTTTCACTCTTCATATGTTGGCATCTTCCTTTACTTTTAAATTTAAATACGTTTATTGTTCGTTTTCTACAAAAAAAAACCTTTATACAATGCTAAACTTTGAAGATAATTTATTATATCTAGCACCTACCTACTTTATTTAAGGGCTTATTCTATTATGGACCATAAATCCTACATTAAATCATAAAAGAAATATCTCTTATACTATTATAATATCGAATAAAATGTAATATATCAATATTATAATAAAATATACTACTAAACAGTAAACATTAATAAAAACCGCTTTAAAGCAATGCATTTCCATACCGTCAAGCAGGATTTTTGTCACGGAATGACGTCATGCGCAACGTAGTACGAAATTCGATCGCCGCGTGGGTTTATCTTAGTAGTAGTAGTATCATGAGATCAACCTAACTGTGAGGGCTTGTATCGTTACGATTTTCTTACCGAATCTGCATTCGAGCATTAATTCATATCCAGAAATTATTTTTCGTGCATTCCAACAACGTCCTAATTTGCCCTCGCGTCCCGCTCGGGCAAATTAATACGAAGTTGTTGAAATGCACTCAAAAAATGTCCGGAAAGAATTAATGCTCTTATGAGATTATATGTGAAAATCGTACGACACTCATTAATGACCAATAGAAAAATTAGTTCACGAGCCATAACCAAGACAACAACAAAATTTTTTGGAAATTTTTTGTAGGTAGACTAACCTAACTGTAATTAATAAGTGGAAATTTTTTGACATTCACTATTGTTAATATGTTGGTGACACTGACAAATTCGAGGTTAGTCTATGTCAAATTCGATGTTAGCAGGTTAGGTTTTGCGTCAGTTTTGACACAGACTGACGCAAAATCTAACCTGCTAACCTCAAATTTGACATAAACTTGCAGTGTCACCAATATATTAACAACTTACTATGGATACATTTTTGATATCACTTGATATTTTATTTTCGAGTAAAATTTAAATTTTACTTTTTATGGCTGTGTCGCTACGATTTTCTTGCTGAATCTGCATTCTATCATTAATTCATGTCCGGTAATTTTCTTATCGTGCACAGAACAACGTAATCGGCCCTCGCGTACCGCTCGTGCCGATTAATACGTTGTTACTGTGCACTCTAAAAAATTACCGGAAAGAATTCATGCTCTTATGAGATTATAAGTGATAATTTTCAACACTGTAATGAACAAACCAATGAAAATTGTTCAATTTGTCAGAAACGGCCAATCAAAATTGACTGTATTTGAAAACACTAAGGGCCGGTTGCAGAAAGCAATGTTAAGTCTGGTGTTAGCTAACGCGACGTCAAAGTGAACAAAAGCGAATCAAATCTCAAATGTATATGGTAACTAATGTATTAGTTACCATAAGCATTTGAGATTTGATTCGTTTTTGTTCACTTTGACGTCGCGTTAGCTAACACCAGACTTAACATTGCTTTCTGCAACCGGCCCCTAGTCGCAGTGTTTTTACGCGAGCCCGATTGGTTTCAATGATTTCAATTTAGGGAGTAGCCTTTGACTGACATTTCGCCAAAACGTCCAAGTGAAGTTTTCAAATCGGCGTCGTTCTAAAAACTCATTATACTCCCAGGAGTAATGTTATTATAGAACCTATAAAATGAAGTAATAGAAGTTAAGTGACATTGAGCGACATTCCTTTTATTTTGCCTCGATAAACAAGTCCAATTTCGGGCCATATTGGGGATCAACCCAAATTACAGGAGGAAGTATAGAGGGTTGCGGAAACACAGCGAGGAAACAACAAAGTATGGATTCAGACGAATACCTTACAGATGAAGGGAAAAGAAAGAAAGATGATATAGAGGACTTATTTAAGAGAAGCAGAAAGACAACCAGAACACCGACAAAAGGGGAAGGTAGCAAGGAAAAATAGAAGATCAAATGAAGGAAATGATGGATTTAATGAAAAATCCGGCGAGAGATATAAAAGAGATTAAAAACGAACATATTAATAACGAGGAACAAAAAAAAACTGTAAGAAGAAATCAGGCGGTTAAGGAAGGAACAAAGTGAATTTAAAGATGAAATAAAGGAACTAAAGGGTACCAACGAAAAGGCAGTGAGGGAAATAAATGAATTAAAAAAGGAAATTGAGAGAACAAGTGAAAGAATGGAGAAAATGGAGGTAGATAAAAGGTGAAAGTATATAGTCATACAGGGTTAAAAATGAAAGCAACCAACACAAACATGCTAAAGAGGAAATAGAAGGATTCATGGAAAGGGAATTGGGAGTAGTACTGAAAGCGCAAATGGTGAAGAAACTGGAGAATATATGTGCCTGGTGGAACTGAATAGCAAAGGTGATAAGAGCATGGTGATGCAATGCAAGAGTAAACTGCGTAACTTAGGTCAGAAAGTATATATAAATGACGATTTAACGCAAAACGAAAGAAAAATTCAAACGTTAATAAGGAAACAAGCCAAGGTGGAAGCAGCAAAAGGAAAATCAGTTAAAGTGGGATATCAGAAGATGATATGCGACGAGGAAACTATGGACCTGGAGCAGACAAACTGGTAAATTGGGAGATAGGAGATATCAATGGAAGAATTGGGAATGAGATTGTAGGGAGACAAGGAGTAATGGGAAGATATGGAGAGATTACAAGCAACGCGAATGGAGAGAGACTAATAGATTTTTGCATACAGAATGGTTTAGTGATACTCAACTCCTTCTATCAGCATAAGGACAGACACAAATATACTAGGGAAGAACCAGGAAGAAGCAAAATATCCATTATAAACTATATAGTAACAGAGAAAATAAATAGAAGAATTATAAATGATGTGAGAGTTTATAGAGGAGCTGAATTATGGACTGATCACCATCTACTAATAGCAAAAATGAAAAACAAGAAAGAAGATGAAGAAGAGAGGTTAAAAGCGGAAGTAAACAGGAAGGAAGTGAAGATGATTAAGATATACAAACTGCAAGACCAGCAAGTAAGAGAGGAGTACGCAGAGCAAATCGCTAAGGGGATACAGGAAGTGGGACAACAGATACAGAGAATGAATGTCGAGGAGATGTGAGATAAATTTAAAGAAATTATCTACAAGACTGGAACAAATGCATGTGGGATAACTACAACTGGAGGAAATAAGAAGAGAACAAGCTAGTGGAGTGAAGAAATCAAAAATACTGTAAGGATGAAAAAGAAAGTGTGGAAAGACTACCTGCACAAGAGGAGCGTTGAAGCTTACGCAAACTATAAAGCAGCGAGGAAAATGGTAAAGGAAAAGGTCAAAATTGCTAAAGCTAAGGAATGGGAAGATTTTGGGACCAAGATGGAAAACGACACAAGAGCGAACCAAAAGCTATATTACAGGGTACTGAAGAACATGAGAAATAAAGGAAGGAAAATCGGGACGAGACAAATCATGGACAAAGAGGGAAGGGTACTAATGGAGGATGACAAAATTATGAGAAGGTGGAAGCAATACTTCCAAGAAATGTTAGAGGGAGCAGAGATAACTGAGGAGGAAATGGAGGCAGAAGTAGGTGAACAAAATGAAAAGAAACCTGGAAGAGAGAGAGTCAGTGGACAGATGGAGGAAGCAAGCGACAGTATACAACTAGACGAAGTCAAGAAAGCAGTGGCAAAGTTGAAGAATGGGAAAGCTGCAGGAGTTGATGGTTTAAAAGCAGAGCTACTTAAAGAAATGGGAGATGAGGGAATGGGGTTTCTACAAGGAATTCTTAATAAAGCATGGGGAACACAATCAGTACCAAATGGAAAATTTCGGTAATAGTACCTATTTTTAAAAAGGGTAACCAGAAGGACTGTGCAAATTATCGAGGGATATCTCTGCTTTGCTCAGCTTGCAAGGTATAGGAAATGATCTTGGAAGGAAGATTAAGAAAGGAAGTAGAAGGAAGGCTACATGGGGCACAAAGTGGATTCAGACCTGGTCACTGCACACAAGACCATATATTTACATTAAGAAATATAATAGAAAAATCGTTACCTTATAACAAGGAAATATATATATGTTGCGTGGATCTTGAAAAGGCCTTCGATAAAGTGGTGAGAAAAAACATATGGGACATATTGGCGAGAACTGGTATTTCAAAGAATTTGGTAGAAGCTATAAAATCTTTATACAACAAAACGGAGATCATAGTAAGGAAGGACAATATGGAGACGAACAAATTCAGAAGAATGCAGGGAGTGAGACAAGGCGGAAACCTTAGCCCTTTACTTTTTATCACATTTATGGACGAAATAATCAGAAAAGTAAGCAGTGAAAGTAAGAAGATGAAGGTAGGATACCACAAACTGGAACCGGTAGAAGTGAGTGAATGCGTATTTGCAGATGACGTTGCAATATTGGCAAATACGGAAAAAAACCTTCAATTAAATAAATGTAGATCTATGGATAAATGAATTACAAAAAAAAAGGAATGAAAATAAATATAAGTAAGACCAAAGTAGTTGTGATAACAAATAATAATGATAGAAGAGTAAACATACAAATTAACAACAAAGCAGTGGAGCAAGTAAAAAGCTTAAAATACCTAGGAATGACTATTGAGGAAGGTGGAAGACAAGAAGAAGAAATTAATAATAGAATATCGACAACGGTAAAAATGTTTCACAGCATGAATAGAGGGTTCATAAGTAAAGCAGAAATCAGTAATAGTACAAAAATGTCAATTTATAAAACCATATATTTACCGACGTTATTATATGGATGTGAAACATGGGTACTGATCGAGAAACAGCACAAAAAGATTCAGGCTTTAGAGATGAAGTATCTTAGGAAAGTAGCAAAAGTGACGATAATGGATAAGATTAGAAATGAAGAAATAAGGAAAAGACTGGGTATAGAGAGTGTCAGGAAGATTATAGAGAAGGCGCAATTGAGGTGGTGGGGACACATGAAAAGACTGAATGCAGAAAGACAAGTTAGAAAAGTGTGGGAGGTAAAAACCATTGGAAGGAGAAAGAAAGGTAGACCTACAATGACGTGGGATGGAGAAGTGGCAAAGATAATGAAGACAAAAGGAATACTGTGGAATCAGGCAGTGATTATAGCGAGAGACAGAATCAGATGGAGAGCATTGATAAAATAGGGTAGAAACAGTGTTGAAACAGGTGAATAAGTGAGTGTGATGCGAAGTCAGTGAGTCAAAATACTGATAAAACTGCTGCCGACAGGGGGGAAAAACGTGAATGAAATGTGAAGATCGAGTGGGGCTAATTTCAGTGAGAAACGATTGAGACATCTTTATATAGAGTTTATTTTTTTTATTGGGATAGAATAAGTTTAATTTACTGTAAATTATATATATATATATATATATATACAGAGAAAATTCATGAACTGCGAACACGAGTAAATCAAGGCGAATTTACGATTGCCTAAAAAGACGCCAAGACCGTTGGACAGTCGATCTAGGGTACTCTGATATTAATTATATTAAGCCAAGGGTGGTTTGCGTTGATTGTTTAAGTTTAAGTAATTGTTCAACGCAGATGTCGTATCCACGCATAGTGGAGGTACTTTTTGTAATTGAATAATTATATCACAGTTAAGTTGTATGAGATACTGTGTTATTCCGTGATTAAATTCAGGTGATAAATTCAAATTAAAAGAACAGGATTTTTAGAGATTAACAGTAAAGTAAAAAAGGTAGTTTACAAAATACAACGCATTCTGAAGAAATAAACAATTTATTCTGAACAAACTAAATAATTGTAAAAAAGATGCAAATAGAAGTAAAACTATTTGTATTTCAAACAAATTAAAATTAAGTTTTTAAATGATTTCGTGTTCGAAGAGCCAGTTTTCTTGAGCTAAATAATATCCAAAGTGATCATAAAAACCTCTTCGCACATTGGCCAACATTCTAGGACTAATCCTTTGAAACAACTCTTCAATTTTTAAACGCAATTTCCCCAAATCGCTAGTTGATAACGTTATCCCAAAAACCATAAATTTTCGATTCTATGTAGTCCCATAAGCAGAAATCATTGGAAGAGGGATTTGGAGAGTTAGCTGGCCACAAACTGGTTCCTCTTCCAGTCAACAGCCTATTTGGTAATGTATTGTTCAGAGAGTCTTGAACTGCAACAGAGTTGAGAGTGTGGCAGCCATGCTGCTGCAACCAATGTTTTCACTGATAAGAGAGATTTATCATTCGCTATACGTCCAATTTCTGGAATGATTTGCTGCTGTAGTAGTTCAAGGTTTTTACGGCTGGTTAGGGTTCCATCCATAAAAAATAGATCGATCATGTTCTTACAAGGCATTCATACCCAGACATTTAAGTTGTGGGGGTACTGAATCCGGAATTCAAAATACCTATGCAGGTTTTCTCGCAGTTAATAATAATGGCCAATGGGTTATGGCGACTTTGCACTGGAAAATGTTGACTTATCAGTGAAAACGACTTTTCGGAGAAAGCGTTCACCATTTTTGTCACAGTTTCACAAAATCCATACATCTGAAATGGTCATCGGCAAGAATTTCATGTATTTTTTGTAGTTCGTAGGATCGATAACAAACTTTTCTTAAATTAATTCTAGTAGTGGAAGCACGTAAATCTATTAGTTCAACAATTTGGTTAAGGGAATAATCTGGATGATCATTAGAAGTAGTACAAACCATTAGTTCCTTCAAATCCCTGTCTTCGTTGGGAACACAAGGCCTTTTATGCTTTTGGGGGGAAACATCAAAATTTTCCAAAATTTGAGGTAACTCTGTACAACATTAATAACGATGGACAACGTCTATTTTCAAATGTTGTTGTGAAAGAATTTTGAATTTCCCGAAACGTTTGAACCTGATAATAGCATTCTACAATTTGCGCTTTTCCGTTGCCTCATAATTATCCATTTTAAGATAGAAATAATGACAGATATTATCTGTTGACAAAATTCGCGAACTGTCAAAGTCAAATTTTCGGCATTTGTAAATTCGTCATATCGTCTGCCGTGTTCGTAGTAAAGAAAATCTCTCTGTATATATATATATATATAAAATAAAGCAATTTTTAATTTTTCTTTGTTCCCAAGACTTGGAAATTGTAAATGTCTGTTTAATCCTCAAATTAAACTGTTGACCTTCAATTTTTACTCCCTTTTTCTTACAATAAAGGAAGTATTGGATTCGCCCCAAAAATTCGAAATTGAATTTTCAACAGATCTTCACGTTTTAGAGTACCCTGAACCCAAAAAACCTGTTTTTGTACGGTTTCTGTAGAATTTATAATTTTTGAAAATGTTGAGTTTTGGGGCAGTTATCATTCAACGAAGCCAAGCAAAGATCCTTAGAGTGATTGTAGACGCACCCTGGTACGTGTCTAACCTCACTATCCACACTCAAAGTTCCTTACATACACGAAGTCATTCACGAGAGAAGTAACAAACATTATGAAAGACTGCAATCACACACCAATCCTTTGTTCGAACCACTTTCAATTACTGTTGGTAATAGAAGACTGAAACGCTCCTGGCCCATAGATCTCAAATAAGGAAATAGAGGTAACGTCGCAGGGCATAATCCTCAACATGCCAATTGATTGTATGTATACTTTATATATGTATGTAATCATATAGTCGGACATAAAATTAGCTCATAGAATGTAAATTCTGATTGCTAGTAAATCTAATTACAAAAAATGCTTAAAAATTTAAAATTTCCCGCTAATTATAAGATCACTGTAAAAGTATGTTGTGTGCGTGAATCACATCAGATTTTTTAAAATACACAAGAAACTGCTTCTATTATGCAGATCGGTATTTGAGTAATAGTTCAATTGTATTGTTTGTTGACAGCAAATTTTTAACGTGTTTGCAGCATTTATTTAGCATGTGTTCTATAAAAAAGTAAATTCGTAGTAAGTTGTTTTATATCCATATATATAATAGACTTGTCTGTCCGTCCGGGACGCTGTTTCAGCAGCCAAACCGTAAGAGATAGAGACAAAAGTTATTAAAGTTATATGTTTGGAATGGTCATGTCAGGTCAGGAACCGAATTTCAGTCTCTAACACTAATTATTATCTTAATTATCCTAATCCTAACTTTTTAGGTTAGATTCTAGGCAAATTTTATCAAGGCGAATGCGACTGGTAGTTTGCTACCAACAATGACGTCATATACGTACGTGTGGTGAATACGCGTTCTATTTGCAAAACGGTCTTTTTTGTTTTATTAAATGAGACATTTGTCTCACTGGACTGCTAGTAAAAATATAATTTCCTCTTCTATAAATTCTGGAAATAGTACAGATTATTCACAAGTAACAACAATTATATACAGGAACTGCAATTTTATGTTTTATTAATGTTCTGTAGTCAGTAATTTAATAAAATATCCAACAACAAAATCCCAAGAAATTTTTAATTGCCCGTCCCGGAAAAATAACCCAAGAAAAAATGCTCTCAGAAAGAAATTATCTTGGAAACCCCAGGAAAATAAATGTAAGCTACAAAATAACATTTACAATTAAGTTTTACTTTAACATTTGTTTTTTTAAAAAAGCTTTTTTAATTCCGTTCAACACGGGTAACTTGATAATAAATGTTTTTTGTTTAGCACTGTGTCGTTATTCTTTTAGCATAGGTCAAACATCAACCTTAATAGGTATATTAGGATAGTTACATGAAAGTCTCTATATTATTATTAATAATATTTAAATGTGTATATAAACAGTTGTCTTCCAACTTAAAATAAAGTTTATACAGGTTATTATTTTGGGATGTAAAACAATGAAACTTCACAATTTTTTAGTAAATCTAGTAAATCCTTGTTTTCTTTGCTTGAATTATTTATTTATTAAATATGTGAAATATTTATATAGTACATTTTTTTTTCTATAATTTTCAAGGTCAACTTTCTAGGGGATAAGTTGCATTCCTGCAGGGTCCCTAGTTTTAATAATGTTGGTACATAGATTTTTAGTTCTTTTCTCCCACTAAAAAAATTATTGTCATTTTGACAGATATGTCATAATTTAATATCGCTTGCTTCATTTTTGCATGTAAAATATTTCTTGGTTTTCTTTTTTTATCCGATTTTATTGATGATGATGATTCCATGTTAAGGTATAAAAATTTCCTAGCGTTTTAATCACATGTCTACCAACATTGTAACACTTTGACAGTTATTATAGAAAAAAAACGTACTTTACCTGCGACTTTTTATACCCCAGTTTTTGTCCACGGCTTTTTATTCACAGATTCAGTTTATTCACCCTAACATAATGGTGAGAGAAAGGACGCCATGAAACAGAAACAGAAAATTCTTTTATATAACAGAATCATCAAATATGCAATTTAATGGCTGGTATTTTTCATATTCCGTTTCTGAGCGAAGGTTGATGTTTCAGTATTGTTTAAAACCAAAATAAAATAAAATTTAAACATCCCTTTACAAAGGCAGGATTAAAATGCCGCTTTCGTTCAAGCCTTCAGGCTTGCATCTTTGTACAGTGTAGCAATCTACAGTAAATTCGGTTTGTGGTACAGTTCTCTATCAGGTTCTATATAGACTCCATCTATGTAAAATTGGTTGCATTACGAAGCAATCAGAAACGGGTGGTAAACGTGGCGGTCGTTTTAAATTTGTACAGGCCTTATGGAGTAAACTATTGTCCTGAACTACTAATTAACAAATCGCTTATTTGTAGTTTATTTTAGTTATATACTTTTAAATGCACTTGGGGAATAGACTGATATATGTTATTTTTAATTATGCAGTAGGGTTACTTTTCTGTATTTTTGCGAGCATCTTTATTCACTTTTTAAAATGAAATGCATATCAAAATGTATATCAATCCCATCATTTATCTTTAATTAACTACTGTTCAAAAGCGGAGTCAAAGATATTAATTGGTTTGGTAACTGACTAGGACATTTTAAAGTGCTTGTTTTCTGTGATAATATCCCTGTTAAAAGTAATGGGAAGTCTGTTTACAAAAACCCGAAAATAAAAACCGTTCGAATGAAGCTTCGGCATCTTTGCCGGTTTAACACGGCATGTAGTGTTGTACATTATTTAAGAAGTATGATTTCTCCTATTATGATAGGCCCAAGTTCTGTTTTTACTGTATAATATGAAGCTCTATAAGCCTTCTTTGGGCACAAACCGGGCAGCTAAATAAAAAAGGCAAGTCCCAGAGTAAAACAACTAATGCTATAGATCTTTACTTGAACTTCATAAACTACAATTTATACTTTTAAATATCAACAATGTTACAATTAGGTACTCAATAAAGTAAAAAACTTACAAGTGCACGCTGTGGCGATTATTGTAAATAGAAAATACTAACTTGGTAACAATTCCTTGAATTTGGTGTATGATACTGGTTATGTGGGCGAGACACAGTGTGCACGTGCAAGCCATAGATTTACATACATACTACTTTAAAGCTGCAAAAATGGAAGTATAAGAGTTGCACTGGGTCTAGACCTAGACGGTCCCAAGTCTAACGAACAGTTTAGAAAATCTACAACAGTCCCTTATTTTTGGCAGTTTGGTTATTAGATTAACCCGTGATTTGTTCAGTGTATGACTGGAACTTTTGATTTGTGTTAAATTAGCTATCCTTACTTCAGTAACCTTCGACGTTAGAAATCAACCTTTTGAGTGAGCAAATTTTCAGAATCGAGACCATAATAAAAGTATGGAATTAATAGGCCTTAAATTATAAGCTATCAAACTAGAGATATAACAAAATATATGATATTAAATAGGTACATCTGCATTCAGAATAAATCCTAACATTATATAAAATTGCAAAATAATGAGATGCAGGTATAAATATAAAAAATTAAATAGCTCATGTATAGTCACAATAAATAATCGTTATGCTCGCACAAGACTTCAATATTTTGATTATTCCTTATTCTTCTACCACCTAAAGCTCTTATCATGACAAGCAAAAACTTAACTGCTTATAATATTCAATTGAACTAATTTTAGTAATACTTTCGGCGCCTTCTCAATAATCACTGGAAAACATCTGCATATCCAACTTAATTGTCAATTCTCCAGACTCTACTTGGTGCAATATTAGTTTTTTAGTTATTGGTCCGTTTGTATTCTGCGTCTCTCGATAAACGTCAGCTACTTTCACTTCAGCTCGGCCCAAGAACTCTGCAACATAAAATTTTAATATCAATTAGCACAACTATAAGGAAACGTACCGTCTGGTTGAAACGAACACATCTCGTAAACGACAATGCTAAGCACCTCCTCGTTAATATTTTTTAGAAGAAACTGCATACTATAATTCCAAACTAGCATAGGAACTTGTGGTGCCCCGTTCTGGGGGGCGTTTCCGTTTATAATATTGTCTGTTGCGACGTCGGTGACCTGCTCCTGGTCTCCAAGTGAAACTTTACAGTAAATATTGTCACTGTGCGGTTTACCTGTTGTTAAAATTTGAGTTAAAATTGAGAAACAGAAAGTAATTGACTTGCTCCAAATACTTATATATAGCACAAACCGGTACCTTTCTTCTTAACATATTTATCACAGTTCCTAGCCTGAATTTCCCGACCTTCTACGACTGTTGCCTGCAGCCAGGCTCGGTATAAACTGTGAACTAAAACTAGCATGCAGTAGGAGTATTAAGATCTTACCAGCTCTAATGAAGCGAGTTCCCTTTTGCACAAGCACGAGCAGACGACCACAGGATACGCCACTGTGGGGCGCTGCACATATACATAGACATGAAACAGTTATGTAACACAATTTTGCTGTGTGAAGTAGAATGTTGTTATACTAAATTCACTACAAGCTTAATAACAAAAACGACGGCACTTGACAGATACTCTGCTACTGATTATTTCGGTGAAAATTAGGCTATCAAAGGGCTTCCACTGTACAAAAAGCAAAACACAAAGACAGAAAACAGCTTAAAATCCTGCACTGTTAAATATGATTTTCTGTAAGTTTGTTATTTAATATATTTAATTTAACTTGCTATTCTGAATAGACTATAATTAAATGCCTAATCATTGGAAGCCCCACTAATGACAACCAAGAAAAAACTATGACAAAGCGCACAAATCAGCGTTTAAAGTTATTTTCGGCTTGACAAATACAATACTTACTCGATTTAGGTCGAATTTTAGATAAGGAAACCACCTTGCTATACTTTTCTTTAGCATCTTCAATCCTTTTAATCCATAAGCTGCACTCGTTGGCCGATGATGCTAACAAAGAAATAGTTTGCTTCTTATCCTGCACCCTTAGAACACGATTAGCATCAGTCCCGCTCTCCACATTATCCGTGCTCGCTTTGACGGCTTTTAGATCTTTTATCAGAATCGGCTGGACAATCAAACTCTTAACACCTTTCAGTTGCAAACGCAAAACCGTACTCACCTGTCTGTAAACCTTATACACAATATTGCTATTCCTCTGGAAGTTAAACTGGGACGTGCCAAGACTCTTGCTAGGCTGAACGAGCATGAAGAAGTCATTTAGTAAAAATCCTACCAATTCCTTGCCGCTCTTCACCTGCAACAAGATCGGTTAAATCGAGCTACTTGTAATAACGAATGGTACCTTGGTCAGCATTCCGTAATGCAGCAATTTTCTAGGCCCTAACTTATTTGTACTACCATTAAAAGTGATGTTCAGTTCGTTTAGCTGCACGTTATTTTGTAGCCATTGCAGTCTTTCCTCGTTTTCTTTCAGTCTCACGTTCTCATTTAAACGCTTTAGGAACCTGTCTGATATTTGCAGAGCCTCAACTAGAAACGCGTGATCTGCAACAAGTTTAGGTTAACAGAAGCAAGACTTATGCAAGAACAGAAAGTTTAGAAAAAATTACATTACTAAAGCCTCTAGAAAGAATATATTTCTGATATGAGCATCAACCAGGATAAAATTGAGGTAGGTGCAACCAAACTTAACTTAGTAATGTAAATGAAAACATAAGTTAAAAACAACAAATTAGCAAATCGAAAAATATGGGGTGGAACTAAAAGCCCTTAAACATGAAATATTAAACAACGAAGTGGAAAGGGAAACAGAAATGACGGAATTACAGCACAAAATTGAAATATTGAATAGAAAATTGCAAACTGAAGATGGGAATGGGAAAACACGCAATACTGTAATCAAAGGGACAACGTTTCAATGAGATTTGAAAGAAATTAGACAAGGATTTATCAAGAGAGAAGTTGGGGTTAAAGTTGAGGTTGACTTGATTTAAGAGGAGAAACACAAATGCACAAAGTGATTGCAGCGCAACTACAAAGATTCAAGCACAAAATGGCTGCTTTCTACTAATAAAAGGCAGATGAAATTATATCAGAACAAGAAATGACCAAATGAAAAGGTATGAGGAGGAAGAAAGAGCCTTTAAAGAAAAAATCAGGAAAAGAAGTGTAATGGGAAAGAGAAATGAAGGAATTGCAGCAAGAAAATAGAATATGCAAGACAAAACTGCAAACACAGGAAGGAAATGGCAAACGGAACCATATTGTAATCAAAAAGATAAAATTTCTAGGGAATTTGAAAGAAATTGGACAAGGATGTATCAAGTTTGAGGTTAAAGTTGAGGTTGAATTGATTTAATAGGAGGAACATAACTGCACAAAGTGAGCAAAACTACAAAAACTCAAGCACAACATGGCTGCTTTCTAATAATAAAATGCAGAAGAAATTATATCAGAACGAGTACTCAGCAAATGAAAAACTATAAGGACGAAGAAAGAGCGTTTAAAGAAGAAATATCAGGAAAAGAAGTGTAATGGGAAAGAGAAATGAAGGAATTGTAGCAAGAAAATAGAATATGCAAGACAAAACTGCAAACACAGGAAGGAAATGGCAAAAGGAACTATATTGTAATCAAAAAGATAAAATTTCTAGGGAATTTGAAAGAAATTGGACAAGGATGTATCAAGTTTGAGGTTGAAGTTGAGGTTGAATTGATTTAAGAAGAGGAACATAACTGCACAAAGTGAGCAAAACTACAAAAACTCACGCACAACATGGCTGCTTTCTAATAATAAAAGGAAGAATAAATTATATCAGAACAAGAAATGAGCAAATGAAAAGGTATGAAGAGGAAGAAAGCCTTTAAAGAAGAAATATCAGGAAAGAAGTGTAATGGGAAATAGAAATGAAGGAATTGCAGCAAGAAAATAGAATATGCAAGACAAAACTGCAAACACAGGAAGGAAATGGCAAAAGGAACTATATTGTAATCAAAAAGATAACATTTCTAGGGAATTTGAAAGAAATTGGACACGGATGTATCAAGTTTGAGGTTAAAGTTGAGGTTGAATTGATTTAAGAGGAGGAACATAACTGCACAAAGTGAGCAAAACTACAAAAACTCAAGCACAACATGGCTGCTTTCTAATAATAAAATGCAGAAGAAATTATATCAGAACGAGTACTCAGCAAATGAAAAAGTATGAGGACGAAGAAAGAGCGTTTAAAGAAGAAATATCAGGAAAAGAAGTGTAATGGGAAAGAGAAATGAAGGAATTGCAGCAAGAAAATAGAATATGCAAGACAAAACTGCAAACACAGGAAGGAAATGGCAAAAGGAACTATATTGTAATCAAAAAGATAAAATTTCTAGGGAATTTGAAAGAAATTGGACAAGGATGTATCAAGTTTGAGGTTAAAGTTGAGGTTGAATTGATTTAAGAGGAGGAACATAACTGCACAAAGTGAGCAAAACTACAAAAACTCAAGCACAACATGGCTGCTTTCTAATAATAAAAGGCAGAAGAAATTATATCAGAACAAGAAATCAGCTAATGAAAAAGTATGAAGAGAAATAAAGAGCGTTTAAAGAAGAAATATCAGAAAAATAAGTGTAATGGGAAAGAGAAATTAAGGAATTGCAGCAAGAAAATAGAATATGCAAGACAAAACTGCAAACACAGGAAGGAAATGGCAAAAGGAACTATATTGTAATCAAAAAGGTAAAATTTCTAGGGAATTTGAAAGAAATTGGACGAGGATGTATCAAGTTTGAGGTTGAATTGATTTAAGAGGAGGAACATAACTGCACAAAGTGAGCAAAACTACAAAACTCAAGCACAACATGGCTGCTTTCTAATAATAAAAGACAGAAGAAATTATATCAGAACAAGAAATCAGCTAATGAAAAAGTATGAAGAGGAATAAAGAGCGTTTAAAGAAGAAATATCAGAAAAATAAGTGTAATGGGAAAGAGAAATTAAGGAATTGCAGCAAGAAAATAGAATATGCAAGACAAAACTGCAAACACAGGAAGGAAATGGCAAAAGGAACTATATTGTAATCAAAAAGATAACATTTCTAGGGAATTTGAAAGAAATTCGACAAGGATGTATCAAGTTTGAGGTTAAAGTTGAGGTTGAATTGATTTAAGAGGAGGAACATAACTGCACAAAGTGAGCAAAACTACAAAAACTCAAGCACAACATGGCTGCTTTCTAATAATAAAAGGCAGACTAAATTATATCAGAACAAGAAATGAGCAAATGAAAAGGTATGAGGAGGAAGAAAGCCTTTAAAGAAGAAATATCAGGAAAAGAAGTGTAATGGGAAATAGAAATGAAGGAATTGCAGCAAGAAAATAGAATATGCAAGACAAAACTGCAAATACAAGAAGGAAATGGCAAAAGGAACTATATTGTAATCAAAAAGATAAAATTTCTAGGGAATTGAAAGAAATTGGACGAGGATGTATCAAGTTTGAGGTTGAAGTTGAGGTTGAATTGATTTAAGAGGAGGAACATAACTGCACAAAGTGAGCAAAACTACAAAAACTCAAGCACAACATGGCTGCTTTCTAATAATAAAAGGCAGAAGAAATTATATCAGAACGAGTACTCAGCAAATGAAAAAGTATGACGACGAAGAAAGAGCGTAGAAATATCAGGAAAATAAGTGTAATGGGAAAGAGAAATGAAGGAATTGCAGCAAGAAAATAAATATGCAAGACAAAACTGCAAACACAGGAATGAAATGGCAATAGGAACCATATTGTAATCAAAAAGATAAAAATTCAAGAGAATGTGAAAGAAATTGGAAAAGAATTTATCAACACAGAAATTGAGGTTAATTGAGGTTGAATTGATTTACAAAGCAGGAACACAATAATACAAAGTGGTCGTAGCAATAACCACAAAATAGCTGTTTCAAAAACAAAAGCATTAAAGATCCAAGCAGCAGTTACAGTGTCAAAGGAAGAAAAGTAGGCTATGGAATAACTTCACGGTAAAACAAGTTCTCCCAAAAAAATCATTAGTGTTTCTAATAGGGATGCCCATCAAGCATCGATTTTTCTGTAACATCGATGTTTACCATTCGATGTATCGATGTTTTGACATCGATGTCATCTATTCGATGTATTTCGATACATCGATAAATACGCTTCAGAACATCAATTTTTTTTTCTGCCAAACATTATTAATGATATTTATAATTATACAAATGATTGTAATTATTTAATAAGACACTTAAGACAGTAGTATTTTTCTTCTTTGCCTACTTTCGTTGTACCCCTCTTGTCACACTTTTCAAGTCAAGTGCATTTTATGCAAAGATACCTATCTGTTAGCAATTCTGCTGAATCTGGAGCCAGACGGCCTCCGAAATGATGTCATCGAACGGCAACATGCGATCCAGTGCTAAACAATCAGGGAATGTGACGATTAGCAGGAATAGCAGGCACCTTGCCGCAAGAACGAAATCGTCTAAAGGGAAAACGTCTATCACAACTTCCATTTTTGCAATCTTTAGATAAAGGTGTTTGGGACATATAAATAAGCATCTATGTTTTATTATTTATGTTGAATAAATTATAAATTTTTTCATACAAAACAAACTATAATTCAATAATGTAAATAAAAAGATACTGTCAAAAAATGTAATTACACAGCAAAAATAAATATTTTTGTTCGAAATATTATTATTTATTAGTTATTTATACAACGAGTAGCTAAAGTGCCACTATTTTGCACGCGTGAGAAAAGAAATCTCACTACTGCAAAAAGAAGTTTTAGATACGAGTTGTAAGTATACATAATTTTTTCAATGCCACATATTTATGCTAAAGAGATTACAAAACGTCAACGTCATTTGAAATTGAAAATTCATTAAAATCATGTTAGGTATGTATGCTTTCCTTGTTTTAAATTGAAAACTCACCAAATTTAATAACCAGTTTTGATAAAAGTGTACAATAAAGTGACAGATGTGTGCAATGAATAGTATGCAATAACAACATGCTTTTGACATATGGAAAGTGCCATAATAGCCTCCTTTTGAAAAATGGTAGTCGAAAAATACCTTTATTTTAAAATCTGAAAAATCATCGATGTTTGCAAAATATCGATGTTTTTTATTCGATACATCGAAGACCTCGATGTTCCTACTCGATGTTGAGCATCGATGTCAACATCGATTTTTTCATTTCGATGGGCATCACTAGTTTCTAATCTGCTATGCGAGTCATAGTTTTATAAAAAAAAAAAGGAAAAAATAAAAAAACACTGGTACAGCACCAGCTAACAGTTGTATCACAGAAAATTTAGTTCAAAATTCACTTTCATCTACCTTTCCCTGGGAAAACGTTTTTATAAGTAACTTACAGTCGCGGCCAAAAAAAATCGGGACACCTTTTTTGACCTAATTCTCAAAATGCCAAAAACAACTGCTGACACTGACAATAATAATTAATAAATATCATCAAAAGTCATTCAATTCTGAAAAATGCCGGCACATCTGTCAAATACTGATAAAGCGAGAATTGAATGACTTTTGATGACATTTATTAATTATTATTGTCAGTGTCAGCAGTTGTTTTTGGCATTTTGAGAATTAGGTCAAAAAAGGTGTCCCGATTTTTTTGGCCGCGACTGTAAATAGTAGTGCTCACTGCTCAAATTAACAGATTCTACTCAAGCTTTAAACCATAAAATTATCCTAATGTCACCGTTTCTATCCTACTGAGAGTTTTGCTGATTGAAGATTGGATAAAACTGCCAGAATTAATTACAATTCCTTGATTATATAACCTTCAAGCCTCAATGTTATGTAAGTAAATCCTACTCTGCTTACCTTCGTATGTTTGTGGCGTGTTTTCCAATATCTTCGAGATGAGCAGAGGATACCGGGTAATTCTCTGCATAGGTTTTATAAGAAACGAGCTCAGCGGCATGCCTCGAGTGGCCCGGTGACTCTGGCACTGCTTGACCACGTTCCTAAATGCCACTGACGACTCGGTTAGTCGCTGGAGCAGAGCCGCACTCTCCAGCTGCTTGCTACAGAACGTTATATAGGCTGTCATGCGGGGGCAACTACAACTACTGACTTAGATTTATGCTGCAACCAAGTGGTACATTCTTACATGAGCGCAAACCACATCCCCGATGATGTCGTTTCCCGAGTTCCAACGCTCGATCAGATCTTTCAGAAAGTTGTGGTTGCACTGCAAGATCTCCTGCCAGTTGACGAAGATGCCCTCGATTTCGTCCTTGCTTATGACCCTGCTCTGTCGCAGCGGGATTTCGAACACCTCGTAGACAACTGTCATGTCATCGATGTAGGCCTTCTCGGTCTGGATGAGCTCGTTTATACACTCCTGGCGCATTTTGTCTTGGGGTCCGACTGCTGAATGTTGCAATAATTTACATATTATGGGCATGCATATTTATATTTTTTGTAATACTAAATTATGTACTTTAAAGAAACTTATTATGGCCATAAATATTAAAACGTTTAAAAATGGCTTTCTAAATTACATAGCTAACAAGAATTACCATTTAAATGGTCAAAGTAATACCTATAGAACTACCTAAATATACTTAATAACATTAAGGCTATGAACTATATTTACATCTTGGTACACTGAATTCCTCCAACGTTACATTTATGCATTTTCCATTTTGTTCTTGTCTTTTGTATTCTTTTACTACACAGTGCTCTCTATATCATTTTTGGTATTCAATATACCAGAATTTTCACTATATGAAGGTACAAAACACAGTTATACTCTATTCACTATAGTCCCGATTGTCAATGTCAAAATCCAATTAAAAACAATCCTTTATATCATGGTTAATATTTTTAAGTCAAGCTGTGGGTAACTAGAAACAATTAATAAAGCTACTAACGTCAAAACTATAAATTATAGGTTATATTTCGAACTGACTTAAGCAAAAATAAATAAAAGTTGCCAGGTAACAAAAACCCAAATTTTCAAAATTACGCTTTTGCGTTGTCCAACCTAATAGTAACAAAAAAACCAATAGAAATTCAACAGTGCTACCATAAAACGTCATTTTTGACAATGCGGGACCATAGTGAACAGGGTATACCTACTTTCGATTCTTTTGTACCACGGAATATTGTGTAGATTTTGCCTATTGGCATCATTACAGATTTTAATAAGTTCTGGTAACTGTTGGGATATTTTTAATTTTAAGCTAGCGGGGAGAATTTCAACATGCACATCTATGATCTTGCCCCGTAAGCGGGGATGCTAATCGCCAACCAATGACCAGTAAATGGTTCCCTTCGCACTTCAGGCAGGCAACGAAGCTAGACGTGTTAGTGGAGGCACTTCAGTTTTACAGTTCGCGATGTGAAACTGTAGTGGGAGACTAAACATTTTGCCATGGTGGTATAATCAGTAACTGACCGGATTTAAATCAATTTCGAACTGCTTATTTTGTTGGAGGGGCCGTGTTGCCAAAATGTTTCTTTATGTTGGCGTCCAACAAGTAATTGGAAATTCGGATTCCTTTCTCGCATTCGCGCTACCCTCAAATAAGTGGTTCCCGATAATCAACTCCATGGGTCAACGTGCAAAGCAAATTCCAGCATATCTGCCGTTCAGGCGACCATCCTTGTGGGTCAATTATGCTCCATGTCTGAAGGAATCCATCCTAATATAGTAGAAGAATCTTGAGGGGCTGGAGTTCTCTGAACTTCACTCCTGCAGACTCACTTTGCCTTCATGTCAGTATTGTTCACACTGCATCATGCATAGCTTCTACAGAGTTTGTAGATTCTGCATGTTTATACCTCTCCCTTCTAGTAGCTAAAGCTTACCTACTTTTACAATTAAAATTAAGCCTGTGTAACGCTAGCTATACATAAAATGTGTTAAATATATCTATTCGGCGCTCGGTTTTTCGATACCGCGAAGACACCCGATATGCGCGAAATCGCGCTGAATAACGACGGTGTCGTTTCCCACTCCATGGGAACCCAGAGCCGCTGTACCGATAAAGCCGCCCGGAGAGTATACAAGCAGGTTTATCGACCATTTTAAGTCACTTGAGTCCACCGATCCTGACCAGCAACTGCTCTAACTTGGAAGAGCTTTCCGCTCTAAGCCCACCTGGGCTTAGGACCCTGATCCTGTCAGTCCAATTTGAGTTCCCACTTAACAGGCTTAAGAAGTTAAGTTGGCTAACCTCAACTTCAGCTATAGATGACTTTACAATAGTGTTGAGTTCCCAGTTTTGTTTCCTATATTTTGGCTTGTTATTGCTAAAATAAGGTCTCTTCTACATCTTTCTTTGTACGGGTTTTCTAACTAGTTGGTCGAAAGCTGTTCCAGGTCAATGAAGATGAACATTTCTTCCTTATATGTGATTTTGTGGACTCCTGTTTGGCTCGAGTCTACACTGGGGTTACTGCATAAATAATCCTGTTGTTCCCCCTGCTGTGCTTTGCGTTGCAATTCCTCTTTATCTGTTACACTCTTTGCAGTCTTCTCTTCTACAGTGGAATAAACAGTCTTCTACTGCCATGCTGTGGTTAAAACATTTAATAACATATTTTGCAGTTTGCTTCCAATTTCTCAATAATTGATTTTTGTTGCTTTTTCCATTTTTTCCTGACATTACCCTTACAGTTCAATCACTCGATTTGCTCCCATTCATTCTACATGCTTGACCCATCTCAGACATAGGTTTCAGAGTTGGATTTATGGAGATCATACAATCTTCTTCTAGTTTTTGATTTAGTGCAAACTGCTCAATTTCTTCCTTTCGCTTTTAAAATCCATTGTCCTTCAATCTTCTGCGTATCACGTTGCAAATATGTAAACTGTAACCTGATTCCCTCTGCCTAAATGTATCCCTATCACTGGGATTTACTCTTAATAACTTCATCTTTATGGAGATAATTTCCAATACAATAAACTTACCTATTGCGTGTAGTTCTTTTCTCATCATCTCATCATTTAATTTCTTCTAAGTGTCAATTCGAGATTTGCAGGTTAAGTTTTACGTCAGTCTGTGTCAAACAACAAACAAAACCTAACCTACTAATCTTGAATTTGACATAGACTGACAACACACTTCAGTACTGCCAAACGTATAACACATATCACAGCCTGCCCTAATTGGTTTTTTTATTGATCTCTCTCTATTATTCTTGATCTACTTTCGTTCAATATGGCCGCCATAGCTGAAATCGGCTACTCGGCGCCGCCGCGAGTGTTGCTTCTCGGCCCGTTGGGTGTTTGTAAGATTTTGTAACCATGGAAACGCAAACAAATTTATGTATGTTGCTTATTTTTATGCTGCAACTTCACATGTACAATTTTGTAAGTCTACTGTAGCTACATCACAATAAAATCATTTTAAAAGATGTTCTGTACCATGACCTCTCCATCCAATACATGACCAACAAACCATAATTCAATTTTTAGCTGAGGAAGGGGCTATATGTCTAGAAATTCAAGTGAGAATGCTTGATATTAATGAATATGCTTGCTATTCAAAGATAGTGGTAGTTGAAGGGCATAAAAAGTTAGACTGTAGAGAACGCAGAAGTCATTAACCACGTCATGAAGCATGGTTCTTCTTCTTCTTCAGTCGTTTGCTTCTTGACAGAAGCGTCGTGATCAACATGCTCGTTATATAGCATTTACTGTTGTGTGGACGATTTCTTTCCATTTTGCGCGATCATACGCATCATGGGTGATTTGTTAAAGAGGTTTTCTGATGATGGTCTTCACTTGATCCAGCCATCTCTTTGGAGATCTTCCACGAGGTCTAGATCCTTCCAACCATCCTTGTATTATTAATTTTTCGAGACTACTGCTGTCCCTTTTTGAAATGTGACCAAAGCACTTTTGTATGTATTTATATATAGTTGAAGACAGCCGTTGCGTCACGTTTAGTTCTGCCAAAATAGAGACATTCGTTCTTCTATCTGTCCACGGTATTCTTAGCATTTGGTGCCAGCATCACAATTCACCAGCATCTATCCTTCTTCGTTCACTTTCCTTCAAAGTCCATATTTCGGCCCCATATAGTAGAAGTGGATATACTAGAGCTTTTACTAGTTGAATTTTGGTGTTTTTAGTAATTTGGTTATCTTTCCAGATTCTGTTAAGTTTAGTCATTTGGATTAGTCTTTTTATTTCAACTGTACAACCTCCTTCGTTGCTGATATACGATCCCAAATATATGTAATGATTCACTACTTCATAATCGGCCATTTGCTTTACATAAGGTCTGTTATTATTGGCTCTATCTACGATGAGAATTTTTTTTAATCTTTATTAAGTTCTAAGCCATAAGCTGCGCTAATATCTTTCAGTCTCTGTATAAATTCCAACATTTCTTCTTCTGTAGTAGCAAAGATTACGGTGTCATCTGCATATCGTAAATTGTTGATGCTTTCTCCGGTCTGCGCTCATTTTCCAGGACTCTACGCATGATTTATTCTCCGTATATGTTGAATAGCAACAGAGAAAGAATACAGCCTTGTGCAACCCCTTTTTATACTGTAAACTGTTTTGAGACTTGCTGATCAATCTTGACTCATCCGTCAGTTTTGATATACAGTTTCTGAATATGATGGATCCTGTTCTGTTTCAGGCCATTTGTTTTACTTCGTGCCATGTTCTGCCCGCTGCTTTGATTTCTTGTTGTACGATTTTTCTCCAAGTCCTCTTTGGTCTGCCCCTCTTTCTACTTCCTTGGGGACTCCAGTCCAGTGCCATTTTTGCAATATTTGAGTCTTCTCTTAGAGACTGCCTCATCCACTTCCAATTACGAAATCTAATTGCTGTTTTCAGGTCTTTCCGACCAGCTGTCTGCCATAGCTGTTCATTTTTAACAAGTTCGGTCCAGTGGATCTTCATTATTCTGCGAAAACATCTATTGAAAAACCATTGGAACTTATTCTTCTTCTAGTTTTAGGTCTAATGACCTGCTATTTCCAATTCTCTTAATCTTGCAACGTTGATGCCCAGCTATTTTTCCAGCTTTTAGGTGGTCTGGAAGTCTGCAGTTTGTTGTCCCTTGCTATTTTTGGCAGCCTGTCATTTGTCATTCGGTGATATGGTCGTTCTAGCCTCTTCTGCGCTCTCGGGTCCATCTTACGACATCCTGTACATTGCAGCTTTGACATATTTCCTCATTTTGTGTCTGCTCTCGTTTCTATTGTCTGTAATAGTTGAAAATTTCCAAATTTCGCAATAATAGAGTAAAATGGAAATGACATTAGTATTGAAGATTCTGAGTTTGGTTTTAGTAGCTATTTGGTTGCTGTACCATATTTCTTTTAGTGTTGCAAAAGCTAATCTGGCTTTGTTTACGTGGTTTTCTGTCTTTTTCTGTGCTTCCAGCTACAGTGATTGTGCTTCCTAGATAACAGAATTCTTGAACATCATCAATAAGATCGTTATGAATGCATATTGGTTGTTGATTGTAATTGTTGATGCGCAATGTTTTGGTTTTATTAGTATTTCTCACCTATCCAACTAGTTTGGCATGATTTTATAGTCCTCAAGCTTGGGAGAATAGATATGTTAGTTACTCCTTCCTTTATGTAGGACTTTACAGTTTGCTTCATTGTATGATGCTTTTATAATGTTAACTAGTTTTGAAGGCGCACCAGATAGGTCTAAAGCTTTCCAGAGTGCAGACTGTTTAATTGAATTGAAGGCACACTTGAAATCTATAAACGTCAAATATAGAGGGCCGATCCATACTACAAATTGTTCAATTGTCTGCCTACCTGTCTACCTGTCTACTTGTCTAGCTGTCTACCTGTCTAGCTGTGCAGCTGTCTACCTGTCTGTCTGTCTGTCTGCCTACCTGTCTACGTGTCTACCTGTTTACCTGTCTACCTGTCTACCTGTCTCACCTCACCCAATAATATTCACAGCCGTCCTGATGGTATTAATAGTGTACATAAATCAAGGAAGTAGACACTCATGCTAAATGTTGAATCCTGTCTAGAGTGCCTGGGACAGTGACTGCTACCAATCATGATGTGGTAAATTAGTGGCGCCATCTGAAAGTACCCCCCAGGAGCTGTTGAAGGTCATTCAAATCGGTAGTTTGACATCAAAGGAACCGACAGTGAGTGCCTCTACTTGTTTGATTTATGTACGCTGGTATTAATGTTATTAACTAGCGTGCGATGCATTTGTTGATCATATTCAGCAATGTGATATTCCGCCAGTTGCTGCATTTTGTGAGGTCGCCTTTCTTTGGAAGTTTGATTACCATACCTCCTTTCCATTGAAGGAGGTTTAAGGTTCCACGCCTCTTGAAGGATAGGTTGTAGAATTGATGTTGTTCGTGAAATATCTATTTTCATGAGTTCTTCTGGTATTCTATCTGGTCCTGTGGCTTTCCCGTCTTTCAGTTGCTTTAATGCAGTTTTAATTTCGCCAACACTTGGTGGGTTTATATCAATTCATGGTATTGGTTGCCTGCTCCCCTTTGATTCTTGCATGTTCTGTTGGTCTACTTAACATGGCGGAAAAATATTCTCGCGATACCTCTAATTGATCTTCTGATGTTTTTATTTTCCTTTTAATGGTTTATTTCCTAGTTTTTGTCCCCTTTGTCAACCCCTTGTGCGACAGTCTGGCATTCCAACATTGCATCTCCACTCCCGGCTTGAGTTACTTTGACCAAGATGAGGGCTTTGGTCAGATTCCTTAGCCTACTTTTCGAATCAGGTTCCGGCGTTCGTATATATAGAATTTGCTATTCGTATTTATGTTTTCTATATATTGACGTTTTGTATGTTTGTAATGTGTGTCCTGATGTAAATAAAAAGGAATGTTATTGTTTTCCACAATCGGTTACATCTTATTCAACCAAAATAATTCCAAAGTGGTGAACCCGGTAAGAACATCATAACAGTGCAAACGACTTTACTGGAATATGAAAAAGTTATAGAATAACGTAATAACTATAACGAAATCAAGTTCACAACTATTATTGCCACATATTATTCTTTCCTGATGGATGCATTGTGGCGGAGCCTCAAATTCAACCAATATGAAATGAGCCCACAAAGGGCACTAAAGGTAGTACTAAAGTGTATTGTTGAAGACGCTGCCTATGTCAAATTCGAGGTTAGGTTTTGTGTCAGACTGACGAAAAACCTAACCTGCTAACCTCGCATTTGACATCGACTGACGGTGCCAGCAACAATATACGATCTCCCCTCTACTTTATGAATGACTGTGCATCTCCGGGAACGTTTCACCTTGTATTCTTTACACCATGAGTACAACCACTGCAACCGAAAATCAAGAGTCTAGACTTCATAGTTAAATTAGTTTTGTTCCAAGTAGCTTTTAGCGTAGCATATGTTAGTTTGACTTTGCATGTGCTTTATTTGTCTCCTTCAGTGTCGCCATTCATTGTAGTTATACTTCTTAAGTATCAAAAATGGTTGCATATCTTTGACAGGTATATTAACGGTTGTAAGTCGTTAACGGTGACTGTTTTGGGTTTGTTACTATTTATCTCCAACCCAACTGATTTGGCTTGTTCTGTGAGCTGGTCATCTTTCATTTACATCGACCCATGAGCGTGTGCTAAAAGGTATCCTTCATCCTTGTAATCTCAATCATGTAGTTGATTCCGGAGTTCCCAAATTAGTTAAAAATTGTAATTTTCATTTTCCAGTCACGAGAATACTAGTGGTAAGCGGTAAGGGATCACAACCCTGCTTAAAACTGTTGTACTACTATTCTCTTTATGTAAAATTTTGCAGCTAGCTTCTCCATACAGCGCTTTAGTTTTGGTGGGGTACAAAGTCTTACCACACGCGCACACCCTTAATTTAATAAAGAGATTTCAAATAAACGAAACAGTGCTGTGACGTCAAATTTTTATCGCATTTCTTCCAATAAAATAAGATCGAAAGAAAACATCCCTATTCTTCAGTGCTTTCTCATTTCTCTAAAACCAAAAATTTAAAAATTTCCAAGAAGCTAATAGTATGCAGTTCTCAATGATCTAAATCAAAGTTTCTCAACCTGGGGCTCGCGGCGGATGTGCCAAGGGCTCACACAGCGTGTCACAAATGTTCTAATACTGTAACGTTAGCACCTGCACGAAATTCAATTAATGCATAAATACTATGCTTGAAAGTTGTACGGCACTAATATGTCACAATCAAGGCTTGTATCTTTCGTGTGCGCGTATTGTAGATAAAGCAAACCACCCAGAGATGTGCGTCGCTGCGTGCGCCAGCACTCGGCGCATTCCCACTCAAGCTTCCCTTCCAAAAATTGACTCAGATATGAGGTCTAGAAAGGTATATAACCAGGATGTTTAACCTGTTGAAGGCACTTTGATCCAGCTACTCACCTAGCAGCTATTAACTGGAAGAGCCCTTAGCTCCAAGCCCGGTAGGGCTGTCCAGAACCGTAAAATATACTAGATCCTAGCACCTAGAATTTTCCTGAAACTGTATTTCTGGCTGCCGGCATTTACCGATATCCAGAAACAATCCTGAATATTCTGTCTGGCTGCCGACGTTTACTGGTATTTACACGATACGATGCTCAAATTTGCCTCTAACTCTAACCCTGCATCCAATTTGGGTCAGGACTCCGACACAAAAAATTCGTTACAACGATCACGTAAATTGCGACTTCTGAGACGTCTCCCAGGTTATTCCTGGTCACGTCGGCAAGGTCCTGCTATACTGCAAGACGAATATTATAGCTCTCGCCTAGACCCCGAGGAAAGCACAAATACGTGCCCGAAGCCGGCCAAATTCTCCCGGTGCCGCCAGGCTTTTGGCGAGATAATAATTTGGCTTATTGTATCACTTTGAGTGCCCTCAAATATGGCCCTGGAGGCGATCGAGCACCAGTTCTGCGTGATTCCATCTCCGAGGAGAACCACAACCCGGGTGTTTGTTGAAATTTTCTAATATTAGTTTCAGACTGAAAATAAACAGCCATTTTGTGCTGATGTTTAATTCCATAATTGGCCGTTCTGAACTATTGTTCCGACTACCAGCTATAATAAGATCTGGTCAGTGTATGGTGGGTTGCAGACCTCCCAGGACCAGCTATGTCACCGTTCAGAATGAATTAAGAATAATTTGAACGGTGTACATATTAGGGATGTCGTACCCGGTCTAAAATCAAACCCGGGTACCCGAAATATATTTTAAAAATGTTAGCGTACATCGGAACATTCGTTACGCCGCGAGTTTTAAACTGAACTAAATTGAAATAGTACCTACTCTACCATCAAAATCACACGGAGGATGTTTACGTTACTTCATCGCATACTGACGCGATGTAATGGTACTATTGACTGGTTGAATATTTCCGTGAAGGGGATTTATTATATGAAACAAGAAACATTATGTAGTATGGGATGGGGCGATTCTGGTTATTACTGCATGCTTATGTTTTTCTAGAGCTTATTCCTACTGTTTTTAAGTTTTTATCATCTTCTCCGAAAAACGCTCACTTACTAGAGATTACATAATTTACTAGTCGGGTACCCGGGTCCTGAAAATATACCCGGGTTGACTATTACCCGGGTCTACCCGGGTACCCGCCGACATCCCTAGTACATATGTTATTATCTTGAATCTAGTTCAAGACCTGACTTGTAATTATACAGAACAATAGAAACTTTATATCTAATGTGTTCGCTGTCTATGCACTTGAGTTATGAATAGCATTAGGTTACTTGTCGCATCATTACAATACAAGTAACTTCTTTAGGTGTAAATAAAATAAAAATCAGTGAAAAACTTGAGAATGCAGAGCGATTCCAACATTTTAATTGAAAAATGGCCGTTTTTAAACTTTGCTTAGATATAGGGGGTTGCCAAAAGCTACAGCTAATGAAATGGGAGTTGCCCATACGAAAAGGTCGAGTAATACTGCTCTAAATATTTACTACTCCTTCTAAAAAATCTGTTGTGAGCACATTATCTAAACAGTTATCATAACTTTTATTGACATTTAAGTTTTTCCAACAAATGAGCAATCAATGCCGGAATTCCAGCCTCAAAAGCTAAAGTAACTAAAAATCAAAGCCAAGTTGCATTATTAACATAATATATTATATAACAGTTACATTCAGTTGTGAAGGAATTTTGAGTATCGTGTGTAGATTGCTACATAACTGCAAAAGCCATAAATATTGAGACAACCGCCACAAACTTAACATTCGAAGATTTCCTAATCGTAATTGTTGCATTTAAAAATCAGTTAAAACAATTAAATTCCATTGTAAAATAAATATAAAACATAAAGAGCAAAAATTACTAAAAACAATAGAAATATCATACAACCTTAATGATAACTAATAAAAGTCGACTGTATCATGTTTAGAAAATTATATGCGGGGGCACCACGTTCGCGTCATTGGAAAAATTTCAATTAATTACCTACACTGCCAAACACAACGCGACCGGTGCCCACATAGTTCCAAACATGATACCAACAGTTCAGCAGGGTGGTGCAAGAGGCTTAAAATCAAGCTTGACTAATTAAAATCTTAAAATATTTAAAAACCAGTAGGAAACTTACCGAAACATGCACCCACCCTACTAAACTCAACAAAACCTCAAAGCCACCTATTCGAAAACTACAATTAGAAAAATAGGCGTCGCTTAAAACAAAATCACACAATATACAGACATAAAATATTGCTTTTTGTGTTGTTATACTAAAAGCTATGCGGATGGCAGATCTTTATTGGATAGATCTTTGTATGTAGCATTAGTTTTTAACAAGATATTGGAAAGCTTGGCCTTATTTGAGGTTCGGGTCTGCGTTACACCAGCAAGAAACGAATATCAGAAATAACTTTGTTAATATCAAACTTGCTGCAGACACTCGATAAGCGAGATTTGAAGCCAATTAAGAAAGTGAGAATATCTTGTTAAAATGCTGTTACGTATCGTTTAACTATTATAGCGAAAGTAGTTACATAACAACGGACATAAAGTACTATTTCACTAAAGCTACTTCATCTTTAACGTTACAATCATGAGTCAGCTTCGTTTAGTAGAATGGGTGCTGTTCAGGTTCCTACAAAACAAGCAGTACCAATCAGTTCTTAAACTTCCACCACCGATCAGCGCAGAAGAGACAAACCTTCGATGCCAGACATCTTGTTTTAATGATTTAGTCTTTTGTTTAAAAGTCTCTAAACAATTGCAGTTATTATTGACAACTTTCAACTTTCTTCTAAGTGAAGGTACAATTAGATTTTGCAAAGCATCTAAGGAAAAAATAGAAGTTACTTACTTACTTACCATTCGATTGCATGTACATTTTACAGCTTACAGCTGTGTATTAAAGACTCGACTTTATCATACGGAATGTTTTTCAGCATTAACGAATACACACGCAAAATGTCTCCATAAGGCCGCAGTCTTACTGAGTCACCACTAGCCAGCAACGGCCATCAACTAAAATTCCAGCATGTGTAATTATATGTGGTTAGCAACAACCAACTTCGAAATTTCCAACCGGCTCGAATTTTGGTGGACGCCGCTGAATAGCGATGCGCAACCGCGAAGTAACCGTTACGGTTTTTAGTTCTGTGGGAACTGCCAAATTTGTTTATACTTTTTCTCTACTTGAATCAGAATTATCTGAAGATACCCACATTTTCAAATCGCAAAATAAACAAACATTTGCGTACATAACCTCATACAAAGCAATAAAACTCAATAGCCTTCTCCACGAACATTTATTTAAAGTGGCGACATGTTTTGAAGCCAAACTGGTTTCATCCTCGGACTATAATGATCATCTACACAGGCATATGGTTAACAATAATGTACATAATAAAGAAATTCACTTACTGGTAGTAGAAGCACGTGTTAAATTTGTAGGTTAAAATGAGGTTAAGTTTAAACGTTGAAGACGAGGTAGGAATAAAATTAAAAAAACACACCACATTGGAGAAGAAAAATTAATTAACCAGTAGTTATAAAGATCGTTGTACTGGTTAATAAATCAAAATATAAAAATTAAAATTAGAGCAAGTTTAAATAGTTGCCAACATTGAAGAGGTTAGCACTAAGAATAAATTTTAATACAAAAGTAACCAGCTAACAGGTCAAAAAATCCCTAGATTCAATGAACTTCACTTATTGAGTTTTAGTGTAGTATTTGTACTCGGTACTCGAGTACTTTTTGTCTGTACTATGAACATTTTTAAAAATTTTAACATACTTCCAGGGTATCCTTTGTTGTAATTTTTTGATCATGGGTTTATGCTCCCAGGTTATCAAAGGCTTTAGTATAAACCTTGGACACGAGAGGAAGTGGTTTGTTAAATTCTATATGTTTTCAATTATCTGTTTTCAGATGGCCCATTGTTGAGAATCCTGGTCTAAAGCCTGCCTCTTTAGGGGGCTGATGTTCTTCCAGTGTTTTTAGAATTTTGTTTTTAATAAATACAGGAAATTGGCAATAAAGTTACAAGTCTGTAGTTCTGTAGCAGATTGCCCCCTGGTACATTCTTCAGATCCTCGTTTGTAATCATGTCTCTACTAGCTGTTTCGGCTAGTTTGAAGCTGGATTTTTATAATTTCTAATCTGCTTTCGAGAGGTCACATGCGAGAGCGCGTGCCCCAATAGGCAGATGGCGAAAAGTTCTAGAGACAGGAAGTAAAACAGGCAAAAGCAAGAACTTGAAAAGAATCAAAGAGTACGTAAAAGGAGGCAAATAAGAAGTATAACAGGTAAAAATGACCACCTAAAAGCAAAAACAACAGAAATTATGAGTACATGGAGAATATATTTTGAAGAAAGGTTTAAGGAAAACGACATCTCAGAAGCACAGGAACGTCCTATGAAAAAAAACAACAAGTAGTAGACAATAGAACAGAAGACATTACAGAGAAAGAAGTAAAAGCGGCAATTATGGAGATGCAAAATGAAAAAGCAGCTGGCTGCAATCAAATAGCGTCAGAACTATTTAAGTATGGTGGACAAGATATGGTAAATTGTGCGTGTGCCGACGCTTTGCCTCTTTCTTACTTCACTAGGTGTCACATAGTCCGACATTGCAAGGAAACCTGTTAGTAGGATCGTGTGCGCGCCAATTTTTTGCCTCTCTCTTACCACACTAGGTATCACACAGTCCGACATTGCAAGGAAACCTGTTAGTAAGATCGTGTGCGCGCCAATTTTTTGCCTCTCTCTTACCACACTAGGTGTTCCACAGTCCGACATTGCAGGGAAACTTGTTAGTACGATCATGTGCGCGCCAATTCTTTGCCCTCTGTTACCTCACTAGGTGTCACATAGTCCGACATTGCAGGGAAACTTGTTAGTACGATCGTGTGCGCGCCAATTTTTTGCCCTCTGTTACCTCACTAGGTGTCACATAGTCCGACATTGCAGGGAAACTTGTTAGTACGATCGTGTGCGCGCCAATTCTTTGCCCTCTGTTACGTCACTAGGTGTCACACAGTCCGACATTGCATGGGAAACCTGTTAGTATGATTGTGGGCGGGCACTGCCTCTTTGCCTCCCTCTCATTTCACTTAATACTGCCTGACACCACAGTAACCAGCTTTAGACTGGCAGACAGCCTTTCTTGCCGCTAGACGTGCCACCGACAACCGTCTAACGTCATTTTAGCCTTCGGAACACTGCAGTAATTATAAAAGTATGTAGTGCACATACACTTGGTCATAAAAAAAATTTTTAAATCTCCACGATGTTATTTTCTTCCAATATGAGAAGCGAAGGTCCCCAGCCTCTATACGACCTGAGTAAGGTTAACGTAAGTACCACCGTCTAGCGCAATTGTCTGTAACTCAGCGAAAGCATGCCGTGATACCCAGAATATATACACAACGTAGGTCCATACACAAATTAAAGCCAAACAGGGTGTGCACCGTTACAGTATGGTGGAGAAGATATGGTAAATACATAAGAAAGGCACGACAACGGACTGTGATAAATATAGATATAAGCCTTTGATCTTGCGGATTAAAGATAAGGATTTTAGAATAAAAAAGCAATCACAAGCCACCACGAGCACCACATCGTGAGATAGGAGTTGCTTGCTGTGGCTCGGGGCTGGGTGAATCGCCTCGAAGGCGGTACATAAACACGAGACAATGAATTTTATGATGGCTCGGCTCGTCTAGTCTCGTGTCAGAAAAATTAGAAGCTAGTTCCTATCCATGCTAGTAATGAATAAAGTTATAAGGAACTGTAATTGGAGGACTAGAAAATTCAAGATAGAGTACTGGAACTTGGAACCAGTGGAAATCCAGAACATGGTTTATGCAAGTGATCGTAGTGGTAACAGGGAGTAAAGATCAATTGCAAGCAGCAGTGAATGTAAGGAAAGAGGAAATAGAAAGGGGTCCAAAAATCAACATTAGCAACACGAAAACAACGAGCACTATAGAATCTAAACACCCACCGGAGCAAAGGATTAAGATAGATAATATAGAGGTGGAGGAAACACGAAAGTATGAGTACTTGGGGACAACAATTACAAATGATGAAAGAATAGACAGCAACATTTTTAACAGAGTGACCAAAGCTAGACAACTGTACTATAGCTTAAATAGAACTTTCATTGGAAAAAGAGAGATCAAGACAGAAACAAAACTACATATATATAAAACGGTTTATGCCCCACTTTTGACCTACGGTGCAGAAAGCTGGACAATGCTCGACAGACATAAAGCAAATAAGGAAATGAGGAAGAAGAAAAATCATTTCTTGATCTGTTATTTCATCATTTTGGGGTTCTTGTTTCTTCCTGTGTCTCTTGTATGGTACTCTTGTAGAGATCCTAATAATATGTAAGGACAATTTTTGAATTTAGCGCTTTTACGCTATTGTATTCCAAATACCAGTACTTTTCCCGATTCATCAAGGCCCAAATGGATAGTTTAGCTATGTTTCAAAACTCTAATTCGTTCATTTCAAATACTAGCATCTCCCGGCTCATTTTATGATCGTTTCACTCTTAATCACTTTTTGGCTCCAGAGCGTCGGCCGTTTCGTGCAGGGGCAGGGGCTTGTTTGTCAAGGTGACTTGCTTTTGGGCACGGAAGTTGGTTGCATCATATGGCGTAATCCTGACATTTCTGTGCGAGTTGGAGAGAGTAAGATAAGACTTGGAGGAAGCAAGAAGTGTTATCGTCGAAATTAAGTGAAACTGTGAGTGGTTGTCACCGGTCGAGTTTTTGGTCATTTAAGAGACATGTGGTGCAGTTATTAGCTGAGGAATTCTCGTATCGTGGAGTTCTTCTTCTTCTTCTCTTCTTTGTTAGCAGTTTTCTATCAGATTGATATAGGCCTCTCTCATATTATTCCAAGTGTCTCTATTCTGCGCCACTTGGTACCAGTTTAGACCAGCTGTTCTTTTTAGGTCGTCATACCAACGTTGTTGTGGTCTTCCAACGCTTCGTCTTTCATCCCACGGTCTCCATCTTGTACAAGTGCCGCTCCAGTTTTCAGGGTGTCTAGCTACGTAGCCTGCCCAATTCCATTTCATGGTAGCTAGAATCGTGGAGTTGGCAACCTCCAATTGACGCCTTTGGGGCGTATTATTAATGAGCACCTCTTTTGTGCTAATGGTACCGTAGGCAACCTTCCCTGTTATGTTCTTTGTTTCTACCCTCGTTGGGATTTAACATTGTCTACACCCACTCGACAGATAGCACTCTAGGTCGTTTCTCAGAGTTCTTCAAGTATTTTGGGGCAGTCGCTTGGGCACGGTTTGCAACATCATTAGACATCATAATTGGAGTCAGATGAACCCCTACCAGGTACTGTGTCTTTTGTAGTAATTTTAAAGCGCACAATGTGCAGTGAAGTGATTTTTGAAGTGTCGCCATGTTACGTAGCGCTGCTGATGATTTAAAATTAAGCGTTTGAACTGTTGTTACTGTCCTTAAGTGAATTTGAGTATTTAGGCTTAGCTTAACGTTGTAGGATTAAAGTAATTACCGTCACTGAGTCAGATTTGATTGTTTACAGTCACGATTTATTGATTGCAAGTAGTTTTATTGCGTAATTAAAGTTGATACCGTTTTTGAGTTAGTTAGATCAATTGCTGTGACGTTTATCGCCTGTATTAAGATTAAACGTTGCGAAATTAACAACATTAATCTTTACCAAATATTTTATTTAATGTTCATTTTCACATACATATTTCTATGTTAATATAGTTAATTTTCAATTAATTGTGCTCTTCTTTAGTAGATTTACAACGTTTGCAGGTGTATTTTGTGATGTTTTTCCTCTGTAAAGGAGTTCAGACAGCTGTAGGAAACTGCTGGATCAAAAAGGTTGGTTCACCACTTCCACTTTCCCGGTAAGCCCACCTGTGTTTTTCTCGATTTAGTAAAGTGGTGGCGTCTGGCAATTTCCTGACTTGTTGATTCTCTCTTTATTAATATAGTCGATCTTAGCATTCCATGATCAGTTCTAATTTTAAGGCTGTTAATTACTTCAGTCTCTGCAAAACTAATTTTTGTATTCTCCGTTTGGGGATATTTATGCCTAGATTTTTAGATGGTTTTTTATACAGAACTCTTTCATTATTGATTTTGCAGCCAAATCTGCCAGTACAATCACCATTATCTCTGTTGTGTGGGCCAATTTTGTCATTGATATCCCCCACAACAATTTTTATAATTGGTTCTTGTTTCATCTCAAGCTTCTTGCAGGGTGCTCCATTTCATTCGTTTTTCTGTGGGTGCATATAATTGTATCATTATTATTATTCTTGGTTTTCTGGTTCTGTTTCTGTGCACTGTGGCTTAGAAGATCTATTGTGCTCGCAAGTATTGACGTACCTCATGGAGAAATCTCTACCTATTTCACAGTAGACAAAAGGTGTGTACAAAACATTCCCTTGTTTTCTTTGTATGATTTCCTCTCCTACTTTGCTGGTTTCGGATAAATCCAGTACATTCCATTGTGTGTTTTGGAGTGTATGTTCCAGTTCAATTATTCATTGGTCATGTTTGGGGTTGTTACGTTCAAATTTCTTTAATTGATTTTTATAGGGGCCTTGTGGTCTAGGTCAGGGTCGGCAGACTTTCGAGTTAGATGAGCCAAAAGTTAAGTAAACAGATTCTGGAAATTTTTAGAGAGCCGCAACATGTATTTTCTCTGTATATATTGTAATGGTTTACTGCCCATAGCAATTCTGATTGCCTAATTATCTAAATGAATAAGGTCAAAATGAGCACAGAATTAAATTTTTCTTTATTGCAAGATAATCTACTTTACATTGATAAGTGCACTTGGTGTGAGCAGCAGTAACTAATAATTTGAGGGATAAAAGTTAGCATGAAATAAGGCAGGTTTCAGAAGGGTTGCGTTTAGAGTTTCAGATATGATAAATGTTCTGAAGCGCCAATGCAATTTAATTTGTAACTGACGGATTTGAGCTTAGTTACGTCAAACATAATGTGAATAAAAGTGTATAAGCCAGCAAACGGAAAATTTGCTGAAAGGTAAATGAAACCGTGCTAGCAAAATAATAATTGCAAAGAGCAATGAAAAATGGAAGGCAGCCGATCGAAAGACAATTAGTGAGACGCTAAAGGAATTCAAGAGTATCAGTGCATTATAAACCAAAGTGATTTAAAAGCAGAGCAAAGTGTTGTGGCTTTATTCCAAGAAAAAGACAATTTTAGTAGTTAGGTAAAGACGTGACATCAAAACTGTGATCCATAAGGTTAAATATGTTATGAATTCTAATTTCCTTTATAAAAATATAAAAATCTAGTTGCTAAGTGACCTGACTGTCATTTTTTATTAATGACAAAACAAGCTTGTAAAAATTGTGTGGGGGCGAGATTGAGCTCCTCATATAAAAAAATAAATAAAAATAAAATTTTGACAATTTTACACTCAAAATTGAAATTCTTTTGTACTTTTTGCCTTGATCAATGGGGAGCGTCATCCATTTCCATTCGCTAAGTAAAAAACCCAACAAATAAAATGGTAAAGGCAGCATTGAACTATGGCCCACGAACTATATTAACATCTGTAAGAGCCCGAATATCTATTATGTGATGTTTTCCAGAGCAAAAACCTCTTGAATCTACGTAATAATTCAAATGAATAACCGTAATGACAAATGTCGGTGTATAAATCACATTCTTTCACAATTTTAAATGAACGAACTAACTTAACTTCATACTATTGACACAAGTAAACATAATGACAACTGCTTTAAGGTTGATAAAATCATTACGGGCTTTATCCGCTGCTGGTACAATCTTTAAATAAAACTAGTCGAATTGGACGAATAAAAAAGTTGAATAACATTTCTACCATTTAATTTCAAACTCGAATGTTTGTCTCTTCTAAGCTGTCTCTGCATTAGTCACATTTTGTTTGAATAAAAAAACAAAAAGAGCTACTTACATTGCTGCAATGGTGCAACATAGTTGCTAGGGAAAAGTCCTGACACCCCATTAAGCTCGCCTCTCCACCACGACGGCTCTTCGCGGGCCGTTACACTTATAATATCATCTTTTAAGAAACTAAGCTCATCTGGATTTGCTGCTGTATACGGATATAAAGCTACTACTTTGTCTGCAAAACAAAAAAGGCATGTAAGTTAAAAAAAACAATCATAAACGGTCAAAACATGCCTATTATAACCTCCTGTTGTATTCTCGTGGTAGAAACAGGAGTTGTGCGTCCACTAGTTCTGCCACTACTGTTCAAAACCTTCACATAGCTAGCAGGGAACCAGCCAACCTGCCTCTTCTTACCCTTGGCTTGCAGCTCACCCTCCCACCAACCGGAATCCGTCTTTTTCCTTATCATAATCAGTTGCCCCCTTTGCAAGGATAACTGCTCTGGGCTAGACGCCTGATATGGAGCTATTACTGAAGCTATTTCTGGTTTCTTTCCTTTCATTATCTAAAATAACACTTTATATAGCGTGTTCAGAATACCACTTTCATCTTACGAGTGGTAGACGATAGAAATTCGGTTAAATTCTAGAATTATCATAATAAATTTAACCGAATCTACCTTACCATTTATGAGATTCATGTACATTGTATAAACTGTTTTACAACTAATTTTAAAAACATATTCATAGGTGCAACTATACGTACTTGCGCATTTACCGTCGAAAAATCAGGCGATTTTTCGGCTACTTTACTTTCGGTGATTTGCGAAACCTCGTTATCCATCTGTGCAGTGTTTGCATCGGCAGTGACTGCAGCAACCGGCTCGGTTGCTGCGGCCACTGGTGCAGGGCTAGTGGAAGTGACAGCGGTTACAGCGGGAGCAGCAGCGACAGGAGCAACCGTGTTAGTACTCGAATTCTACACACGTTAGAACACACAGACATGTAGAAGCACAGTAGGGTGAGGCGACTGCAAGCTGCAATTACTTACGGGGTCATATTTCTGCACGTAATTGCTAGGGAAGATTCCGATGCTTTCTCCGATTTTGCCCGTCCACCAATCGCCCTCCTTCTTAACGACGGCTATCATGTCGCCGGCGTTGAAACTGAGGTCGCCTTGCTCGACCGACTGATATGGATAACTAGCTACGGCGTACTCTAGCGGTTCCTCTGGCAGATCTGGCTTGACAGGTGGTGGCGAAGGCTCGGCTGCTTGTTGAGGAACCTCTACTGGTTCCGCTACCGTTTCTGGAATTTCTGCAATTCC